>SWKW01000037.1:0-209421 GCA_011058865.1 Didymella keratinophila
GTTCTAATCTCTAACTAGTTTACTAAGGACCTGCTATATAACTAGGTTATATAAGTAAGCCCTACTAGCTAGACTAACAACAATCTAGCACTTATCTAGCTTAAACACTTTAACTTGCATATAAAGCTAGTTAGAGTGTACTAGCTACTTATTATTAATAGGTATAAGAGCTACTGCTTAGCAGAATTCTAGGATTACTATAAAGAGAAGAAGATAATTACTCTCTATATACTAGTACACTTATTATACTTATTACAGCTACTTAATATTACCTGCTTCTTACTACTAAAGCGCATGTATAGTAATAAGATCTTAGCCTTAGCACACAGTTGCATCTACTATATTAATAAGGAAACCTTCCTACTAGCCTTTAAAGTAATATTTAAGAAGGTGTTTATAGTAGAGAATGTTTACACAGGCTTTAGAGGTGTTAGGCTAGTCCTATATAACCTAGAGGTTGTGTTATTAAAGCTTAATGTGTGCCTGCGCACGCTAACTCTACTATAACCTAGCAACATTGCCTAGGAGCTAAAGACACTATATAATACTTATAAAGTAGAGGAGCAGTTAACTCTAATTTAAAAGTAGATTTAAATCTATTAAGGGTCTCTAGTAAGTTTATTAGATAAATAGGTTAGACAGTTAAGTAAGGGTGCTTAGTAGATAGCGCATAATATAGTGTTGCTGCAGGAGGAACAGGTACATATATAAACTACTATTAAGGAGCTTATAAAGCGCAAGATTTATAAGTAATACTATATACGCGTAGAGGAGACACTTATAGTTAGTAAGGTAGCTAACTTAGTTACTAAAAAGGAGGGTTAGAGTTATAGTAAGAGTAAGACGCCTGTAAAGAGGGTGTGTGCAGGATAATACTGTAGGTGTTATAGGGAAATTAGACACAACTCCTACACCTATAAGGTAGAAATAGAGGATATAGAGGATAGCAAAGCTTCTAAATAATATTATTATATTATTATAGCTATAACTTAATTGCGTAGTGTTAAGAAACAGCACTGCGTAGGCGTTATACCTTTAAAAGTGCGGCGCTTAGTAGGGTGCGGCGCATGATGGTGAAACACGTTATAGCAATATGATCTTTCAGATTGTAAACAGTTATCCATTGGTTTAATAGAACAAAATACCTTACTGAAGTATGTAAGTATGTAAGGTCGTATATTTGAATTAGAGATTCGCTAAGTAATTTAGGTAATGTTAACGCTAGAAGTCTAGCAGGAAGTATACAAAATTAAGATATGACCTGTGTCATAGTTACATTGTCAACAAAGGCTTTGGCGCCAACCCTAGCGCCGTTGCACTGGAAAACAACAGTAAAGGTGTTGGATGCTTTGGTGAAGAAGCTACCAGGGTACCTAACCGAGAACTGCTGGTACGAGGTGCTGCGGGTAAGTACGGCTGTTGCAGGTCTGGCGCTGTTCACATAATTAAGTGTATAGCAAGCACCCATGTCAGAGGTTATTACAGCCCATAGCGACACATCGTAGCTTTGGCCTACAACTGCAGTGATTGTCTGCTCGACCCAGTGCACGACTGTGCCACCGTTCACCGGCGGGATCTGGTAACTGTATATGCCTGTGCGAGCATCGGTGTTCATCCGGCCTGCAGTGCTAGCTGTATATCGAGATGGGTTCTGGATCCACGGAGAGGCCGCACTTCCACGGCCATCTTCGAAGCTAGGATCGATGATGATTTGCGGGCCAGTTGGGTTGGGGGTAGGGCTTGGAGAAGGTGTACTGGACGTTGAGGGCGTAGGCGTAGGTATGGGTGTGCTCGATAAAGACGATGACAACGAAAGTGGTGATGACAAGGAAGACGCTGTGATCATCGCGCTGAGAGAAGAAGTGCCGACAGTCGATGATCCTGAAGATGTGATGATGCTAGTAATCGAAGCTGCAGTCGACGAAAAGCTGGAGGGGATGGTTGAGAAAGCCGGCACTCAAGTATCAATAGCAAAACCTGATCGAGATCAGCGGAGCCTGGGGATGGAAGGGCTTTTACTCACCATCAACATTGTCGTTCACGCCTGCACCATTGTTCATGTCCTTGAGATAACAGTGCCCGGCACCTTCGGCACCTACAAAACTGGCAGCTATACACTGAGCATTGTCTGCACATGCTCCGTTGCAGCTTTGAAGGCTCTCAGCGTACATGTTTGCGAAATCACCCCCATAGTAATCCGCGTTGCACTTGAGGGCAAAGGATTCGTTCCAGCTCTAATATGACGGCGTTCTTTGCGCGGACGTCGACGGCCTTGTCGGCGAATATGTACATCTTCACTAGGTATATCATCGTGTGTCATGCAGTCCAATCCCCATCGTGCGGACCGATCCAGCTCTTTGCAGTAGCAGACCATCGGCGAATGTGAGCAAAGTTTACGTAGAGCATGACAACATCGTAGTCGTCCTCGGGAAATTGAATACATTACTGTTGCTTTCTTTCCAAGGGCCGGAAAGAGCTTTGTTAAAGGAATCAAGCGATTGCACAAGAGTCGAGCGTCCGCGGTCAAGGTTTTTGCGGCACGACCTTGGCCAACGATGATCTGAACGGCGCGGTCGTTCCTGCGACTGTTAGCGAGGCCAAGTACGTCTGGTCTGGTGAAGAACGGCAGGCCTCCACTAAAGCTGAGCTGAGGCTGCACCGGACTGTCATGCTGTTCATGCAGATCTGTAGTGTCCATGCCGCCTGAAGTATGCTACGATCGGCGTCGCCCGTACGCTTCCGCAGCGTTGTGGGGTATGGGGAAGACTGATTTGACCATTTCAGTCGTTTCCGTGTCTTTGGTGGCTGGCTGATGCCCTGCACTTTATTCTAACTTGCGGAGCGCCCGTAGTCCCAGCCTGACGCGTAGCCTTGCAGAATTGCAGGGACCATCGTTCCCCGACGAAGACCTCGGCTTGTGGCGATGTTCGACAAATGGGAAAAAAGGTGTGGGTGTGGTGAAAGTGTGGATTGAGGGTATAAAATATCGCGAATAAAGTCGTACAGGTCCTCCTTCGACGCCGTTCTAATGCAGATGGATGCAAATGCGCTGGGATGCAGCAGTTTCGTGGGGTCACTCGTGAAGACGATCAGTTGAGGTCATCCTCTGAGTCGTGCCGCGGACCAAGAGAGTCCCGGTAACCGGCATCTAGATCGTCGAGGGTTTTGGCAAGCGCAATGCCTTCGGTGCGACCGCGTTCAAGGTCGACAAGCATCATAATGGGGAAAGGCAGGCCAACGAGTATGGCGAGGAACCAAAAGGCCTAGGCAGATTTGTCAGCTGTATATTTCGTGAATATCCAGTGGGCGCAACTCACCGGTCGAATTTCCCCATATGCATCAGTGATGGCGCCAACAATGGCGGGCCCGAAAACACTGCTGCCCTTGTCGGTGATCGCGTAGAGCGCGTAGAAAGCTGCCTCGAAGCCAGGAGGGATCAGCTCGCCGAAAAGAGCACGACAGTAAGAGCTGAGTCCACCGAGCACAAACCCGTAGACAGCGCCCAGGACGTACATCTCCCACTGCTGCTGCAAGCCAAGGAAGCCTAATCTTTGGACTGGTGGCAGATAACCCAGCAATCCATATATCGGGATTACCTCAAAGAGGGCGATACACGCTAGGATCGTTTGCACTGGCGTAAGGTTCATGTAGTGTGCGACCCTCGACCAAGTGAAAGCTCCAAGTACACCGCATACTGTCGCGATGACATTGATCAAAGCAAGCATAGCATATGACATGCCTAGCGTTGTCTTTGCGAAGAGCACAGCGGTTCCAGAAACGGTGGCAATGCTGTCACTGAGTAGGAACCAAGCTGCTAAGAATAGCAGCACATCCTTGAGATGTCGCGCATGCATGGCCGTGCGTCCCAAAGACTTCCAAGAGTATGTAAAGTACGCGGTTGCTGTGCGCACATTGGATGTGTTGTCGCCGATGTGCAGCGGTGGTCCAGGACGCGGTCGCAGCCATAGCGCGCTAGGGATGCTGAATACGAACCACCAAGCACCAATCATGAACAATACGAGTCGCAGGCCGAAGTTTGACGACTGAAATGCGATAACGACGAGAATAGAGAGTGTCTGCACTAACAGTGCGGCAATGTATCCAATAGCAATGCCGTACGATGAGATCTTGGTCGACAGTGCAAGTTCCTGTGATGGTGCTGAGCGGTCTTTCACACGCGGAAAAGTCAAATCGGGAGCAGATCGTTGCGGCGGGAGAAGGGCGGTAGTTGCATCTGCGACTTCGTTGAACATCGTCTCGTGATGTGCAAGGCGGTTCGAATAGCGTGCATCTTGTGCCACGCGTTCCTCTTCAGAGAGATTGTCGATGTCGTCATCGTAGTCCGTCGAGTCGTCACTGTTCGATGCTGCATATCGCACGGTTGGGTGAAACCTGACCAGGAGGGGAAGAAAGCTGTTCAGGAGCACGAAGCTTGCGCCAAAGCAGGTGTTGGCGATGATGGCCAGCACTGCCCCCAAGATGTATACGCTGGGCACGACAGGCAGAAAGAGCATTGTCGCAGTACTGCCAATGAAGGCAAACCACAACAAGAATGTCTTCCTGAACCGCCCATGGTCTGCAGCACCAGACATTGATATGATCAGCAGCGCCTGGATCAGCACCGATATGCTAAATGTGTACATGGCGAAGCTAGCTGTGTTGACCTCGAAGCCAAGTATGTTGACAACACATTGTCCCTTCTCTGGGTGGTGAGGCTTGAACAGTGCCGCGAAGCTGGCAGATGGAGTGACCGTAGGCAGCGAAGCCTTGCATGGCGTGGTGTGGTCGCTGATGAGGACGCCATTCTCGCGGGCGAGCTGTTCGAGTGTGACTGGAATGAAGGAGCCAATGCCGCATACTACAAAGACCTAGGCAGTTCAGTTAGACAGTTGGTGGTGATGGTGGTAGTGATGAGTTCAGGATCCAGGCAAACAAACAATTTCAAGCTTGTTCACCGAGGGTAAGAACGATGTCGAGCTGGCAAACTGCAAGCATACCTCAGCAGCCCATCCATACATATAGAAGCCTGACAGCTCCTTGTCGCTGGTCAGGCGCGTGTCTTCGCCCTCATACTGCGGATCTGCAGCGTTGGACTCCATGTAGCTGCCGTCAGAGAAGCTTTGCTCATCGTCAGCCTCGTTAGACTGCGACGAGGTTGGCAGCGAGAGTTTCGACTGTGTTGACGCGTTGCGTTCGAGCTGAGGGCGCGGTCGTCGGTACTCGGCAGGAAGCTGTTCAGGCGCGCGCGGCGTCATAGCTTCGAGTCGATTGGCGGCAGAAGCGTGTTACCGCCTCTGAGACATGACGAACACAGAGCCGGGCAGGCGGTTCAACAAATGGATCGCAGACGCTGCAACAGATGAGAGCAACTCTATCTTGCAGCAAAAATGAGGAGGAAACAAGCAGAGCAGAGGGGCACCGTGATGAGTTGGGATGGCCGGTCCGATCCATGGAAACGCGTGCAGATGATAGAGTGAGCCACACTCCATCAGTCTCGGATAAGGCGCCTTTTGGCTAGACAAGTTCAGCTGTCCTGATCATGCCGCGCTCGCCGCCGCTGGATGCGGGTCATTAAGGCTTCAGTGCATCTTGCGGTGTGACGTTGCTGGAGGAATTACAAGCATGGGCACACGTGGTGAATGTAAACACTGCATCAGGCTGGGAGCTGCCCATATTAATCAAGTTGCCTACGCCTGGAAAGACGTCAAGTTTCGGCGTTCTTCGATGGTCGATGTCTAGGATGATGGATGCAGGGCTCGCGGTGGGTCCTGCCAAGGATGGAACGTCAGGCTCGGGCGCGCCTTCCTCCACCAGCCTTCGTGACTGCCGTGATCACCACCAACCACCACTACAGGTGTCGCCGCAGCTTCACTCCCCTCCGCCAGACCCCATTGCGCATTGCCGTGCGAGCGGGACCGCTTCACTGCGCTATCAGCCTTCACCGGCCGGGGGCCGCGACACCGACGAACCGATAATCCCCCGGCTCCTGCTTTGACCGCTGCTGGCAAGCAACGCTCGTTCACGATACCCGGCGCCTTCAGCCAACTTGCGCCTCTCGCTTTACCTGCGCTTTCTCACCGTTCGACCACCGCGCGTTGCTCCTACGCCCGTAAACTGTCACCCACCCGCGACCAGCCACGGACTGTGGAGGCTGCCCACCCTTCAAGCACATACTTTCTTAGTTCGCACAGCAAGACCGCACACGAATCATAGCACCATCACTGCGACTGCGCGCTGGACAAACGTGGCGAGCGCGCCGCCGACCTGCATGACGGCGCCTAGGCTATGCCTGGCATCCTCATGATGGACCACAGCGCAAACGACTCAGCAAGAGATGGAGAGAATAAGAAGCGCTTCTCTGATGGCAAGCTTGTCAACGGCATCGATGGGCGCAAAGACATTGCCACCATAAACGGGAGCACGCGCAAGGCCAGCACCAACGGCGCCTCAACAGCGGTGGCTGCGCCTTCGATAGATCAGTATGCAGAGCTGCCGCCCGAGATTGCGCACATTGGCCCAGAGTCCTACCATCCACTCTCAAAGCTGCTGATGCGCGTGGCGCAGGACTGCTACAATGCGCTCGAGGAGACCCTTCACAAGATGTCCGGCATGTCCGTAGGCCAGCAGCCAGCCGGTGCGCAAGACAGTCCCGATGTCAACAAGAAGAAGAAGCTACTTCTGCTCAAATTTGCGCAGGACAATCGAGCCAAATTCATAAAGCTGCTGGTATTGACCGAATGGGGGCAGAAGTCAGCAGTCGATATCAGCAAAGTCATTGACGTATATGCATGGACGAGAGAGCAAGTCATGCATATGGACTATGTGGACAAGCAAATGGAAGATATCAAGGTTCATTCGGGTAGCGCGAGGGAAAACAATCCGGACATCAGGACAGCCTTGGAGATCCTATCAACCGGGAAAGCATCCTGGATTCCAGCTGTGCGCATGCCCCAAATATGCATATAGCACACAGTACTGACAGAGAACAGCTGGACTACATTCCGCTTGAACCCATCTCATCTGAGAACGCCCTTAAGCTCCTGCGCCAACTGAACACAACCCTTTCGATACGGTTAAACGTACACGAGACATTACCGCGGCACCTTCGAAATTGGCGGATTGATTCGGGTCGTGTTACCTTTGTGATCGGAAATGAGATGGAGTTTGACTTGGTGACAATGACCGAGGATGCTTCAAATCAATGGTATTTCCTCGACCTGCGTCTGCTGTTCAGCTCCGCGCCAGTCATCGAGACTGGTAGTACCTTTTGGGCGGCTCTCCGGGACCAATCTGACCTCATACTGTACGAGAAGGGTCTCACTGGCCTGTTCGATTTTCTATACAGCTTCGTCCTCACGCACAAGCTATCGGTGCTTACCTCGCAGGCCACAGGACTTGCGCGCTCCGGATGGGCAGGATCACTGAGAGTGGAGCCTGTGCATCGAGAGCTTGTGGTTCAGTACTGGACCGATAGACCAGGGAAGAAGAGCTGGATCGAGTTCGGAATCACAAGCAACAAGCCGAAAAACGGCAAGACCTCCTGGCGAGGTTCACCATTACCATCTCTGACAGCGCGCTGGTTTCGCCAAGGGAAGGAGATGTTGGACGTCAAGCTTGATGTTGATTGGGACGACCTTTCGATGGAGCGGATTCTCAAACGCGTCATCGCACTACACACTACTCAGATTTTGCAGTCGACTATCAAACATTTCGACGCTCGCCTCAACATACAGCCAAGCCTGTCTGGTTTGGAACCTGCAGACTGCAGTCTTACCGTCGTGCTGGGAACACCGCTCAATTCGGTCACCCTGTCGGTAGAGTCTGTGACCGGCAATCACATCATACAGCCTGCCGGCGCGCTCTCTGCCAGGGCAGAAGTTGCTTTGAACCAAGGCAGAGAAGCGCATCAGATTGCAGGCATTCTGACGTCCATGCTCTCGCAAACCCTTCGGGACAAGATCCAACGGACCGCACAGCAACTTGGGTGGCAACTCATTGTAAGGCAAGCTATACGACCGGATACAGTGCGGACTGCCGTTGGCAACAATGTCACAGAATATGCCATGTACAGTCCTCATGGCTGGGCGGCGACGTGGACGCTGGCTGCGGTGATAGATACTGCCGGTGAATCATGGTGGATCTTCGAGATGGGGTCCAACGGCACGTCGATCGACTACGCGGAGCAGATCTCAATGCACAGACACGATGCCAGCAGCTTGAAAATCGACCGCGAGACATTGACGCGCTTGGAGCGTGTAGCTGTCCAGCTGCTTTCCTTCCGCGTTACAGCCCGCCAGCTCGCAAAGGAGAACAGGGTCTTTACTTTGCGCCACGAGTTCAGTCTCAACACAAGGTCGGCAGAGTCCAGTACTGTCGCACAAGGGTGGGCTTTGTACTTGCAGACGGCCGACCTGCTTGCCTTCAAGTCTGGCGAGCAGCCGTGGCTCGAAGATAGCATCGCCGTCGCCTGTGAGGGGATCAAGGGCGATGGTCGCAGTGTGTGGCACATTGCGTCTGGCCGCATGGTCAAGTCTGCCGCTGCAGACATGCAAAAGCTCATGGCGGCGTCACCACAGAGCAGCTTCAAGTTCACGGCCGATGGCTGCTTCAAGATCCTGTTGTCGACACCATTTGGCGCCGACATCCTCGGCGAGCTTCGAGCCCGGTTACGTGACGTCAACCGCCTGAGATCTTTCACAACCACGCTGCAGAAACGCCAGATGCGCCTTACGTCTTCTTCGCTGCAGAAGGTCCAGTTCCAGTACGGTCCTACCCCACATAACGCAGCGGTCTCCTTCGCCTCCGGAAATGAAGTCGCAATCGAGATACCCCCGTCAAATCCGCACTTCCGCATCCACCGACTCCTGTTTTCTATCGCAAACAACCGCAATCCCTCATTACCACTTCTTTCCGTCGGCGACGCGAATGGTCTCGACCAGTTCTGCACCACACTCGTCATCACACGGTCCCTTCTCATGGTGCTCCGCGAGATCGACACAGCTACCCCGGGTAACGTCCGCAATCCGGCCATTCATGTACACTCAGTCTTCAAGTATAGGATCACTTATGAAAACCCAGTGTGCACTTTCGATATCCGTCTGCAGCCCAAGGACGACAAGGTGTACTGGTTCATCGAGGACAACCTCAAGCACGCGCCTGATATTCGCCCAACTCCAGAACGCAACCCGCGCCACAGGCGGCTGGATACGCTGCAGGAGAAGTTGAAGGAGCTGTTTAGAGGTAAGGCAGCAGGATGGTTTGGTACACGGAACGGCATCATCGCAGACCTGGACGCCGTCCCTGATGCTCTCCGCAAGCTGAACGAGGTCGTCTTGAGCTGCAAGATGGAAGGTGGCTACAAGGCACCGCTGCCGCTCGAGCTTCCTCAACAGCAGCAGCAGCAGCAAGCGAATGGCAACCCTCCACAGCTCCAGCGGCAGCCGTCCCAGCAGCGGATACAGCAGGCCAAGCAGCAGCAACAAGCTCAACAGCAAGCTCAGCAACAGCAACGACCCCAGCAGTTCTCGCCGCAGATGCAAAGAAAGCAGCCGCAAGGCCAGCAGCCGAACGGACGACCACAGCAGAACGGGCAACGGCCGACGCCGCAGCAGATACAGCATATGCAGCGACTGCAACAGGCGCAGGCGCAAGCGCGGCAACAGCAACAGCAACAACAGAACAAGGGTGACGTGATTGAACTCGATTGAGCGATTGATATCGGAGCATCGATGGTTCAGCATAGCAGGAAGCGTTTGTTTGATTTCGTGATTCCCAGTTTGGATTGATGAATTCTTCGGGCCTGCCTTTGGGCGGCTATCTTCTGTATGATAGAAGTGTTTCGGTTTGACGGGCGTGGAGGACTACAGTGTCATATGGGCAAGTACGTCGGGAGCTAAAAACATGGAGGAGCTATAGATAATGAACGACATAGTACACACTACGTCCCTGCCTTCAACCTCCCCTTATAACCTTCCCTTTCATACAAGTCTGCAAGCACGCGGCACCAGCAGTCGAAGTTTCACACGAACAACGTCGATCTTCTTCACTAGTCTTCCCTTCTCCATCGACGTACTACGCTTCGCACCTCACGAGCCGCACGTTGTACAAACAAGCCGAACGGCCGCAACGTCTACCGTTGCATCCGCACGATCGGTCCTTCCCCGAGATGCTTCAGATCCGTGCATGACCGTCCCGTGCAACTACACTCGTTCAGCCGTGCTTCACTGACCGAACGCCCCTAGTAACACAAGCCACATGATCCCACAGGTTGTACACGGCACTGCTTCCCGGTCTCACGTCACACAGTCACAGATGTATATTCCCTTAGTACATCCGTGTACCCGGTCGGCAATGATGGACCCGATCTGAGATCCGGTTCCTGAAACGGCGTGACAAGAAGAAGCAAACACGCATACTCTCTCCGCGGAGTACTAGCGAACCCTTCGATCCACAGAAAAGCAAAAAAGCGACGAAGTGGAACGAACCCGTGATGTCCACCGTTGTACTTTGCACCACTGCTCACTGGGCCCGAACGCCGCAAAGCGTGCAGAAGCAGGCGCACACGGCCTGAACAGGCAACGACATCAGGTCGCGACGCAAAGTTCCCTTGACCAGGCATGCTGCGAGACACAGCTCGTCGAAGCAGGCAATAGCCTCAGCTAAATCACGCGATTAGTCCCTCGACATGCATCGCGTGGCCGCGCGTCAGTTTGACACGTGAACAGATCTATCTGCCTGAGCGAACACGCAAGTGCGAGCAAGGCTGAAGTGGAAGCAAGCACCGATGATTCTCTATTGGTGACTACAGAACAATCACGACTAGGTAGCAGTGATCATTGAGAAATAGAACATGATGACGGCAGCGACGGAGTTCTAGACCGTAATCATCATGGCTACCACCGGGATCGTAGATACGTTCGTTGGAGTGCGTTCAATATGAGCTGGCGAGACTCGTGGGTGCTGATTTCGAAAACGGCAATAGGGTGAACGACGGCTGACATACGATGAATAGGACTTCTCGCGTTGGAAATGTGCATCTTGGTCAGTGATGTGGGTGCTCGTGGCCTTATCATACAGAAAGTCTTAGACGATATATTCGGATGGCATCGGTCACATGTTTTTGCTGCGTAATTGGCTAGTAGCGTAGCAACAAGCAGCTCGTCCGAAGATGGCAATCTGCGCACTTAAATCGCTCCCGACCTCGAGTCGCGATGGGAACTCCTTGATGCGAGTCACGTTCGTTGGGATCCATCCCGTTCCTCTCTCCATCTTGATCTCCACACCTCATCATCACTCATCCAACCCCCACCCCTCCCTGAGATCAGCAAGCACATCCTTACTCTCCGTCCCATCCTCCACCAACCCCCACATAACCCTCGCGATCCCCTCCCTCCTCTTCTCCACCCCCAATGCTGTCTTCCACACCCTCTCCACCCCCTCCCTCTCCTCCGTAGTAACTTTCACCGCACTCCCCTTCCGCAGCCCCTCCAGCCTCGCCTCGATAGAGACTTTTTCGTGCTCGAGCGCGGAGATGGAGGATAGCATATCACTTGCACTCAGCGAGCTGGTTAGCGATTTAAGCGTGCTTTGGAGCGTTCTGGCGAGCGCGAGAAGGTCGGAGGTCTGGGCTGTGAGGGAGGCGGTGCGGGTGTCGTAGTCTGCGAGCGCAGTGGGGGAGATGGCGTCGTTGGGGCTCTGTCAGGGTTATTATCACGATCAGTAGGCAATGCTGGTAGTGTCTGAGTCGGCGAAGTGGGTGGTGTGGGTGCTGTGGTTCGGTGGGAGAAAAGTACCTGCAGGGCGTGGTAGACGATCTGTTTGCCTGTGCTTCGTCAGTGGGTGGATGGCAGATGGGTAGACGAAACGGACCTGATGGACGGCCTTCGATGAGCTTCTGCTCGTGCAGGTCTTTCAGCAATTTCGCGGCGGCGGCTGTGTGGTGTCAGTCGCAACTTCCACCGAGCGTAGCGAAGCGGTGCAACTGAGTGACGGGGTGGTGCATGACTGCGCAAAGCAAGGTGTTGCTACCCTCACCACTTGCTTCGTCGCAGCCTGCACATCTCAGACGCACCTTTCGTAACCCTGTTCTTCAAGTTGGCGCTCACTTCGATGGCAGAATACGGTCTGTTCGTCTGGCCTGCACGAGTCAGTCTTACATCATCTTGATCAACCGTCCTCAAACTTTGAGATGGTTTGAGATGAGGTGAGGCAACGCACGCAGATACTGCAGTATCATGTCACTCCCCTCAGCGCCAGTCGCCTTCTCCACCTTTTCTTCTTTCTCGGTCTTGGGCTTGCGGGGCGCCATGGTGATGTTTGGGTTCTGTGCGCGTGAGACAGCGATGGAGTGGAAAGTCGATGAGTGACTGGAGCTCGATGTTCGTCAGGGTCGTGTTAAGACGCTAAGCGTAGACTACTGTTGAGGTCTGATGGTGAGTGTCTGGGAGGAAGGAAGGAGCACCCATCGACATGGCAGGTGGGGCAAATCTCGCCCTCGAGCAAAGCGCATCGCTATTAGATCGTCGCGGCTATGCAAAATAGATACACTGTCTTGCTAAAGGGTAGAGTGTGCACCAAGGCGGCGTTTGAGGCCTCATCTTTGGCACATGTAGTACTCATCGGACCCCGCGGGGCTGCGGTCGTCGACGTGAAGGTTGTGTATGACATTGTCCTCCATTCACCTGAACACATCATTCAAAAACATGCTGTGGTCGTAGCTGCCGTGATGAATGGTGCGTGCGAGTATCTACCCCCCACGCTCACCAAACTCCCTCGCCCAATCCTCAAACTCCTGCAAGCCCTGCTTGCTAACAGAGGGCCTGATAGTTCTTAGACTAGCCTGGAAGTCTTTAAACTGAATGGGCCTTATCTCGTCCATAGTCATGGTGAGCAGACTCTCGCCCAGGGAGCGTAGCGGTCCCATCGCAGCGTCCTTGGCGAGCGCGGTAATATCGGAGCCGGAGAAGCCTACGTTACGTTAGTGATAAGTCGAGTAGTTATGCACGTGTAATGGGCTATATAGCCTCGCTACGCACTGCCTCGCTGCACTCAGAACTTACCATCAGTGAGCGCGACCAACCGGTCCAAGTCCCTCTCGCTCAGGTCGTGTTTCTGGTGACCCAGCAGCGTCTTAACCTGCTGTTTCCTAACGAAATCCTCAGGCAGGGGGATGTATTGCCTGCGTACGAATCTGCGTCTTGCTGCCTCATCAATAGCCCAGGGCAGATTCGTTGCCGCAAGAACAAGCACGCGCGTCGCATCGCCCGTCTCCTTCTCCTTATCGCTCGTTTCACGTCCAGCAGCCGCTTTCTGCAGATCGGACCACTGGATCAGGAACTCGGTTTTGATGCGCCGTGTGGCTTCGTGTTCGGACGAGCCGCCGCGTGAGGATAGTAGAGAGTCGATTTCGTCGACGAAGATGATGGAGGGCGCGAGCATTTTTGCCAGCGAGAAGAGGGCGCGGACGAGCTTCTCCGATTCGCCGAGGAACTTGGATGTCAAGCTGCTCGCCGAGATGGCGAAGAAGGTCGATTTGGACTCCGTGGCCACGGCTCGCGCCAACATCGTCTTGCCGGTTCCGGGTGGGCCGAAGAGCAGCATGCCTCGAGCCGGTTCGCGCAGTCCCATGAACAAGTCCGGCCTGAGAAAGGGGTACACGACCGTCTCTTTCAGCGCTGATTTAGCAATCTCCAAACCTGCCACATCGTCCCAATGCACCTCGTCGCCTTGTATGACGATCTCGTTGAGGATGTTCTGTGCCGATGCTTTGTCCACGCCTCGAGGGAGATTCTTGAGTATCTCCTCCGTCTTCTTTTTCCATTCATCAGGCTCCTCGTGCGTCTCGCCACCTTCGCCAAATTCGGCTGTGGGGTTCGGAGGCAAGTCTGCGCGCATCGAGTCTCCTCGTTTCCTTGTCTTTCGGTGCGGCGGTCGTCGAGGCTCGTCGTCGAAGCCATCCTCAGCTAGTGGAACAGGCTCTGGAGACGGCTCTCTTCGTATGTTTCGCGTCCGACTGATATTGCTCGGCGTGGTGGGCGTAGCTGACGGTCTGCGCGCAGCATCAACGTCCTTGCTGCCGTATTTAGTGGATCCGAGGTCACTATATGATCGAGCTGCTGCCGATGCTGCTAGCAGTCGAGGGTCCAGCTGCGCTGGGGGATACTCCTTCCGGTACGACGGGAATGCAGGCAGTGGAGGCAGTGCTGTGCTCGCTTGTGACGATTGGTTTCTAACCAAATCGGCTGGCTTCGACGGTACGGGCGGAGGGGCTGGCGCGGCCTTTCGAGGGATGGGAGCAGGTTTCGGCTTCTCTGTATCGCTGTTGTTCCTAGGTGCTGGCACAGCATAATTAGTTGATCCTGACCCTTCTCGTGTCTGAAAATAGAATGGCGCTGGTTTCGGCGAATCTTGTGACGAGGGCTGCACAAGGGGCACCTCCTGCTGCGGTGTGACGGTAGGCATCTCCATCGACGTACGGGGAGAAACATTGACCGGAGGCGTGGCTACTTTCGGTACAGTCAGAGCTGCTTTGCTTGAGCTCGACGCAGCGGCCCTCGAACCAAAGGCCAGAGTCGCAGCCTTGGACGCATCAGGTCGTGATCTCATCGACATAGGCATCTTGCTTGCAGGTTTGCCATCCTTGTTTGGTCTGAGTGTCCTAAGCATCCTGCTGCCCTTCTTGTCTGGCGATGGCGTCCGCGACTTCTTATGCTCTGATGATCCAGGGTTGAGCGAGGTGTTGCTCATGGTCTGCGTCAGGCTGTTGAGGCGGTGCTTGGACATGTTGCCAGAGCTCTTGCGTGGTGCCATCGAAGGACGACTGGGCAGCGGCGGCGGTCTTGCGAGGTCGCTCTGGACGACAGGCGGTATCGAGCCTCTCCCAAGCCAGTCTGACGAGCCATCCGTGCCAGACGGTGTCATGGGCACGCCATGCGGAGGTGGGGTCGGGGCTTGGGCATCGGTGCTTGAGAGGCTCTCCTTCGACTCTTCCCGGCTCTTCTTCAGCGCCTCCAGCAGGTCAACGCGTTCCTTGCACTGCAGTTCCAGCTGCTGTAGGGACTCGACCAAGGCTCGCTCCGTCTCAGACGATGGGCGATAGGTAGTGGGGTTGCGACGGGCGTTGTGATAGTAAATATGATCGAGCGCGGTCTTCCACGAGCGTAGGGCCTCCTTCTCGTTGTGCTGGTGTATTTTGTCAGCGTCCAGGCCATCTGGTCTATTCATAGCACACCCACCTGGCTCTCAAAGTACACCGCAGTGGAGCAGGCTAGGAAAGCCTCATCGTAGGCCTTTTGGGTTGTGTTTGCGCGCATTGTGTCGGGCGCGGTCAGCGGCTTGAATAGTAGTCTATGGCATGTGGCAGGGGTATACAAGTGGTATCATAGAGCAGCACCAAAATGCGGTGGTTTGAGGTTGCCATGTTGCGCGCCGGCGCCATAGGTCAAGCGCGGCTAGAGTGACGTAGCGTAGGGCTTTGGGCTGCGGGCATCACACGGCGAACGGCTGCGGCGCACGCGACGCGTGTCTGCTTTGAGGCTCAGGTGCAAGCCACATGCCGCAGACATCTGAAACATTTGCGGTCAGTTAGATCTGATCACCCGCGAACATGTCACGGACACACGATGCAGCGAAGGATGACAGGGCATGTGCGGGTCAATTCAGATCTCAGATCTACACCAGGGCCACTTTTCCTATCGATATGCGCTCCTCAAACATGCGCACCTTCTCAGCGCACTCAGATGATGACAGAGCGATTGACTCGATAATATCAGTTGACGACCACACCGATGCTACATTTCCCATATTGTACAAACATGTCTGCGCTGACTGCATAACGCTCAAGAGAAAAAGCGTCAAAAATCCTGTACGCCGCCATGAGGTCCTTCCAGATACCAAAGCCAGGAAAGCTTCTATGACTATACAACGAAACGCGGAGGCCGTTGCGCGTGCCTACGCAGCTCACACGGTGCGGCTGGGAAGCCTGCTCTATGCCGAAAATATCGAAATCCCTTCTACTGCTGGGGTGTATGTCGCATTATAGGATGCGCTGCACAGAACGCATGGACTCGTGAAATATTGTCGTTATAAGGCGGTGCTGGGGTTGGTGCTGCGGGCGATGAAAAAGGCTTTAGCCATCTCGTATGCAGACCTGTGTGCTGATTAGTCTTGTTTTGCAAATGGTATTCGACGTGCGCTTACCAGCAGATCGCAGTGCTGGGCATCGTAGTGATGATTCTGGGCTTCAGCCCACGGAAGTAGCCCTTCCAGCCTTCCCTCTGGTGAATGATCCTGGCCGCCTGGAACAGGCCAGAGACGGTCCTCAGCTCAGCGTCGTGCGCGCTGCCTCGTGTTTGCAGTAGCGTCTTGATAACGTCCAAGGGCGTGGTAAGCGCCGCAGCAAAACCACCAGCCAGACCACCAGCGAAGCAGTGCGTATAGGGGTCGTAGCGGCCGGTAGGGTTCATGACCTTCGATATGGATTCGTACGACATGAACTGCAGCGCAGTGAAGGGCACAGTCATGCACAGTGTGGTGGGGTACGAGACGTAGAACGCGCCAATGCCTTCCTTGCGGAAGACGTCCCGGGCGCAGTGGCCGACTGACGTGTAGATCGACCCGTGCAACTGCATGCGCTGTTTGATGACTGGAATATTCTCAGCGTGTGCTGTCGTGACGAGAGCAGTGCTACAAACCATCGAATGGGTTCATCAGCGCATCGCTGGTAATGGTGGCTGCGGCTCCACTGGCAGCTGGGGCGGGTTAGCGATAGAGTTTGACCCAAATCTCCGGAACATTGCGCACCTGCAGCAAGAGGATGGTGCTCATGGTTCTCTCCCTCGTTTCCACCGAGGGCGTGTTTCGTGGCTTCGTAGGAGGCAAAGTATACGGCGTGTGCGGGTCCTGCGTCACTGTTAGTCGCGCGCACTGAACCACGTCAATGCCGGGAGCATTTACCAGCGCCTAATATAACACTTGGAAGTCCCCTCCATAGCGACCTGAAGCCTTCCACCCTCGACACTGTGACCAGGGCGTTGGCGATGGAGCTCGTGTATGTCGCGGTGGGCCCGGGGTTGATGACCTGCATCCTGGTCTGCCCGTTGTCAGTAAGATATCTCGCATTGTCGCCGGTCCGGATCGAGTCGCGTACCTTGAGCATGTCGACAGGGTACATCACCGAGTGTTCCTGTTGCGGTCTTAGCTGATGTGGATCTGACGCGGCGACTTCGGATGCGTACAGCGATACCTGCGAACGCGCCCGCGAGCATGTTCGCGCCAAGCGAAAAGTTTGGCGGGAGCGCCTCATAGCTGCGGGATGGTCAGAGATGCAGGTCTTGGTGTCGTCGACTCAATGGGAGCTGTACTCGTGCTCTACTTCTTCAACGGGAACTGCTGGCCGGTCATGGCCACCCATGATCTGCCCGGGCGTGACGACGGTGGATGCCAGTTTTGCGATTGAGATTGAGGAGTGCAGTCGAAGATGGCGGAGTGCAGCTGGATCGGTCGCGCGGGATCAAAATGGGCTGGGCGAGGTGGTGAGGACGACCGCGTCGAGCGTTGATACTTTTGAGAGGCCGAGACGCAGAATGCTTAGACAGATTATTGGGAGGGCCGTGTTAGCGCCATCATCACTGATCACTGAACTGTCAATCGCCGAGGTCCCGCAACGACACCGTCATCTCAATTGTCATGTCACGATGGTGTACAATATTGTAGGCTTGCACGAAATGGTATCGCTGAGTGCTGTTTCCCGTTATGAGCTTTGCGCCCTCATCCAATGTCTCGTGGACGCAGAACTGCACGCATTCTGATCACAGCGACTAATTGAAATGTGGCCGCGGACATGCATCATACATCATCGCCAGCAATAGCTTTCGGGGGGAGCGACCGCCCGTGAGGGGAAGAATTCCTTCGATTGGGCAAAGAGATCTGATAGCTGGCTTATCAGATTTTTCTGCAACATCATCCCTTGGTGAGCACGACTTGTGCAGACCGCGGACACAGTCAGATTCAGTTTGAGCGGACTGAATCTTGAAACGAATCCTTTCCTGCATGTACAGGCCACTGTCGCAATTATTGCAAGAGTTCTGCTGTCAGTCGTGATTTGGAAAAGATCTGATTAAATCTGACAGCCATCTGATTACTCGCTCCAGGACCCACAAACGGAACGCACAAGCGGACTTGGCCTCCGCTCTCCGAGTTCAAGCCGGACAGTTGTGCGCGCCGCAGCATCGTAGTAAGAGTCGGACAACGAGTTGGAGTCAGCTGTAGTCAGCTGCAGCCAGCAGAGGGTCTGTAGGCATACGGTGGTTCCACAAATCTCATTTGAATGCACCCCGGTGCTTGTGTAATCGACAGATTCTGTGTCTGGATTGTCTACAACGTGAGAGCCTAGCTGACTTTCTCGGTACCACAAAAGCTGAGCCAGGACATCAGTGCTCTATACTCTGCTCAACGCACGTACAGTGGGATGCTTGAAAACTGGTCACGTGGTGTACGCTGGAGTGCATCAAAATTTTTACAGAGTGGCTCGAGTTGTGACTTGGATGACCAGATCTCCATGGCAGTGATAGAGGCCGGCTACATGCACCCATCAACCTCGAAGCATTCGGCGGTATGTGGCATTGTTACGCAACAGGTTTGTTTGAGGCTGTAGCCAGCACCCTGTGGCGAAGTCGCGAGCGGAGAGGATGTGGTCTCCGTGAGGTGATCCAGAGCCGCTGATGCTTTGTGGGCTATCGCTGCGGTTTGTAGATATATCCTTGAAAATGCGGCCAAGTGGCTCGTCGAAGCTTGCAGTACCTATCGTACAATCTAGTTTACAGGACAAACAGTCTTATGTACACCAAGGGGCGCCTAGATCTGAAACACCACATGTACCATTCCGTGTTAGCGCAAGACGGGCCCTTGCAGCTCTTACGCAGGTACGCGATCAACAGTCGCACTTCTTATAGTATCTCGGGAATGCAACAACATCTCGGATGTTCTGCACGCCAGAGAGGTAACAAATTAGGCGGTCGAAGCCCAGACCGAATCCACCATGCGGTACACTGCCGTACCGTCTCAGATCGAGATACCACTGCAAAGACCCGTCTGACAAGGACCCGTCTGACGCTGACTCGGCTGACGCCTCGACGCTGCTGTTAGCTGCGGCGCGCAGACCGTGGTCCACCATTGACTGTTGGAGCTCGGGCAGACGGTGCTCACGCATCGAGCCGCCCACCAGTTCGCAGATCTCGGGCACGAGGAGGTCGAAACATGCTACTGTGTCTGAGCCGGATGGACTGGAAGGAAGCATGTAGAATGGCTTCATCGAGCGGGGGTAGTCAGTGACGAAGATGGGGCCACCTTTGCCGAAGTGTTCAGCCAGATAGCGCTCATGCTCGGTCTGCAGACCATCTTCGTGTTCAGGTGAGAAATCGAACTTGGCCTTGCCTTGTGCAGTCGCGTCTTTTAGATGTTGTATCGCCTCGGCATACTTGATTCGCGGCCACGGTCCGTCAACAAGACCTTGCCATCGCTGTGCGAGTGTGTCGGGCGACACGGATGTGCCCTCTTCGCCGTGGTCGCGTGCTCGAGCGTCGAGTAGCTCTTGACCTACACGTGAAGACTGAAGTTCGGTTGCAACAGAACGCAGCATGTTCTCGACCACATCCATGACATCCTTGAGCTCGTCGACAAAAGCTACCTCAGCCTCCAACATGTAGAACTCACTAAGGTGGCGGGCCGTATCGCTCTTCTCAGCGCGGAACGTCGGTGAGAGCGTCCATACTTTGTCAACAGATTGTGCCAACGCTTCGAGGTGGAGCTGACTGGAAACGGTCAGGTACTTCGGGGAGCCGAAGAAAGGCTCAGGCAGCTTCTTGGACTGCCCGGTCAGGCCGCACACAGGTGCCGGTGTTGCATCAGACGCGGCGGGCTCGATGGTGAACACCTCTCCTGCGCCCTCACAGTCAGAGGAAGTGATGATGGGTGGGTGGCATTGAATAAAGTCGTTTTTAGCAAAGTAGCTTGTCACCTGTGCGGTGACGAGAGACCTCAGTCGCAGGAGCAGAGCGTTCAGAGGTAGACGAGGTCGTAAATGAGGGATCGTACGGAGGTATTCTGCTGACTGATACTTCTTCTGGATAGGAGAAGTGGTGGCATTATTAGCTCCCAGCACACGGATATCCTCGACTTGAAGCTCGTGAGACTGCTTCCCACCGGGCGATGGTGTCCATTTTCCTGTCACGGTCACAGCAGCTCCAGTTGATAGGCTGCAATCGCGCAGTCAGCACTCGGGTCTCGATGATGCATTCATTGGACTGACTCTTCTGCTAGTTGAGGCGATAGTACAGCTTGTACAGTCGATAAGGTGGAGCCATCGCCGATGACAGCGAAGGCAATGCGCTTCTGCTTCCTCACGGACCGAACATAGCCATGGACCGTCAGTGTCTCACTCTCTGACAGTCCCCGCGGTGGAGTAGTAGACGAAAGCGGGGAAGCTGGCCCTAGCAGCTCAGCTATATTAGTCGGGCAAAAGGTTGAGTTCTGCCGTGAACGCTGGAAGCACAAGGCATGTGCGTGAGCAACGACTGCGCACCGAGGTGCAAACTGCTGCGAACGGAGAGCACTCCTTCGAATCGGCGACAGCAGGCTCATTTACGCGTCGGCAGAAATCACTCAGCCAGTGGGCAGCGTTACCGTGATGTGTGAAGGCACGACACCCTCAGATGTCGTCGACGAGAACTTCGAAAGGGAAGGCGCACAGACGGCGCTAAGCAACGCAGATGCCCCCAGATTCGCCGTTGTTGCACTCTCAGGCACTCGCCAGTTGTGTGACCCGAGCCTTTCTGAAACACTCCCTAATCTCCACGGCCTTACTCGAGTTGCACGAGATCTCATGCCCTGGCACAGCAGCCGATGGATTGGAGGGACAGCCTCTGCATTCCCATTGGCTTCTGGAGCTTTTCCCCACCACGAAAAAGCACCTCACAGAACGTACGCCATAAGATCTCGACCGCCGTTGCTGCCCGCCGGCCTCATCATGCACAAAAACGCCTGTCACAACATGAGCCCACTGTGATGGTGGCTTTGGCGGAAATGCTCGCAGCCTAAGAGCTGCTGTATTAGCGTACTGGCGGTGAACACGCCGTATGAACAGCACCTATCCGATTCTGCGTGCTAACAACAAGTGCATTTCTTACCCTGTAGCCGGATCGTAGTGCCGGCGCTACTTCTGCGGCGCTATCTCGTGCAGGATCTCTTCTGCAGCCTGGGTCAGTACCTGTCATCATCGGACAACCAGACGCCGCCAGATCTCGTCAAGGTCTGGCCGATCGATCCTGCTTCCATCCCTGCCCCAACAGAGTCTGTACCCCGACACGAGCGCTCTGTGGCTTCAAGTTCGTGGCGGCCGAGGGGATTTGACAGTCGTCTCCAAGGATCAGCAAGCGAGTCACGTATTACAAGATGCGGTTGCTTCCGGATCTCAAGGTCTCAACGCCCCGCGGGCTGTGACTTCCCTAAATTGCCGACGGACACGACTCAAGTCTCTGCGTGCGTTTTCGCGGCGGCGTGCAAACTACCACCCGCCAGATCTGACACCCCGGCTCAGACAAAGAGGGCAAAGCTTGATTCACGCAGAGGATTGCCAGATCCGTCGTAGATGCGCTGGAACAGATCTAACAGACCCCTGCAGATTCGCGGCTCGATCTCAAGCTAAAGTTTAGTTGATCTCAATCACACGCCCTTGGGACAGGTGATATACTGCCCTTGTCCCCGGCTGGAGTAGGTCGATTCACCTGTCTCCCGCTTGCTCGCTCCATACCCGTCCACTCAATTCCTTTCTACCTCGCCAGCCCATTGCTACATGTATTGAGTCTTCTGTAACAACATCATATAGCTATATTCGTGTACAGACATTTCCATACATTCGCTGCCATCATTCACACCTGCCCACCATGTCACCGTCAAAACCCAAGCCCTCAGAGATCGCAGCAGAAGCGAAACGAGTATGGATGCCATACATCTGGAAAAACTACATCAAGGACTCGAAAACATCATACCTCTACCCTGACGCTACACAAATAAGAGCTAGCTCAGAAGGCCGATCGACACAACGCACACGGGTGGCAGTCATGGAAGGCGACCCAGTAAACTACGCCTTGGGCTGGTACCAGAGCGCTGCGAACCCCAATTGCAAGAAGATACCCGTGGTTAATGTTGCGAACGAGAAGCGCGCAGGTGGAGACTGGGAGTCGGGGCTCATTGCACCTGAGGAGTGCTTCGCGCGGAGAAGCAACCTCGTACACGCACTCACCATGCCGTGGAACGCACAATTAGGCCGCGAGGAGAACTTCTATCCCATTCCGCAGCGGGGTGGAATATACTCGCCCGAAGTTTGTACGTCGCAGTAACCTTTGAATCTGCCAGCACTAACGATCACTCGTAGTTGTCTTCAGAGGCGGCCCCGACCAAGACTACGCCCCCTTCTCCGAAATCCAATCCCTCCCCGTAATATCCGTCGCACCTGTGCGCCGCCCCAAGCTCGACGAGTCCGGCACAAAGTACTCCTTCGCGGCGGAAAAGGAGCTCATGCGCGAGAAAATGCGTGCCGTGCTACGGATCGCGAGCTACTGCGGGCACCGCAACCTAGTGCTCGGGGCGTTTGGGCTAGGCCCAATCTTCAAGAATCCGGCGACAGAGGTCGCGCGCATGTGGCGGACGCTTTTATTCGAGGACGAGGAATTCTACGGCGTCTTTCAGGACGTGGTGTTTGCGATTGACAGCACGATGGTGGGGCCACCAGCGAGAGGGCACATAAGCGACGTCGAGGTGTTCAGGAGGGAGTTCGACCCAAGCAGCATCTTTCCTGTGCGGTACCAGGCAAGAGTGTAGCGCGACAACGCGTTGCAGTTGGGGGTTTAAGGATATGGAGGGGGTTCACTTCGATCGCAGGCATTGTTCGATGCGGTGCTGGACGCCAATATTTTTACGAAGTCATGATACAAAAGATATCGGTATGTACGAGCAACAGAGTACAACGCGCCCGGCAGAGCACAGCACAAAGCGATTAGCTTGCAAACCAAACACCTCACGACCCACGCGCGCGATGAGTCCTCGAACCCCTCCCATCAATTACCAAGTGATGATGTCACGCACCACTAGCGCCAGATCTCGGTTATCTAATTTTGCCAGATGCAGGGTTGCTCCGTGCAGGATCGCAACAAACGAAACTTTATCTGGCGAACTACAGAACGCCTTGGACGCCGACAGCCCAGGTGATCCTTCGGGCCTCGCCTCTTCAAAACTTCTCAACCTCTCACAGGGTAAAAGACGAACTGTCTAACGTCGAGCAAGGAGCGCTTAACGTCAAGCATGGATTGCCGAATGTGAAAACTGGGGCCGATCTTGGGTGGAAAGTGGGGACAAACCTCAGAGCAAGACATGTGTAATGCGTCTCCGTTGCGGCGCCTGTGAAGCAAGGCACGAGACGCCGAGTTTGCTTTTTTGTTCTGCAGCACCGTGAAGTGCTTTTTGCTGGTAGTGGAATTGGCACGACCGTCTGTTGCAAGGTGGTTCGTCAGTTCCACAATATCACCAGTTCGAGCGTAACGCAACGCTTAAACGCCTAAACGCTTCGTTGTTGCTTTTCCTGAAGCGGTCGCTTCCAGCTTGATTTCCAAGGCTTTCCTCCATCGACCAAGGGTACACCGCACGATGCAAGTGGGGCTCAAGCCTCAGTCAGTCGCTTTCGGGTTCGTATCCAAATCTGACAGAACTTCACCACATCGACAAAAGCAAGCAACACAAATCCGTGCCCACAACTCTAGGTCTTCGAGTTGGTCTGATTACAAACGCCCATGCACGGCGTCTCCACACGAATGGGTTTTGGAGGATTGAGGTGCAGTAGTGCAGACGCCTGGCAGATGTCGTTTCTGAAGCTATGTTGCTCCTCGGCGTCTGCGATGCAGTCTGCGATCTAGCAAATCCCGGTCATGCGGTCTGCACATGCGCGGCGTAGAATTTGAAGCGCTAGTGCAAATACCACCTCGCAAAGCTTGTGCCTGCCAGATCAAATGCAGTTTCGTGAGGCTAGCTCAAGGCATGCGTGGAGTCGTTGTGGTTGTTTGCAAATTCGATGTTGCCCTACATGTGCAGTGTGGACGAAACAGAGTGTTCCATCGTATTCTCATCGGTGGGGTCTTTCTGAGGCGAGGTCTTTAATGTCTCCCTCAATCACTGCTTTTCTTTTGAGGACTTACTGGCGAAGGATGAGTGTATCGACTGATTGTCAGGCATCTTGCGGCACTGACATGATATGCAAGATCAGGATCGTCAATCTTGCAGCCACGATTCTGCAACTACTGCAGCTGCACGGCGTAGACTTATGCGGCATAGCTGCAGAGACGAAGGATTATGCACCTTGCAAGATCTGACTTAGCCTGATGAAGTCGGTCCCGAGGTATACGCCAAGTGAAGATGCTCGCTGATATGAGTAGATAGTTAATAAAATATGTGCTGATCAGTGGCATCGAGTCAAAAGTGCGCAATACGGCAAGTCGCACTAGTAATCTGGTCGGCCGGCAGAAGAGATCAGGTTTGTTCCTTCAGTGCTTCATCGGTATCTGGACATCTTGATTTACCATGTGACCATCTTGTCTACCCGGAAAGGTACCGGACATAACTCAAATCATGTATATGAGACCCTGCAGCTGCGCGTTAGAGGTGCATATACGAGTGACCAGGATGATGGCTTGGTCAGATCTCAGCAGGTTCCTCAGACTAGCCCGAGGTAGTTCACGCTGTGAGACTTCCTTGTCGCCAGATATTAGTCAAGATGAAGCTCTAAATCACCGGGCACACGAGCTATCCTGAGCAAGCATCCTATAGTACCAAGTTGGTGTAGTAAAAGACCTACGGCGCATTCGACATAGTTCCTTCCGCACATCAACACCGACCTGCGCTACTACGTAGTTCACTTCGAAAAAGAACCTTCCGTACATCATAGAAGACTTTACAGCTGTGGGCCTGGGTATCCCCTCAACTTTCGATGAGCCAAATGCAAATGCGTACCTCTCACCAAGGGTGTAAGATGGCCGGACGAGGGACTTCCCGAGTTCTGGGCGACCATGAGGCATTCAGCTGACGCTGGACATTGTGCAGTCTTGTGTTCGTGGGTCGTCCCTTCTCGCGAAGACGTGAGTGTATTCTACATATGATACATATGGTACAACGTCATGAATGGCGTGTGGATGCTGTCGTTGCCTCGCTGTTTCCATCTTCGTGGCGCTCGTCAACTCGCCACGCTCTCATACTCTCGAGGCTCATTTCTCTTCTACACTGCGCTGGCCTGCTCCTGTATACGTAGCCGCCTACTTCTGCCCCGGCAGCGGCAATTGCGGCGCTGTGATTTCGCCGCCCTGCTGCTCCAATCTCTTGATCGTCTGCTCCTTCTGATAATTCACCACGCGCTGCTTCTTGAAGTATTCAACCCAGCTATGCGCGCAATTCGCTTCAAACTCCTTGTCAAACTGCGAACAAAACGTCTCCGCCTTCTCGCGCCCGCTCTTTGTGTTTATGCTGTCGAGGATGTTGTTCTTGTCCAGGCACTCGAAGAACGTGTCGCGCGCCTCATAGCACTTTTTGCGGTTCGTCCGCGACGGCGATTCGAAGGCGCCGCCGGAGGTTTTCTTCACGCCGGAGGAGGAGTTCCCGCTGGAGGAGGACGACCAGGGGAGCCAGGACATGGTGGCGGTGTGGGGGACGAGGACGGACGGACTTCTGGCGAAGAGACGGGTGTAGTGGATGGAGTGGATGGAGTGGATGCTAGGCAGGTGTCAGCCAGTTGTTTGGGAATGACGAAGAGAGTATCGCGGTACCTACTATGACTTTGTGAGCCGAAACCTTTGTGTTGAGAGCTGTTTGTAGTGTCTGGCGCAATGAACCACAGAAATCAGTTCATGCGCAGATGCTTAGCAAATCCCGAAGCTACCCCAGAATGACGCAGCGCACGGCCATCTCATCAACAGGCACCATCACCCTTAACAATACATGGCCACCAAACACCACCACATGTCATAACAACCGCCACGAAGTCGCTCCGCGCACACACCCTAATCACACATGGCCCGCCGCCGCCGTCCCCCACGCCCCGGCGCCCTCGCCGACCTCTCGCCTACGCGCATCGCCTCGCAAATCGTGCTACTCCAACTGGCCTACTACGCGTGCGCAGGCGTGCTGATCGTCTTCACTGCGCTGGTCGCTGGGAAGGAGGTTAGTCTGGATTTGCTGCTGGATTGGGAGACGCTGCGCGGGGACACGACGGTGGGGTGGACGTTGGGGTTAGTGTGGATACTGAACAGCCTCGCGAGGTACGTCAATAGAGCCCGTCCTTCCTATACACCCCTATTGCTCCGTGCATTGGTCTAACTCTTGCAGTGCGATCTTCATCCTGCTGTTGATAGCGCGCAGCAAGCTCGTCCTCGACTTCGCACTCACCCTCCACGCCATCCACTTCCTCGTCACTTCGCTCTACACGCACGCCATCCCGAGCCACCTCTTCTGGTGGGCTCTGCAGACCGCCAGCGCCACGCTTATGACCAGCTTGGGCGTCTGGGCGTGCCAGTGGCGCGAGCTGCGGCCGATCAATTTTGGGGGGAAGAAGACCGCTGGACGCGCCGATGAGGGCGCGGGAGAAGTAAGAGGGGCGGGCAGAGGGAGAGGGAGAGACGGGATGGGGGAGTATGAGCTGGCTAGTTTGAGGGACGAGGAGGGGGATAACAATGTTTGAAGACAACAATTCCAGCATCACGGCTTTTCCTCTACCCTTGCTCCTTCGCACAGGTGTATGCAAAGACTGCTACAGTGGATTCACTTGGCTATATCCACGTTTTACGAACACTTTCACCAGCACTCCACGCTCTCAACCCGCCGCCCTGCAAGGAACCACCTCGACTCCGCTCGATCCAGTATCACGGTCCCGTCCTCCGCTCCAAACGTCGGCCACCCAGGTAGCTCTGTGTGAGCGGCCTTGGCGCTGCTTCTTTCCTCCTCGTCAAACCGCGGCGCCATTCTGCACCTCACTTTGCTCCGTTCCTCGTCGAGCGCATCCAGCGACGACGTATCCAGCACAGACAGAATCTTCAGCGACGACATGGGCCGGATCGTGTTACTGAAGGGGTCGATGTGCAGCACGGAGCCTTTGAACGCGTTAGCTGAACGCGCTCCCGCTACTCGAGAGGTCGTAGGTCGTAGGTCGTGGAAGTGGAGATTTGATTGACATCGATGTGCGCGGACATACCTCTTAATGGCTGACCGCCACTGAGCTGGATTGTTTGCTCGTGGTCTTCGCCGTGGCGCTTGAATGCGAGAATGATAGCTCTATCCTTGCGGTTTGGCGTGATGTGCGCAAATCCGGGAGCAGGTTGTGGTATTGGTGGTAGAGAGAGCAGTGGTGCTTGTGCAAAGGGCACTGCGAGCGAGAAGACGCTTTGAGCGGCGCACGACGCCCATAGCAGATACCTAGAAAGCATCGTAGAGTTATGGGTGGTATTATTGACTGGGACGCACATCTAAATCATGCAGCCTTGCAGTATAACAAAGACGCTACTGTGCTATGTCGTGGGCTAAGACTGCTGTGCGGCACGACACTCAAGCTCCCAAGACACACATCACAGTCTCCCGGCATCAAACTTCCGAAACGCAAGACATCGGACCTGGCATGCGAGAATATCACGGCGAAAACGACTTGGACGCGGCTCGGCGCGTTCAAGGTCGCGTGCGCCGCTGTGGATTCATCTTGCATGATCCTGCAGAATTGGTGTTTGAACAATTCCCTTGCCTCGTTTCTGATGAATCTTGCACAGAGAAGGAACAATCGACTACGGGCTGGTCATCTTGTGCTATCGATAGAACCTTCTGCGCCAGTCTTGACCTATGTGATGTGTTCGAGTGCTCGATGTCTGCTGGGACTCCACTTTGTCAGGGTCTGCGCTAGCGCACCGTTGCACTGGAAGATCCACCCTAAGTTCAATACTAAACATTCTCTCCGCACACGTGCATTGTAAACATGATCGACCATTGATGCGAAAGCCTCTGCGAAAGTCTGCTGACGGCACGCGACAAGCTTGACCACCATGTCGGGTGGCTATCTGAATCAGTTATGGGATGACGAAGAATCGCCGCCAGACAGGCCGCGATATCTGCCTCTAACAGAACCCTTCTCAGATGAAGTGCC
Source organism: Didymella keratinophila (assembly GCA_011058865.1). Classification (NCBI taxonomy): domain Eukaryota; kingdom Fungi; phylum Ascomycota; class Dothideomycetes; order Pleosporales; family Didymellaceae; genus Didymella; species Didymella keratinophila. The sequence goes on from SWKW01000037.1 coordinate 28,217, forward strand.
AAACTCATCAAGCCAGTCGCAAAGACAATTTCCAGTTCAATTTCCGCACCCACTGCAATACGCCCATCCCGAACAGCTTTTCCAGCAGCCAGCCCCACTTATCCCACTCAGCGCTGTCGAGGACCTGCACGAGCCGTATACCAGCTCAACATTCCAGGACCCGTTTAACAGAGCGTTTATCAGCAACCAGCCTGTTGTCCACGAAGGCTACATCCCTGCACCTGGCACTCGAGACGAGGATCTGTATCCGACCTTGCCGGATGGGTACCGCGACTCGCTGTTCCAAGACGACGACGACAGCTCTGACGAAAGCGACTTTGAGCGCAGGCTCGCGGAAGCCGAGGAGCTGCGCGAGATTGAAGAGCGGGATGACTCAGAGGTCGATGCAAACTACTCTGAGGAGGACGCTGAGCAGGATGAAGGCGATCCTAACGAGATGGAGATCGACGAGAGCTATGTCGAAGAGCGCGCCAAGCCTAAGCGCGGCAGAGGGAGCGCGAGGGGAACGAGGGGAGGAAGGAGAGGCAGACCGCCTGGGCGGGGCAAAGGCGGCTTTCACGGCCCTACGAGAAAGCAACTACGGGGGAAGAAGAATCCGGGACGTCCCAGTGGAAAGCGAGGGCCCCGTCCGATCGCTGATCCGGGGCCGGAGTTCAGGAATCTTCAGCGCGCCGCCAATGAGAGGTTCATTGCCCGTGATTACCCTGCGGCTTTGGAGTACGGACAGAAGGCTGTGCAGCTGAATCCTGAGATCTTCGATGCGCATAACATCGTCGCCGAGTCGTACGCCGCCATGGGCGAGGAGCTCAAGTCGATTGAATCCCTCATCATCGGTGCACCGACAAAGCGCGACCCTGAGTTGTGGCACCTGATCATCGAGCGCATCAAGAGGCTTGACACAACGAACCACCCAACCTACACCGAGGAAGTCAAGACCGCCGTCGTCCTGCAGTGCTTGAAATCGATCATCGCCCTCGATGTCACCAACTACGAGGCGCGCAGTCTGAAGCTCGAAATTGAAGCCCGTCTGGGCCATGTCTCCAAATGCGTGAACCTCGGCACAAAGATGCTGAAGACGCTCAGAGAGCAGAAGCAAGACCCCGATACTGAGGTGCTGAAGATCATGGCTATGATGGGAACCTCTACGCCGAAGCAGACGAAGCGTCATCTGGCCAAGATCATCGAAGAATTCGACCATGCCATCGAGATCTATACGGGACCGACGAGAGACCCGAAGGCGAGCGATCTTGATTGGGAGCTAATCAACATCTACCTGGATCTGCTGGACAGGAGCGGCAAGTACGAGCACGCGCTGAAGCGTCTCAAGGATCTGTCGAGGTGGAAGCAGGGCAGGCGAAACGAGACGTATTGGGACGAACAGAAAGACGACCGCGAATTCGACATCGAAGACACACCAAGACGCGTCGAGGTGTTCGATTTCAAGCGCAAATCGAAGCCAGCCAAACACGGAGAGACGCTTCCACTTGAGATTAGGGTCAAGATGGGTTTATTCAGACTACGCAAAAGTCCTGACGATTACGAGGAAGCCATGCACCATCTTGAGATGCTCCAGCCAGACGACAAGAGTCCAGATGCCCTCATGTGGGATTATCTCGATCTGTTTCGAGTCATCGCTGATGCTCTGCACTCCACTGGCCACGACGCCGAGGCCTTGCGCTTCTATGAGCCCTTGCTCGAGAGCAATTCGAGCGAGATGAATTTGATGAGCTACCTCGGACTCTACACTGTCTACAAAAATCTCAGCCAGCCCGAGAAAGCCCAACAGATCATACCAATCCTGGTCGGGTGGACCGCGGACACGGTCGATGATCTCGCAGTACTGGCCAAGTTCTTCGAAGTGCAAGGCATGCCTGATGAGGCGATGGAACGTGCAGATGCATGCTACCGGAACCGCGGTCTCGTCAAACTACGCAGGATTGGGTTCTCGAGGCTCCGAGAGATCAGAAGCCACTACGAGGATTGGCGAAGAAAGTCCCGCGGAAATCACAGCAAGAAGAAGAACGCGCTGAAGAAGCAGCGGAAGATGATGAAGAAGGCAATTGCAGCACTGGACGATGAAGATGACGAGAACGAAGACGTCGACAGAGAGAGGCCGTCTCTTGGACCGCTCAAGGAACGTCCTGCGAAAGGTCTATTCCGCACAAAGAGAGTTGCGCCCAAGCCTCCAAAGACACAGACGTTCCTGCCATTCGATGCACAGCAAGGCACGGCAGCGAGCAGACCTCGCGCTCCCGAGCCCAGCACCCTCGAAGGCACAGGCGTGCCCATGGACGCCATCGACCACCGTCTCTTCCGCAAAAAGCTGCAAACGCTCGCCGAGGACAACGCAGACGCCGTGACAGCAGCACGCGCCCAACACCGCGAGATCGTCGCCAGCTTCCGCACACTGGAAGCTACATACGACTCCGCCGAGGCCGGCGACGACGCAGCAATCCAGACCGTCTTCTCAATCACGCGCGAGCTGATCGAAGAGTTCTCTTCTTTTGACCTCTTTTACGCCGACAAGAAGGAGGACTTCAGGGGCTACTTCCGCCGCATCGGCGGCGGCGAGATCTGGAAAGACAGCGCGCTGATGGTGCTCGCGGTGGCCGCGAACGCCGTTGAGGACGGCCACGCTGCGCCCGAGCTGCGTGAGCGCCCGGACACAGCGCCGACAGACTTCTGGTCCGTCCCCTTCGATACCTGGTGCGATGCGTTTGCGCGGTACGCACTGCTACAAGCACGCACAGGTGACGACGCCGCGTTCTCCACGCTCGACATCGCGCTCGCGTCGAACGTGTTCAGCCGTGACATAACCTACCACCGGCGCCTGGAAACCTTACGTCTCGCCGCGGCCCTCGCGCTCGACTCTAGCACCCAAGCATCGGCCTCCATCCGATGGTTCCTCCGCGAATTCCCCTTCGGAACAACCCTCTTCCGGCTCTACAGCGCCGTCAACCGCCTTGTTTCCTTTCCTGAAGGCTACGCAACAGGCCCCGCACACAAAGTGCTCATGCGATACATTAAAACGATGGACTTCGCGCTCCTCTCCCCCTCGCAGCGCACGTGGTACAATTTCCGGTCCAACGAGCGCGTAGGCTGGGGCCAGAACGGCGTCAACTCTTCCACTTTGAAAGCAGTGCGCGACCACGACCCGGCATTGTTCGCTCTATACGGGCACGTTCTGATTGCTGGGGGGAGCTACATGGCCGCCCTCAATTACTACTTCAGAGCGTTTGCGCTGACGCCTAGTGACCCCATCTTGAATTTAGCTATTGGGACTAGTTATATTCAGCATGCGATGAAGAGGCTGAGTGAGAATAGACAGTTCCAGATTCAGCAGGGGTTGAGCTTTGTGTATCGGTATTATGATTTGAGGATTAAGAGCGGCAAGAAGTGCTTGATGCAGGAGGCGGAGTTTAACGTGGGTAGGGTGTGGCATGGCTTGGGGCTTGTGAGCCTTGCGCTGCCGAGTTATGAGAGGTGTGTTGGTCTGAGTGAGGCGGTGAGGAGGGAGGCGGATGAGGAGCGGCGCGCGAGACGAGAGGATGGGGTGACCAATGATGATCAGGACAAGCAAGATGAGTGGACGCATGAAGACTTTGCGACCGAAGCCGCGTTCGCAATGCAGAGTATTTACGCCGTGAGCGGCAACTTCGAGGCAGCAAAGAAGGTCACGCAAGAGGTGCTTGTTATCGAGTAGACCAACAATAGAATTGCTTTCCCCTTCCACCATTTCGGTCATCAGTGCCAGCCTAGTGAATATATCGAACTCCGGATGCAGATGGCCCAGCCTCGCAACCTCGTCTGCGTGTTGTGCGAGCCGGTAGTCCTGTCCATCGGCCGCGCGTCTGCTATTCTCTCGCGTTTGGTACAGCACGAGTGTCAGACTGGCGATGACGACGGAGAGTGCGGTTGCTGTGTTCAGAGAGTTGCCAATCCTGTACCCGTTCTTCGCGTCGCTGCTGATGTAGCTCCACGTCGCTACTATCGAGCCTACATATTGTCAGCAAGACGCTCGCGTGCTTCGTCCAATGCGGGACGTACCGAGTGTCACACCACGAGATAAGAGAAAGCATACCTATGTTCACGATCCCCGACACAGCAGCGTTCGCTACGTTCTTCACCGCACCAGGCGCCGCATTAGATAACGTCCACCCGATAATCAACACGCCGAAACCATACCCGCCCGCGGTATTGAAGAAGATCGCAGCAAACCTCGCCGATGGATTCCGCGAGCCGAGCCAGATCGCATACCCGAAGACACACAGGCTGGCGCAGCACGCAATCGCAACACCGTGTCTCCGCGTTTTCATTGTGACGTACGCGACACTGAGCGCAAACACCATGCCCACGAGCGGTGGCGCTGAGGAGAGTAGCTGGATCTGAATGATCGACTTGGTGGGGAAGTTGAGGCGGAGGATTGTGGCGGTGAAGATCGAGAGGCCTTGGACGGTGATCTGATTGCACGTGTAGATCCAGGCGCGGACGAGGATGTTGACGTTGAGTGCGCCGCGCTTGACTGGGGCCCAGATTATCCTCTCCTTGTGTGTGGTGATGGCGGGCTGTCGTGGAAGAGATGGGCCGTGGCTAGTTTCCGCTCCTCTTCGCTGAATATACGTGTGGTTGAGAGATCAGCTGGGAAAAGCCACAGGGCGATGATGCCGAAGCCGACTGTTATGAATCTTGTTCCGTCAGCGGATGTATTGACTTCCTTCGACTGAGCGGAGAAGACCAGATGCTAACAAGCCCCCGAACCCACCAGCGAAGCCCGCGGCCCCAAGCATGAAGAACGCGATTCGGCTCGTCACCTCGTGGCGGCGGTAGTAGGGCGAGACAACATAGCTTGCTTGTTGATACCTTGACTTGGTAATGATTAGGTAATGGTTAGGAGGTAAATCTTACCTCAAGCCAAACTGGAACGCCTCGGTAAGGCCGGGAAGGAGACGTGTAGCGTAGAACCCTCCAGGGTTATGGACGAACGCGGTACCAATAGTGACGACACCAAAGGCAACACAACTCAGCGGTAGGACGATGAACTCAAATTTTTTGACACACAGAGAAGCGGGTATGTCGGCGAACAAGTAGATAGCGTAGTATAAGCAGGCGCCAATATTGAAACCGTATGTGCCCAAGACAAAATCTTTGTCCATACCGGCGATCCTTGCGTTTCTGAGGTTCGTCCGGTCGAGGAAGATGAAGAAGTACATCAGGATGACCATGGGAAGTACGCGCAAGTCCTGCTTCGGACGAGCTTGGATTCAGGAGAACGATCGATGGGTACGACATAGGCGTCAACGGTCTGAAGACCACCGGGCTGGATGTTTGCCTCAGCATCAAGCGGGCCGACATGATGCTCTTGAGTCTTTTCGAGTTTCCTACCCATGCTTGCTATTTGTATTGGATCCGGAAAGATTTCAAACAGAACAACATATGTTGGCGAGGATTAAGTAGAATACCTTGGTCTGATAATGTATGCGGTCTTGCGGACTTGCAGCCTTGGCTGCAGGCATAGAATCGTGATCGTTGCTTAAGAGTAGTCGAGAATGGCGGATTGCTTCTTTCCAAGGGTTCACGCAGACCTTGTGCTTGGCATTAGTAGAGTGGCATCCCGAATTCTGTAAAGTTTTGAGAGACGTTGGTGGCGACTGGTCGTCAGCGCGAGTAGCTGCAGACTGCACTTGACTCGAATTGTCCATCTTGCGCTGTTTTGAAAGCCCCCATGCGGTCAGCAATCTGGGATCGTTTGGAGGTTGGAGATAAGCCAATGGGTCTGGAACCGAGCCAATGGTATTTGCAGCTGCATGCGCAACGCCTGTTCCATCTTGGGAGCAGAGTGTCTGCATAACCGTGTGACACGTGCATCCAATGGCTGCGGTCCGTTACGAAACAAATCTCGAGTACTCAATTTCTACTCACGTGAAATGGTGCCTCTGCTCTTGAAAGCTTCGATGGCACCACGTTCACCTGTCTTCGTGTACGAAGGAGAGTAGCCGATGAGCAACGCGCGGTCCGAGTAGCCTTTATAACGAAACTGTGTGCGAACTACGTCGTAGATCCTGTGTCGACCATACAGGAGGCGGACATTCGACTGGATAAGGGTCGCCAGGTCTACATCGCCAAGAGGGTACATGTAGAGAGGATCGGGTTGTTGGTGGGCTAAAATATGGACGTAGAGTGGTGCTGTGTCTAGAACTGTGAAGCTATCGGAGGTTGCGAGGTTTTGTATCGATAGGCGTTTGTTGTTCGTCGTTGCGAGCAAAACTGTCATGCTTGACACGGTCGGTCTGTTGATGCGGTCAGCGGAAAGTCAATTGAGCGCCTTATCGGCCAGCGTAAGGATGCTTTCAATGATTGTGATATGAGGTGTTGAGGAAGAAGTCGAGCCTCGCCTGAACACTGTGAAGTGGGGTATACCACCCTCAATGCTGCTTTCAATGACTGTGAGTTGACTTCGAGGTGACATGGAGGTCGTTGATGGTCAAATACATGGGTACTCAGCCTGCACTAGGGAAGTGCTAGCTGCAAGTACAGGATCTCTTACTATGTACATAGAAATCGAGATTATGCACAGCTGCGACTATCGGATATTTGACCGTGTACCTTGCGACAGGAAGAAGTGTAATAAGCTACAGCAGATCGGCATAAGAGACGCGGATGACTGTACGGATTGTTTTCAGAGGTGCATACGACGGTTGCTGGAAAGAGTAAGAGGTTTGGAACAGCAAGTCGAGGGGTACGAGCGGAATTTGATCTCGACTGTTGAGGAGCATGATGATCTGCTGCAAAAATTGGAGAATGACGGTATCTTGGAGGTCAACGACCTGAAGAAAATCATCGATACGATACGCCGCGACAACGAGTATCACGATACTCGTGAGACTGCGTTGGCTGCAGAACGAAGAGAGCGTTTGGCCCAGACGGAAGCGCAACATATACAGACAGACGTGGCCATCCTGGAGTCCGAGGAGAAGCTGCAAATCGCGCTGTTGGAGTATCAAGAGCTGATTTCAGATCTCAAGGACAAGAAAGAAAATGGAACGGCAGTTGCGGCGACCCTAGCGTTTGCGATAGGGCGAAGCGAAGGCACTGCAGCAACTCAGGAGCAAAATCTAGACGCATCTGCCGACAGCGAACTTGGAATGGTGGGCGTCAGATGACGAAGATATGGAGACAACGCCGCACGCGGACGAGGAGGAAGTTGCCTTGTTATCGTCGAGCAGTGAGCATCTTCCTACTATGCCGGGGTCATGGGCAATTGAATAGGATGGTTCACGTGACAAAGCAGTCATCGGTTGCCGAAACCGAGGGTACTCACCCATGTTCAACTGCCGTGATGGATCAAGACAACACAAGAAAGCCGTCGAAGCCATCGAAGCCGTCGAAATCCAACCAAGCTGTACTCCGGAGGATGTTGGCTACTCGACGTCGGACGATGTGCCGGTGAGACCAGCCACTTTGGACACTGTGTTGCAGGAGCTGAAGGGATGGCTTGCATGAGGCTTCAGAAGTGGTTATACATTTGAGAGTAGTCTGATAGCGCATTTCGATCAATTTTGATGCTGTTTTGATGTTTTGCAGTATGTTTTGCGACGGAAGAGACCAACTCCATGATGGAGTCTTGCTCGCACGGTCCATTGACCACAGATATTCGTTCCTACCGCTCCTCCATACGAATCAGCCTTGACAACACCACACTGTGACACAATGTCTAACATTCCGATAGGCGCTCTCCCATGTGTTGTTGACTGCACCAAGAACTCATGCGCAATCGCGCGGCTATCCGACAGCCTTGCTCGATCGAAGTTCGCGTGCAGGTCTGGACGCGTCACGCCGAAATAAGGCCCTTCGATTCCTGGTGGCCCACAAAACTCCTCATCAAGACGTCGCACAGAATTCGACCGCGTCGGCGCCTACACCGTCCACAACAAGTTATGTCGGACTCCCTTCAGTGTTCCGTGTCTTCAATGTTTCCCGCCCAGCTAATACAGCAAGCGTCATATTCATCTGCCGAAATCGCTACTTCTACCGACGCCAAAAGTCGTTCCCGCGTTGCCAAGCAGAGGCGTCGAAATGATCGAGTCTTGGGTCGCCACCCATGCTTCGCAACGAGTCAACCCATGCGAGCCAAGCAATTGCCCCGCAAAGTACTCAGCCAAGCAGAGCGCCGTTTCACGCTGGCGGCGTGCGCTGCAGGTCTTGTATGGACTCGGTAAGCATCTGCACGGTGGAAAGCCCCTGCTTAGACACACTTCAACGCCGCGGAAGATGTGACTTGTGAAGCTAGTAGAGGCCCGAATAGATCCGTTCTGCTTCAGAGCAACTGCCGAATTTTTCATCCAGTTTCTTGCGCACGCAGTGATTACGCTCAGCGTCTTGTGAAAAGGCAGGCCGTAACGGACAGCCCTGCTTATATGGACTGTGCTCTTCCCCAGATTCTTTACCCCAGACTGACGGCCTACATCCCTGACTCACTACTGAAGTGTGTGGGGCCACAGCGACAGCGGAGAAGTTTTCACAGATTTTGATCAATCGTCACCCATCTTGGTCACTCAAACATCTTCATTGATATGGCGTCCTACGAAGAGAAGGGCCAGTCTGTTCTCTGTACGTCTAGCTTCACGACTGTCCTCGAATCACGCGCTAAAATTGAAGCTTCAGATGAGGGCGGAGTCACCTCCCCCAGCGACCGTTCCACTGAAGAGTTCACTTGGACAGAAGAGGAGGAGACAGCAGTTCGACGCAAGCTTGACAGGGTCATTGTACCGCTGACAACCTTCCTCTACCTGCTGTGCTTTCTCGACCGTACCAACGTTGGCAATGCGCGTATTCAGGGTATGGCCAGGGACCTCAAACTTGTCGGTTATCGGTTCAACTGGGTCACCTCCATCTTCTACATCATCTACATGTTTGTCGAGGTGCCCAGCAACATTCTTTTGAAGAAGATCGGTCCAAAGTATTACCTTCCACTTCTTGTCGTTGGTTTCGGCTTTGTCTCGCTCTGCACAGCTTTCGTCCATAGCTTCGAGGGTCTCCTGGCTGCGCGCGCTATGTTGGGTGTTTTCGAGGGAGGTGTTATGCCTGGTCTCGCGTTCTTCATTACTTGCTTCTACAAGCGCAACGAGCTCTTGTTCCGCATTGGTATCTATGTCTCGGCTGCCAGTATGGCTGGCGCTTTCGGTGGGCTTTTGGCCACAGGGTAAGTCATTGTTGTGCGATCTGTCGAAACCATCTAACAGCCACATGTAGATTGGCCCGCATTCCTGAATGGGGTATTGCTTCCATGAGGATCCACGAGTGGCGCAACATCTTTTTCTTCGAAGGCCTTTTCACCGTGATCGTCGGTCTGGCCGCGCCCTTTCTGATGCCAACAAGCCCAAGGGATTGCTACTTCCTGAACGAACGCGAGCGGAGGATTGCTTTCGAGCGTTTGATCTCGAAAACTGGCGCTGGTGAGCATGAGAAGATCCGACCTCGCCACGTCAAGCGCGCGGTGTTCAACATCACCAACTACATCTGCGCTTTCGGTTTCTTCTGTATCAACATCACCGTCCAGGGTATCTCTGTGTTCATGGTCAGTTCTCGCCCGCCCATGTCGCAACTAGTGCTGACTGTCTGCTAGCCTACCATCCTCAACGACCTTGGTTGGACTGCCACCAAAGCTCAGCTCTATTCCGTCCCTCCCTACGTTTGCGCTTGTTTCGTTGCCGTCGCCATCGCTTTCATCAGTGACAAGACCAATCGTCGCGGTCTCTATCTCGCCATCTTCGCGATTCCTGCCATTGCAGGTTTCTCCATCATGCGATGGGTCTCTGACCCCAATGTCCGTTACGGGGGCATCTTCTTGATCACCATTGGCGCATTTCCTGGAGGTCCCGGTTTCCTGACGTGGGCGACCAACAATGCTGGTAACCCATCCATCCGCGCTATTTCCACGGCATACGTTGTCACGCTCGGCACAGCTGGTGGTGTCCTCTCAACGTGGACATATGTTGCGAAGGACGCACCGAAATACCACACCGGTCACACAATCAATTTGGTGGGTCAGTGCTGCGTATTGCTCTTGGCCGTCGCTGGCATTTTCTACTCGAAGTGGGAGAACAGACAGCGCGATTTGGGAAAGCGCGATCACAGACTCAATGGCTTGAGTGAGGAGGAGATCAGAGATCTCGGCTATCGTCACCCGGAGTTCCGCTACATCCACTAGGGGACGACGATGTATTGCGGGAGAGTGAACCCGGAATGGGAACTCTTCATATTTAACAGCGTTTCCATTGACTCAACTCATGGATCGAATCGAATCTGTTCGACTCAAAGTTCAAGTGCCTTGTGCATCGTGATGTGCGTTGGACTGATGATGTGACGCTGACCCTACATGCGACACAACGTTGTCAAAGCGCTCCCTGTGACCTCGTTGCACCATTGAGCATCTTCAAAAGACTACGCCGATTGTCGTATAATCATTGGTAAGCCCATTTCAAGGTTCGCAGTATGGTGACATAGCGCGGTGCTTCCGGTTGCCCCGCATCTCCTGGCTCCACTTTCTTACAACACGCGCCCTACATGTTGAGCTTCACGACCATACGACTATAAGACCAGCAGCCATCTAGAAGGATTCATCGATAACTTGACAACATTTCTCCAATCGCCATGACCTCTGAAACCTCCAAGAAAATCCTCATCTTTGGCGCAACCGGTGTGATCGGCAAATACATCATCCAGGAGGTAGTCAATGCCAAGTCGTCGTTCGACAAGATCGGTCTCTTCACCTCGCCTGAGACCGCAAAGAACAAGCCAGACGAGATCAGCAGTTGGGAAGAGAGAGGTGTCGACATCAATGTTGGTGACGTGAAGTCCGAGGAGGACGTGAAGAAGGCTTACGAAGGTACGCCGGGATCACCTCCATAGGGCTTCTCATCACACTAATCGATCTTCAGGCTACGACACTGTCATCTCAGCTCTCGGTCGTAACGCGATCTTGACCCAGATTCCCCTTCTCAAACTTGCAGAAGCATCTTCCTCGATCAAGTACTTCTACCCCTCCGAATACGGCACAGACATCGAATACGGCCCTAAATCACCCAACGAAAAGCCTCACCAGCTGAAGCTGCAAGTACGGAAGTTTATTCGTGAAGATGTGAAGAAGCTTAAAATCACTTACCTTGTAACGGGGCCGTACTCCGACTTGTTCATCGCGCCGAACAAGGACCCACGCATCGGCTCTTTCGATCCCAAGGGCAAGAATGCGACGTTGCTCGGCACCGGCGAGGAAAAGGTAAGCTTCACGACGATGCGCGACGTTGGTCGATTGCTCGTTGCTGCTCTCCAAGCGCCTACCAATTCAACAGAGAGGATCTTGAAAGTCAATTCTTTCACGGCCACGGGCAAAGAGACGGTCGCCGAATTTGAGAAGCAGACTGGCTCGAAGTGGGACATTTCCTATACTCCGTTGGATGAGCTGAAGAAGCTGGAACAACAGGCGTGGGAAGAAGACTGGCCGTCGAAGACGCCGCTGACACTGCGACGCATCTGGACCGAGGGCGGGACATTGTATGAGAGCAGGGACAACGGAAAGATCGGATTTGATGATGGTCTAGAGACACTAGCAGATCAGGTCAAGAACACGATTGCGAAACACGGCTAGCTATAGCAGTAAAAAATGCAGTCTGTATTCAGTAATGAAGATTGCCAGTCGGAGTCAGGTCTATCGCCCAACGTACTTGAACTCCAGCCATCTCGCAGGCGGATACACAATCATGGTCAGCCCGCAAGCAACCGGCAATCCCAAATCCGCACCATTGCCTACGAGCGCCGCAACCGGTCCCGTGAAGTACGTTTGGTACATGCACACTACCGCACCAGCCCAGCCGATCACGAAAGCTAACAATGCAGCAAATCCATGCGGGAGCAGATCTTTTCGGTTCCAGATTTCCCAATCAAAGTCGCCCTTGCGGAAGACGAACTCATCCTGGATGGTCATCGTGATCCAGATAATCGTCCAATAGCCGATCAAGCTTAGCCAGTTGATGAAGATGTCGAACAGCGAGTCACGGCCCGCAATCGCGACGACGGTAAAGATGATGCAGGTAAACGTGCTCCAAATCGGGCGAGGAATCTTTGCCCACGGTGTACCGAGTTGTTGCCAGTTCAGTGCTGCGGCGTAGGTTCCGGGGATATTGTTTGCCGCTATGCATACAGCAAGGATGATGCAACAGAGCTTGCCGAAGGCGTCGAGTGGGCTGAAGGCTTCAACGACGAGCGCACCGATGCCGTGATTGTCGAACGCTTGCTCCCAATTCGGATTGAGGAGCAGACCAGAGCCGAGGCCAATACCGAGAAACTCGATGAGAAGCTTGCCGCTGGTAATGCCACATACTGTTGCTGCGAAGGTGCCCCAGCGGCTGGTGGTCTTTGGGTAGTATACTACGTAGTCGGCGGATGCAGATGACCAGCTGAGTGGCCCCGATGCGACGAGGAAGAAGTAGGAGAGTCGATTGCCATGGAGCACTGCGCCCGTGCCTCGCGAGGCTGTGTTGGTATCAAAGTGCGGGCCAGCAACGCCGATCAGCACGAAGAGGACTAGAACAGTAGGCGCCCACACGAACTGCTCGAACTTGTAGAACCATCTGGCATCTCGTCAGCAGAGGTTTAGGGTCATCTGTGAGCGACCCACTTGATACCGAAGGTCACCACGACCCATGTGATGAGTGCCACAATGATGATGCCAACGATGACAGACATGCCGCCGCCATTGACAGCAGACAGTAGCAAGCCACCGACGAGGCAGTCAATGAGTCCATATCCAATCTCTATGGCCAGATTGAGAACGACACAAAGCTTGGACGGCCACCACCCCATCGTGTACTTGGCAACATTGAGCGTACGGAGACCAGAGCGAGGGCCAAAAGTCGAGATGTAACCGGTGCAGACTGAGCCGAAAATTGTACCAAACATACAGATGAGGATCGAGTCTGTCAAGCCGAGGCCATAGCTGACAGGGCCGAGCACGCCCAGTGTCAGCTGGTTGGCCGTACAGTTCATAGAGAACCAGCTGTCACGCTGTCAGTGAGTGACGGGCGTGGATGTTTGACTCGCTTACATAGTATACATGTGGATGTAGTCCTTCAGTGACATATCTCTTTCGCGTATCTCTTCTGAAATCCTCTCAATTCCTCTTGCCTCGACACCACATACTGCATCGAGTTTGTTGCAGAAGCGTTGCAGCGCATTGACTGGCTCGCTGATACCGAGTTCCACCGTGGACGGCGATCGGTGTGTCGATGCATCAGCTTTCTCGAGGTCGGTCGTCTTCCCTGACATGGCGAAGTCGGGAACGTTCTCCCTTATCATGGGTCTCCGACCGCAATACTTGTCGTTGCTAGTGCTTGAAGTGAAACAGAATGGTTCAAGAGGTTCAAGAGGCTCGAAATTCGCTGCTCAATGATCGCCCGAGGAAGAGAGATTTGAGATCCTACATTTGACGAAGATGTCGAATGGCTTGCTATATGTTAGAGTCGCCCTTTCTCTGTACCCTTGCGCTTGTCAATATGGGGCTGCCGGCTTGCATTTCTATGGCATAGCCTCACGAGAGTGGGATCAGTCAGTGGGTTGAATCAGTGGGTTGCAGGCTTACGCCCCATCTCCTGAAGAGGGCACTATCTGTCCTATCTGCAGTAGCGCTTTATTCAAAGGGGGCGATCCGCCATGTCTTTGACAGGCGATAGATAGTGGTGGAACGTTTGTGCCAAGTTGCGGGGGCGGCTGAGGATGCATAGCGGGCCGTTCTAGGTTGATGGACCTATCACATTGTGACTGTGGTTGCGCCCACTTTCGAGGTAACGCTCCCACTCTTGAGCGTGACGGGGGACCGTGGCCGAAATGCAGCCTCCGAACATCGATACATGTTCTAAGGTAAACGAGCTCGCCAGCTTTTGCTGAAAGCCTCTCACAGTCGTAAGGTTTTGAGGATTGCAGCTAGCGTATGCCACAGATTGAAGGAGTGTGCTGCTGTGTGTCAACAGTTGTATCTATCAAGTCTTACGTCAGCGCCAAACAACGTACTAAGGCAGACAGATGTCGACTGAAGAATACATGCATGGATTTGCGTCGATTACCATACTAGAACACTCTTGATTACACTCCCTTCCTCCATCTTCTGTCTCGCCTCCTCATACTGCTGCACCCCAAACTCCTTCAACATCTTCTCCACAGGCAGGATACCATCCTTGCTCCACTGCACGAGCTCAGGCAACGCCTCCGCCGGATCTCTGTCTCCCTCAATAACACCGATCAACTTCCTCCCATTGACCATATGAGTAAGCAGATCCAGCTCATACTTTGCACCCACCGGCTTGACACCAACCTGCAGCAACTGCCCATTCTTCTGCAACGCCTCCATACACTGCCCCAGCACCGCAACACTCGGACTCGTATCCAGGATATGACTGCACCCCAGACCACCAGGCGTCAACTTCTTGATCGCCACACTCATCTCCTCACCCTTCAAACCCTCCTTCGTGCTCAACAGCCCCACAGTCGCGCCATGCTGCATCGCCAAATCGATCCTACTCTGTAGTAGATCTACGGCGACTACGTTCTTCACTCCCCTCTGCTTCGCCGCGCACACCCCTGCCAGCCCAACACCGCCCAGCCCAACGACTGCGACTACGTCGTCCGGTCCGCACTGACCCACGTGCGTTATCGCGCCCGCGCCCGTCATGATACCGCACCCCAGCGGCGCGTACGCGCGCAGCTCGTCCGCGTCTTTGATCAATTTCGTCACGTTCGTGGCGCAGGACACTTTCACCGGGACGGGAGACGCGAAGGAGGATTGGCCGAAGTAGCCGCCGCCGATGACTTTGGTGGGGTCAGCCTTGAGGACGAAGTTGGGCTCGTTGGAGGCAAGCGTGAGCGCTGCGTGGTCGATGCAGTACGCGGGGTGCCCGGTGGTGCAGTACTTGCACTGCAGGCACGCGGCGGCGGAGAGGATTACGAGGTCTCCGACGGAGTACTGAGAGGATTGGGAAGAGGAGCCCAAGCGGAGGATGCGGCCGGCGCCTGGTGGAATTAGTGTTAGATCGTGCAATAGTGCTGGTTGGGAGACGTTCCCTCGTGGCCCAGTACGCGGGGGTAGATGCCCCCGTAGCCTGAGATGTCGGTGTGGCACACGCCCGTTGCTATCATCTCGACGAGGAACTCGTCTGCGTTTGGCTCGCGCGTGAGCATGTCTTCCCATTTCCAGTCGTGCTGTGAGTGGGCCACTATGCCCTTGCAGGGCACCGTGTATTCGACCATTCTTCTCTTTGGGTGTTGAGCTGCTGGAGTAGAGCTGGAGATCTGCTGCGTGCAGTGTGCAACTATTCTTGCTACATTGCTGTTGAGGTACGTGGTCTGGTTTTACTGCAGAGCGGCTACTTGCGCAGCTCGTCGTGTAGCCGATCGAAGAACAGCTGCTTTCGTCATAGTCGAGGTGGGCATGCGGGGTTTCGTGAAGTCTGGAGTGCAGATGTCGGAGCGCGGTCCGGAGGAGGCTGGACCCTGAGCGTGCATGAGATCTAGCCGAGCAGCCTCATGGAAGGAAATGAACATAAATAGGTTGACAATAACTGCAAGAAGACCAAGAGTGAGATGTCGACCTTTTGGTAGGGTTGGCTGACGACGAAGATAAGCGAAGGGGACGAAGCTTAAGGACGAGTGTGAATTATGGAAAGCATGGACGGAATTGTAATTGCGGACGTGTGGAAGCGAACTTTTCGTGTCGTCGTGCTGTAATCCATAGCCAGGGAATCGCGCTTCTCTATCAGATTATCCTGCTCTTCATGCTTCAAGCTTACGTTCAACCTTCGAAAAGACCCCACTCTTTGATATCGAAACTTTCCAATATCCTGTCCTTGACCTTCTCGCTGTCCTTCATCAATTGCGTAGCCTCGCCCTCCTTGGGTTTCTCGTACTCGCCAGGGTAGTGCGGGATGTTCACAGAGATCATGAGGTCCGTCTCTTGCTCTTTCAGACGCAACAGCATAAGGTGAATGTACACGTACTCCGGCACCTTGCGGCTGGGATTGGTGTTAGGCGGCGGTGTCTGGATGAAGCGCAGTGTGTAGACTTGCTTGTCGCTACAAAGTCGTTAGTTGCTGGCTGAGTACCGAGATGGTCAAACGTGAATGTGCGCAGCTCGTGCCTGTCGTATGTGAGGTACTTACTTGAGCTTCGCCATCACCGCACGGCCCTGCTCGAGGATGTTGGTGCTATCCTCCTCATCAATGAGGTCGGCGAAATGGTACTGCAGCGCTTCTTCATCGCTGCCCTTCTCTTGATACTCGAGAATCTCGACGACAATTGATGAATACCCGTCGCTGTCCAGATAGACCTCCTGATGATCGGGTACTTCTCGGATTTGACTGCATTGACATGTTAGCTGGTGTGTGCGCTGATGTGCGGGATGTGGAGGGATATGGCCAGGGCTGATGAAATTTGAGAACGGACCTTGTATCGGCAAAGTTGGAAGGCAGGTCGACTGTGATGGCGCCGCCGTAGAGAGGGGTGTTTGTGAACGACATGGTAGTCAGTTGGGAGTTTGCGAAGTTTGTTGTTCGAGTGAGCTGTGGTGTTGGCCGCTCTTTGCGCGTTCTGATGTTCTTATGTTAGCGGTCGAGCTCTTTTGATGTTCCAATCACGCAGGCTACGATCAGGCAGAGTCTGGCATCACAGAAATGGGTACCTAAAGTATGGAGATGTACAAAATTCGGTGGTACATTTATAAGCAACTTGAATCTGGTTGGGTATCGTTTGACTGTTGTCCTCTATGATGCATATTCTCCCATTCTGAACGCCGTGCAATGCATGTGCAGTCTCTCAAACAGGCAGCGGGTGCTGCGCATTTGGCTGAGGCCTTGCGGTGGCAACGAGTTGCCTCAGTATTCCAAAGTCCTCCACTGCAGCTCCACTGCAGATGCTGCGTATCTGCAAAAACTTTCATAGCCATTTGTTCGTCGTCGCCGCCTTCGCCACGCGCTGAAAGATCGCCGGTATGCACAGAGTATGCTTGGAGAGCTGGATGATTTGGCTATTCCATGGCCGGCTTCACGCCGCGTTGTCGACCTCCATGGGCGCAGGCGCAGTGGTGGTGCGCTTGCCGTTGTCTGTGGTGAAGCCCATTCCTGCCTCTGCCTCTTTGATTGAATACGGCTCCTCCTTCAGTGCCTTTACTCTGCGGAAGATTAGTATTTGCCAGTACATGTCGCAGCCCGGAACTCTTCTTCAGGACATACCTGCGCTTGTGCACCTTGCCCTTCTTGTGCGCCAGCATGTTGGCTTCGCTCTCAAAGAACTTTGCGCACTCGAGGCAGTAGTTCTGCCCCAGGCCGGGCAAATCTTCTATGGGCTTCGCATTCTTGAACTCTGCGAGGTGCTTCTCGTCGCGCAGGTCGGCATGGACCTGGTCGAGGTCGCGCGTGTGCCTGCGCGTCTTCTTCTTGCTGTCCTGTCCGCGTATGGCAGGCATGGTGCACTCTTGTAAAGGTGTTGGGCTGGATCCGCGGCCGTCGGCTGTTGTCGTGCTGGCTGGAGGATTCGGCTATGGGCCGCTGGCTCGTGCGGCTGTTCAGAGACCTGCAGACGCTGAAGAAATTTCGCGGAATGCGCTCTAGGCCTTGGCAACAGGACCAAACTGCAGGGCTGCGCGGAGGCTAGTGATGCAGCTGGTCTGGAGACGAACAGAAAGTGACGTTGCTGCTGACTTTTCCGAAAGACACTGTCGCAGCTGCGAATTTCCATCAGTTTATGCCAATCGCTGCCAATCAAGCTTCTGGGAGATCCCCAGCGCGCGGGGTTGCAGGTGGACGCCGTGTGACGCCATCCGGAAATGCTCAGCTTCTTCACAACAACCAATGCATTCAAATAGTCGCGTGGGTGTTTGGCGTGAATCGAATATTGCAGCAACACGAAACACTCATCACCACGCCAGCACGTGAAGCACTGCTACAGCGGCCCAGCGGGTGAAAGCCACCGCTGTATTCGTTTGCGGAAGACCTCGGCTTGCCGCAACAAGCACCGCACGGGCTGTGGAGTCGCCTCAGCAGCCAATCACGCGCCGACTGATAATCGACAGCTCGAGGCAGCTTCTGACGTTCTTTTCCGCGCTGTCCTCCATCACTCCTCATCTCCACTCCACCCATCCTCACCCCATCCAAGATGCAGAGGTTCTCGAGGCTCGGCCGTGTCGGCCAGAGCTTCGCTTCGCGCAGGTCATTGGCCACCGTCAGCGATGCACCGCTCTCACGCAAGGTCGAGATGACCAACTGGGAGAAGGGCAATTACATCAACTACCAGAAGATGTCGGAGAACCTCAAGATTGTGCGCGGCCGCCTCAACCGCCCGCTCGCTCTCGCTGAGAAGATTCTCTACTCCCACTTGGACGACCCTCACAACCAGGACATCGAGCGCGGCTCCAGCTACCTGAAGCTCCGCCCCGACCGTGTTGCGTGCCAGGATGCCACCGCCCAGATGGCCATTCTCCAGTTCATGTCCGCTGGCATGCCCTCCGTCGCGACCCCTTCCACTGTCCACTGCGACCACTTGATCGAGGCTCAGGTTGGCAACGAGAAGGATCTGGCTCGCGCCATTGACATCAACAAGGAGGTCTACGACTTCCTGTCCACATCTTGCGCTAAGTACAACATTGGTTTCTGGAAGCCCGGTTCTGGTATCATCCACCAGATCGTTCTCGAGAACTACGCTTTCCCCGGTGCTCTCCTCATTGGTACCGACTCTCACACTCCCAACGCCGGTGGTCTCGGTATGGCCGCTATTGGTGTCGGTGGTAAGTAGCCGCAATTCGCTGCAACGTCAATCATTTGGCTAACAAACAATCAGGTGCCGATGCCGTCGACGTCATGGCTGGTCTCCCCTGGGAGCTGAAGGCCCCCAAGGTTATCGGTGTCAAGCTCACCGGTAAGCTCAATGGCTGGACCTCGCCCAAGGACATCATCCTCAAGGTTGCTGGTATCCTCACCGTCAAGGGTGGAACCGGTGCCATTGTTGAGTACCACGGACCTGGTGTCGAGTCCCTGTCCTGCACTGGTATGGCCACCATTTGCAACATGGGTGCTGAGATTGGTGCCACCACCTCCGTCTTCCCCTTCAACGACCGCATGTACGACTACCTTAAGGCTACCAAGCGTCAGCACATTGGTGACTTCGCCCGCGAGTATGCCGCTGAGCTGCGCGAGGACGAGGGCACCGAGTACGACCAGCTCATTGAGATCAACCTCGACGAGCTTGAGCCCCACATCAACGGTCCCTTCACCCCCGATCTGGCCACTCCCATCTCCAAGTTCAAGGAGGCCGTTAAGGCCAACAACTGGCCCGAGGAGATGAAGGTTGGTCTGATCGGTTCTTGCACCAACTCCTCCTACGAGGACATGACCCGTGCCGCCTCCATTGCCGAGGACGCCATGGCTCACGGCCTCAAGGCCAAGTCTTTGTTCACCGTCACCCCCGGCAGTGAGCAGATCAGGCGAGTTCCCCAAATGCTACCTTGGAGGTATTCAGCTTACTAACAATCTGCAGGGCTACCATCGAGCGCGACGGTCAGCTTAAGACCTTTGAGGAGTTCGGCGGTATGGTTCTCGCCAACGCCTGCGGTCCTTGCATCGGGTAAGTGCCTTGTAGCCAACATACCACATTATTGCATTTCAATTGACACTCCAACAGACAGTGGGACCGCCGCGATGTCAAGAAGGGCACCGCCAACTCGATTGTCTCTTCCTACAACCGTAACTTCACTGGTCGCAATGACGCAAACCCCGCTACCCACTCTTTCGTCACCTCGCCCGATCTCGTTGTCGCCCTCTCCATTGCCGGAACCCTAAACTTCAACCCCTTGGTTAGTGACAAATCTCAAACGTGAAGCACCTCTCGCTAACATCTCGTAGACCGACACCCTCAAGGACGCCAACGGCAAGGAGTTCAAGCTCAAGGAGCCCACCGGTGCCGGTCTCCCCGCCAACGGCTACGACCCAGGAAACGACACCTACCAGGCTCCTCCAGCCGACCGTGAGTCCGTCCAGGTCGCCGTGTCCCCCTCCTCCGACCGTCTCCAGCTCCTGTCTCCCTTCAACGCCTGGGACGGCAAGGACGCCACCGACCTGCCCATCCTTATCAAGTGCCAGGGCAAGACCACCACTGACCACATCTCCATGGCTGGTCCCTGGTTGAAGTACCGTGGCCACTTGGACAACATCTCCAACAACATGTTGATTGGTGCCATCAACGAGGAGAACGGCGAGGCCAACAAGGTCAAGAACAACCTCACCGGTGAATACGGTGCCGTTCCTGATGTCGCCCGTGACTACAAGAAGAACGGCATCAGGTGGGTCGTCATTGGTGACTGGAACTACGGCGAGGGTTCTTCCCGTGAGCACGCTGCCCTCGAGCCCAGGCACTTGGGCGGTCTTGCCATCATCACCCGCTCCTTCGCTCGTATCCACGAGACCAACCTGAAGAAGCAGGGTATGCTTCCCTTGACCTTCTCCGACCCCGCCGACTACGAGAAGATCGGCCCCAACGACAAGGTCGACATCAAGGCTACTGAGCTCGCCGTCGGCAAGCCCATCACCCTCGTTGTCCACCCGGCCAACGGCGACAAGGCCTTCGACATCAAGCTCTCCCACACCTTCAACGAGGGCCAGATCGAGTGGTTCAAGAACGGCTCTGCCCTCAACACCATGGCCAAGGCGCGCAAGTAAATGCATCACCTCCGAGTTGAGATGAAAACAACCGCCACTGGGGATGTAGATATGAAGAGGATACCCGATGTACGAGGACGAACACGAACAGGAAGACCCTACGAGGGTGGAGAACTCAGAATATGAGGCCTGGCAGCCCTTGATTGGGTTTTGTCGAGCATAAGTTTTCATTACAGCTCTTGTCCCGAGCTCAATAGGGTTGGGTTCGGCTTGTATTTGTGACGGTGTTAGCATGCAATGTACGATTTCTATTTATTAGCAACCGCAATGTCCATACGATCTTCAAACGCATGCCAAGCTCTTCGGTCGTTCGTAATCCGTGTTCCTCATACACCTTCGATCACGACCGCTGCTGCTGTTACCTGCGCAGCTCCTGATGACCTTTTCCGTAGATGCCACCGGATGCCTCCACGTTCGGCCCCGGAGTGCTCCATGTGCAGTCGGGCCGACGGCTGCACGTCGCGTCCGCGAGCATCCATGTTCGCGATGTCAGAGAATCAGGCTTGCACGTGACGAGTCTGATCACCATGACAACGGCACACAACAAACACCAGGTTCGACCTCATAGCCGTTGAACTTATCCTTGCACATATCCCACCCATGCTAATTGTGCACGCATACGCATTCTTTGAAGTGCATTCCTATCTGTCGCAGGTACATACTTTTCTCGCTCTATTGCATTGATTATTCGCAGCAATGGCTCGACTACGCAAGCCCAGTCCACTAGAAGCCCCAATCTCCCTGCCTCAACCAAACGACACACGCGCGCGCCGCTCAAGCCCCAGAAAAGCCGTCCGCGAAGTCAGCTACATCATCTCGTCCGACTCCGACTCAGACAGAGAAGACGTGCCCTTAAAACCGAAAGCTTCGAAGCGCGACCAAGGCGAAGCGTCCTCCATCTTCCAAGACGACACCTCCTACACGTCGAAATCGCACGCAAGTCTATTTGGGATAGCTCCTACGGCGCTGGCTCCTACGTCACTGGCGCTTACACCGCGCAGACAGCGCATTCTCAGACCCGTCGAGAGCAATAGTCGGCTGCTGAGGAAGCTGAGCGATGAGAGTCTTGCGAGCCCGGAGAAGAGACCGGGGTCTGAGAGACGCGCGAGGAGGGAGAGGTGTGCGGTGGAGGAGGAAGAGGGTGTGTCGGATCGCAAACGGAGTTTGATGTTTGCGAAAAGCTTGGCGAGGAGTGTGAGGGGGAGAGACGCGGCGAGGAGGGAGAGGATCGATGTTCTCGGCAACTCGGAGCTGAGCTTGCTGGGCGGAAAGAGAGGAGAGAAGAAACAGGTGGCGGTGGAGGTTCAAGAAGTTGAGGCTGAGCCGGAGCAGACGAGCTTACTCTGTGGGGATGAGGAAGATGTTACAAAAGAAGTAGAGGAGCACCAAGTGGAGACAAACGACGGGGGGGCTACGTCTGAGAAGCAAGAATATGAGGAAGAGGATGAGGTCGTTCTGCCGGTAAGATCCAGGCAGAGGCGACCACAGCGACCGATCGAGTCTGACTCCGAATCCGAGTACGCAGATGCCGATGCCGAAGAAATGGAGCATACGACAGAAATTTCGGAGGAGCCACCTCTGATGTCTATGCGACCACCTCACCGGAAAGAACATAGCACTATCTCGAACTGGGCACAGGAAGTCATTGATCTGACAGAATCACCTCCCAAGGCACCGGAGTCATTTGTTCTCCCAGACTCAATGCGTGTTCGCTCATCATCGTTCGCAGCGTCGCGTCCGGCAACATCGTCCTCAGACGGCGTGCAGCCATTCCTCACGTAGTACGTTACTCGTGGATCATTGAACAATTAGCATATACTGACTTAGCGGTAGCTCTCCCACACCGACCAAGAAGCGCTCTCCGTGCAAAGCGCCTCCAGTAACACGTCCAACAACACCCCCACTAGCTCCTCCCAGCCCGACCAAGCTCGTGTCGCCATCCAAAAAGAAGCCGTTGATTCCAAAAGCCCCAGATCTGCGGCCAAGTCTTGACGCGTTCTGGAACCTAGAGGTCGTCAATGATTGGAATGACCACCACTCGCCTGCTAAGAAGCTCGTTTCGCCCAAGAAGCAGCAGTGGCGCGAAGACATCACCAAGATGATGGGCGGCATGGACATCGACGATGGGAGCAGCAGCGACTCAGCATACAACAGCCCCGTCGCGAGCCCGAAGAAGAAGGCTCCCAAGCCGCAACCCGCTCAGAAAGAACCAAATACATCAGACCCAACAGTTCAACAGATCCGTGCCCAACGCAAGGCCTTCGCCGACCGCAAACACGACATCGCCTCCGCCTTTCTCGCAGAACTCGACTCCACCATCGCCGGCGGCCGCATCGACGCGCTCGCCGCCTCAACCGGTGGCATCCAGCTCATCTGGAGCAAAACGCTCAAGACAACCGCCGGCCGCGCAAACTGGCGCCGCGAAGTAATCCGCATCAAGACGTCTCCTGGTGGCGCCGTACCAGCCTTCCACACAGAGACGCGGCACCACTGCTCGATCGAGCTCGCAGCCAAAGTCATCGACGATGAAGAGCGCCTGTACAACGTGCTCGCGCACGAGTTCTGCCACCTGCTCACCTTCATGATCTCTGAGGTGCGCAACAATCCGCACGGTGCGGAGTTCAAGGGCTGGGGCGCGCGCGTCAGCGCCGCGTTCGCGGACAGAGGGGTTGAAGTCACCACCAAGCATAGCTATGCGATTGAGTACAAGTTTGTCTGGGAGTGTGTCGAGTGCGGGTATGAGTTCAAGCGCCATTCGAGGAGCGTGGATACGGCGAGGCATAGCTGTGGGAAGTGTAAGGGCAGGTTGGTGCAGACTAAACCCGCTCCGAGGGGGAAAGCAGTCGCGGGGGAGAAGAAGACGTCTGAGTATCAAGTGTTCGTCAAAGAGAACTTTAAGAGAGTAAAGAGTGAGATGGCGACGAAGGGATTGGATACGCAAATGGGCAAGGTTATGGAGGTTGTGGCGAGAGAGTATAGGGAGAAGAAAGCGGTGGAGAAAAAGGAGGGTGAGAAGGGGGTTGAGGAGCTTGATGAGGCGCTCGAGGGGCTGAAGATTTGAGAGTTGAAGAACGCTGGGGTCTCATGGTCTGCATGGTGGCGTTTTTGGTAGTGTTGCATGGGATTGGTGCTGCATACTGGCGCTAATCTGGACTTTATCTCATCCGCTGGCTATGATAGATTTTCTTCCTCTACGTCTGTACAAAACTATTGTGTAGCTCTGAAATCAAGTGTCTTTTCATACTTCACGCCTTGACTGCTAGACCTTGATCAGCAGGCGCCTCGAAGGTGTCGGTCGTCCGCTTTCGCCGGAGACGGATGCAGTCCGTCAGCCTGATCTCCCGTTCCGCACGAAACGCCAGCTGTGGACATCAACATGCCCCTTGTCCTCCTTCGCGGGCTGTTGTTGGCCTCGAAGGTTCCGCGGCGGAGTACAGTCTTCTACAGTTTTGCTGAAGGGCGTGAAAAGTTGCAGTCTGAGGAAAGTTGGATGAAATTAGGTCTAGATTAGCGCCAGTATGCAGGTTCTCGGTCCCTTCACGGAGCACTTGACACCTAGCACCGCACTCGAAAGTCCCGCACGATCGCTCAAAGACCGTCAACCAATTCACAAACAGCCGAATCCTTTGGAAGTCTCTCCCTTATCTTTGTCAATAGGAAGTCCGCTGCCCCCTTCAAGAACCAGCATCCGTTCTCTTCGACCCTCCTGGCCAGCGACCCAGCCCAGTGCGCCAGCACGATCAGAGCAGCTGCGTTGTTGTGAGCAATCAGCTCGTGGAATTCGTCTGCGGCTCCGGATAGCCATGTTGCCATTGCCGAGAAGGTGAGCTCGTCGGACTCGAAGCCTGCTGCGCAGCTGTCGATGAGCTTTGCTATGGCTAAGCGGACGACCGTGACGGCTTGGAGGTCCTCGGGGCCTTGAGAACGGCCGAGTGGTCCAGCCATGCGCGTTGGCAATGAGCTAATACGGTCAAGCAGGCAGGCTAACAATGGATCGCGATCAGCCTGGTCGACTTCCATCAGGTCAGCGGCGCGGTCGATAGAGTCCTGTTTACCGATTTTGTCCTTTGGAACGAGTCCGCGAATGGACAGTGTGAGTGACTCCAGGGTGCCTGACTGAATCTTGTGCGAAAACAGTATATGTGCGCATGATATGACACTAGCCAGCTGGTCCAGCACCTCCTGTCGAGGGGTCGGCTTGCCCTGAAGCATGGTGAGGCGCGGTGTTGTGACTACCTCCAGGCTGTCTGTTGACCAGGCACATGTCGTCTGTTGTCTTGCCAGATGAGCTTGCAAACCTTCCTGGTATTTTTTGAACAAGCCAAGGGACCGCTCGTGATGAGCAGTGGCAGTGCACGTAGCATGAGCAATCGTTGCTTTGTGTGATGCAGCGACCGCTAGTAAGCCAGCCATCAACCATTCTTGCTGTAGGGCTTGGGCAACAAACTCATGATGCCAATACAGCGGATTTTCGGGGTCTACTGCGGGCAGAGACAGGCTCGTATCCTGGAGGAAGTAGTGAAGATAGCCCAGATGGTGCAAATCAATGACTGGTACAAGAGCTATTGGCGTCGCTGCCACATCAGAGATCTGAGGTGACTGTGCAATTTCGTCCGTATTGACTGCCTCCACGCTTCGTGGTGGATCCAGTGGTATGCTCGTCACAGGACCCTTGACCTCGAAGTACCTGATCTTGGTACCACGGAAAAAAGTTTGAAGGCTGACTGGGCGCACCATGCAAGCTGCTCCATCGGTCTCGGAACCCGCCATATCGTGACATTCCAATTGATGTCGTCTCATCCGCTTCGAACTTGCATACAGGCTTTCGCATTGTCCTACAGCGCAGCGGAGACCAGAGATGACTGGTAAGCCTTCAATTGGGCTGCTCGAAGGTGGCGGCTGGGGTACATCGTCGGGTTCCACAAGTTCAAATTGAGAGATCAGGCTCAACAAGCCGTGCCTTTCGTGCCGGAAGATCTTGTGTCGAAGAAGATGGCTTTGTAGAGCGCTCTTCTGTATGGCGTACTGACATTCGCGGCAGATTATCACACCATAAGTCGCGTCGTACTCCAACAAGTCCTTGGGACCAACACGTACCGGCGGCATGTCTGAGGGTGAGCAGCCATTTCGATGGTCTTCGTGAATGGGTATCTATAAAGTTAAATGCAGAATACCTTCAGGGTGAGGGACGACGCGCACGGACCAGGAGAACCGCACATGGCGTTCCAAGGTCTCTCCGCACGTGCCTCGCTTACTTACTACCTCTCGTCTGCATCCTTCATCATACGTCTCTCGGGGCGCGGATCGAACACATATCGCTACAATGACAAAGCTCCGGTCTGTGATATCGCATCTCCAGTGGTTGCTGTCGTGTTCGCCCACGATTTCGGCCTGAGCGTCATGCCGCCCGGCCCAAGGTAGGTATCGCTCACGGGGTGCTGCGAAATGCAACTCTCGCGATTGTGTAAGCTACCAGGAACCGTTTTCCATTCTCGAGTCTCGCGCCCTCGTTTTGCGCTTTCTCTGTTCTGCTTTGTGATCATCATGTCCTTTCAGACCATTGAATGCCTCCAGCGGTGCATATAAGTCGCGCGCAGTGCCCTCGCTTTGCTCACCATCACTATCAAGCAAACACATCAACAATACTACCAACAAACGCATCGACACTACTACCATCCAATCAACAACACGCGTGCAACCATCATGGGCTCCATTTCGCAGAACAAGGCCGCTTACCTCGACAAGCCTGCATCACTATTGGTCGTTCGAGATGCTCCCTTTCCCAAAGCTGGACCTGGTGAGATCGTAGTTCGAAATACCACCGTCGCGATCAACCCTGTTGACTGGTACATGACCGACAGTGGCATGTTCATTAAGTAGTGGCCTGCCGGGGTCGCCTGCGACGTAGCCGGAGAAGTGTGTGAGACCGGCTCTAGCTTGATCTCTTCAAGATTGGCGATCGAGCCATCGGTTAAGTCGGCCATTATCGAGGTCGAAGATGTCTTGACTAACCCCTCGCCTAACAGCAATTCCATCACTCTCTGGACCGGTCGTTCTCAAGACGGCGCTTTCCAGCTGTACACTATCCTCTCTGTGGACAAAGCGGCTCAGCTTCCTCCCTCTATCCCATATAACGATGGCGTTGTACTCCCCATGGCACCTGAGGCGGTCATGAATGCTCTGTTCTCCGATCGCCGCAATGCGCTGCCCGACTTCTTGCCTTGCGTCTTCACCCCAGCGCTCGCCTTGCCTTCTCCTTTACTGGAAAAAGCCGTCAAGCCCTCCGCAGGAAAGACAATCGTTGTATACGGCGGCTCATCTTCTGTCGGTTCTGCGACTACTCAGCTCGCTGCGACGTCCGGGTCGCACGTCATCTCCATCATTGGTGCCAAAAACTTTGAGTTGGCGAAGGCGAGTGGAGCAGCCGATTGCATCGATCGCAAAGATCTGGCTCTGGTCAGCCGAGTCGTTGAAGCTGTGCGCAAAGCAGGCGGCGAATTTGTAGGCCTCGTTGATGCCATCTCGATCTCTGACACGATTAAAGTCAATCTGACGATACTCGAGCAACTCGATGGTGGTCACCTTGCGCTCACCCACCCTCACATGGGTGAAGATGTGGTGCCGGATAACGTGGAGATCGGTATGATCTTATCTGGCGGCGCCAACGAGACTACGGATCCCATGTGGCGCGCCTTTGTCGGGGCTGATTTGAAGCGTGGCACACTCAAGTGCTTGCCGCCCGCTACCGTCGTCGGCAAGGGCTTGGAACACGTTCAAAAGGCACTGGATCTATCGAGGGAGGGCCTGGTCAGTGGCAAGAAGCTTGTCATTGAGTTGGAGTGATCTGGCTAGGTGCAATGCCCAAGATATCAATACTGGCGGGAGGCCTTCAGCAAAAGCTAATGAGGTATTTGTCAACTATCAGAAGCTCTGCTGGCTACGATTGATTGTGTGATTCTATTCGCTCTTTTTTCCACGTCATAAGAGCCCCCATCTTCTGTTTCAGAACCTGTTGTCTTGAACAGCCAGCATGTCGTTCTCCTCGTCCCACTGAAGGCTACGCTGACTGTCGGCATCGCCAAAATCGCTCTCGTTCTCTTCATAAGCATTGTTCCGGTTGTACGTAGGGAAAGCAACGTATACGCCGCGCTCACGAAGTCATTTGGCATAATAGAAGTCTTCTTGCGTGGCTCCTTTGGGAAGGAACCTTTCCAGCGGGCCACCTCCCCATTTTCGACTATCCCAGGTGTCTTTCTCAATGCCGTCTGTCTAGGTAGTGGACGAGGTCTCAATTGCGGTGTCGTCACTTGAAGCTTGAACCCCTGTAGCGGCGCTGAAGATGTGCTGTCCACTTTGGCTGATATGACAATACGTATCGCCGGAATCAGGACTGCAAGAGCAGCCGGCTCGATTCAGGAATTTTCCACACCGCTCGCACCAGCTGTATGGCACGAGCTTCACAGGCCTTATCGGCCAGTGTCCAGAGCCTCCGCCTTCGATCAACAGGGAGCAGTCCAAAGCTCTCTCCTTGGGGTAGTCTTCCCATGATGGATGCGCAAGCGTGGGCATGATACCTGTCATCTCTTACAGCTCTACACCGCCCTTTACCATTGCAACGCGCAGGAACTTTAGTATAGCGATGTTTCGCCTGGCGTCGTGTGGCGATCCATGCAGCAGGTCCACTTCTAATTCTTCCAGGTCAGTCACAACGCTGAGCTGGCGGACTCATCCTGGCATGTCCTGTCCTTGTCGAGGCCCTAGTTGCCGTAGTATGCTCATCGAGTCATCGTAGTTCATTCTTGCTCTCGGGTTCCAGCTCCACGTTTCAATTCGTAGAAATCGTAGTGGACAACGTATCGCTAGGATATGGCAGAGTTTTTCCCAAGCTCCAGTTTCCACGCCTTTGAGGTAGCCCTGGAGGTTGTCGCCGTAGCTTTCCTCTACCTCGAGTTCGAAGTTTCTGGTCAACTGGAGGGCATGTGGACGATCTTCGAAAAATCGGATCGCAAGAGCCACTGAGTTCCTCCCGGGTACGGGACGCGGGAACATCAATCGATACGCACGTCTTACCGTAAAGAAACGGGTCGCGCTTCGGCTAGGACCTGACGATTTGTATAGCAGATGTTGAGCAGGGGATGTTCCGTAGAATCGCCATCAGAGTCGAGACAGCCATCAGATGCATAGCACGTTCCCTCAGGATCGACTTATGCGCTTTTGGAGTACTTCAGCTGGATTTCCTCGATAACGACTATGAACTCGTAGGCGCGATTTCTTAGTTCGGCCGGTAGGTCGAGTTAACGAAAAGGCTGCGCTTCAGGGGCATCAAGTGGCTCGGTGGCTCTCTGAGGTGGGGTTGCCATCGTGATGGTACTGGGGAGTGTTGCTGTGTGGTAAAAGAACGAGTTGTCGATCGATTGTTGTCAGGGTCCTTCACGCGCGCCTTCCGTAGTGAAAGTGGGGCAATGACGCAGACGCGTCTGCACGCGTAGCAAGATCATCGCCAGACAGGAAGCCACTACAAGCCTGAAGGTCTTAGCGACCCTCTGCAGTTTCTCAAACTCACAACATGGAAGCAAAGTTGGTTGTGAAGAAGTAAGAGGGTTTCAGAGTGTCTTGACATCTCTGAAGACCTCCAGGGTACCTCTTCGGCTTGGGTTCTTGCCGCACTACGATAGATCCAATCTTCATCGTACGCTCAGATCTTAGCTTGTATGATCTCATTTGCTAGGAGCGGAAGAAGTGTTGATGGCCGGTATCTTCACCTCCGTGTACTCTTCTACACCACTTCTGAAAGCCAACGTTCATGATCCGGAAACTCTCTCCGCGGTTCACGGCCTTAACAAGGTCTGATAGGATATCCCTCGGTCAGAACGACCTGTACTTCTCTAAAGTTGTTGGGCCGGCGTTACTCCAGAGGTCCGCCACAAGTCATCGTAAACGATTGTTATCCGGAGTGCAGTTATAGTTCGAGTTGATCACTCACTCACCAGGAGCTACCTAGCGGTATTTACCTGCCGAGTCGAGGCGATTACTACTCGCGAGCTCGAAAAATAGCACGTATTGCTGCGTCTTTGGCATGTCGGTCTTGGAGGTGCTCCGCAAGAACTTACGGTCTTGTCAAAACGCAATGTTCTTTGAGGATGGAGCTTGCCATCGCACAATACTGGACCTTAGAGTCTTTCTCATGGCTCACTGTGATGGTCAGCAGTTTGTTCCTGTAGAGGTAGTTGAGGTACAGTCCGAAAGTTCCTAGGTCTTGCTCTGACAGCGTGACAGTCCGAGTGTCAGACTTCCCCCATCTTCCGTTCATGGCGCGACGAAAGAACTCAGATCTGGCTGTGACAAAGGGCATATGTACGGCGAAGGAATGAGAGTCGGGTTCAGCTCCAACCTTGACGGTGATCATCTTCAATGCATCGAAGCTGAACAAGCCAACGTTAGCGACTTGAATACCTCGAGGAAAGGATTACAGAAACATATCTCATGGCATGGTTCTGTGAAAGACGTGCTGACTTCGGTGGCGGTGCCATTGTCAGGTGGAGGTTGTAGTCGTTGGAGAGTACGGCGAGAAAAACCGGGCAGGCGTTTTTGAGTATTTGCAATAGCTTAGTCGGCGCCTGACTGATTGCTACCATAGTGAAAGGCTGTCCTGGCCTTCACTTCCCCACGATCGCTAACGCAAACTCCAGGAACGAGAAAGCTCGGCCAAAGACCAGGAATAGATCTACGAGATATGCAAATATTCTTCCAGAGTGTCACGGAATGGAGAAGCTGGCAAGGAAACATGGTAAGGACAAGTAGTCGATCCGAAACTGTGAGTGAAGGGTGTCAAGATTGGGTCTGATGCCGGTGGGCGCCGACATAATTACAGAAAGATGCGCTCCAACTATACATCCTCTTCTCGTGACATTGGTGCGGTATCGCATGTTTGCTAACCTTGATCATGGCTCCAGCAAACCCATGCCTGTCCGTTGTGTCGCTTGTAGTTAGCGTACTGCTTCGTCGAAGAGATCACCCCGCTGTAGTTTCGTGTACGCTGGCCAGTGTTGTGGTAAAGCAAACGAATCACGCGCACTGGAGGTCGAACCCAGTT
The DNA here is from genome assembly GCA_011058865.1 of Didymella keratinophila. Taxonomy (NCBI): domain Eukaryota; kingdom Fungi; phylum Ascomycota; class Dothideomycetes; order Pleosporales; family Didymellaceae; genus Didymella; species Didymella keratinophila. The sequence goes on from SWKW01000037.1 coordinate 59,057, forward strand.
CTGGTCTGGGCTACCCCGTGCAGACGTGAGCTGGAAGACAGCCCTGAGGACCTCTTTCTTGGCTGGGACGTCCTGGAAATTCTCCGCCAGCACATAAAGCTTCGAGAGCCGCTCGTATTCCTCGGCGATCTGTGCCATGAACGCTTCTTTAGTCATGGTGGAAAGTTTGTCATCGCCAAGGGCGGCTGTGGGGAGCTGATTCTTATAGAGGTTCAAGTAAAAGGCGAAGCTCTGAGGGTCGTCTTCAGTCAAGTTGATAGTGCGCGTCTCTAATTCAGTCCAGTTGCCGTCCATTGCTCGGCGAAATTATTCGGATCAGGCGGTGAGGAAGGACTCATGGGCATGAGACGTCTTGCAAGTCTCAGCGGGGCCGACTCGGATAGTCAAGGTTGTTGCGGGATCGAAGCTGTACTTGACATCAGGGATGGGCTGTGCACTGGCTGCCTCCAGGCTGACTCACCTGATAGCGCTCGTCTGCGAGACGCGCGAAGACTTGATAGGCGTAGGCATGGCGAAGGTTCGCGAACTGTTGGCCGGGAAGGTCAGAAATGGCGTTTGTTGGGGTTTCAGAGACATAGAGAAGAAGCGGAAAATCTTATGAGTGCCTTCTAGCTCGACAGTGAAAGTGAAAGTAAAGCAAATATAAGCGTGGACATACACTGACGGAAGCCTTCTCCCTATAACGAGCCCCCAGCCCTTGAAGTAGGCGTGTCAATGATGTGGCGCGGCTTCCTGCAACACGTAGACTGGCTTGCTGGTATTGTTCATTCGCTCATTCCTCTATAGTACAGCTCTCGCTGCGTCCTAAGTTCCAGAAAGACAAAGAGCCACAAGGCTCACACAGACGCCCATGGCCATGCAGTATGTGAACTTTTCCCATTGCTCACATGTCATCATGATCTTGGAAGCAGCCTTAACGCCTGTCTTTTGCAGCAGTCCGCCTCAACTGCAGGTCTCGTCCAGGAGCCTGTCTCTTCCTCTTGCTCCACGATAGATGTTTCATCATCCTCTGATTATCTCTGTAGCTCCCTTTGCTCGCTTATTTCGCAACCGCAGCGCTCAGGACCTGCGTCCTGAAGAAGCCGCCCTTTGTCCGCTCGATAACCTGCTGGTAGACACTCTGCGGCGGGTGGTTCATGACGACTGTGCCGGCCTGGTAGTCGATCTTGGCGTCGACGCGTGTGTCGCGGATCAGGTTGACGATCCACTTCTCGCCCTCGTCTTGCGACAAGCCTAGGCGTGTGGAGAGGTCCCTGACAGGTGTTAGTACATGCAATCCATCTCGAACGAACAATCCATGCGATCGTACGAGCACGCGAAGCTCCTGAAGGTCTGCCTTTCGGCAGTCGGGCCTCGCTTCACATGCTCGCTTCGCTCGCAAGGTCGACTCACTTGATGTCGATCCTCTGGTGGATCTTGCAGTAGCTCTCCGAGATCAAATGCCTTGCGGCATCGACAAACGTATCCGCGGCGCCGAGCAAGAAGAAGTCGTTCTTGAGAATTTCCTCAGTCTCGCTGAGTTTCTTCTGGGCCTCCTCAAAGTCAAAGTCAATGTACAGGGCCTTGATGAAGTCGGTGACGGGGTCGGTGTATTCGTAGCCCTCCTGGCGCACGATGCGGATCAGGTCCTTGAGCTGGCGCTGGTACTGGTTCGAGTTGCGGGCGCGGTTGCGGCCGGTGATGACGGCGGCGGCCAGGTAGCGCAGAATCCACGGGCAGTTAGTCTGGATGGTGTTGATGTACGAGGGCGAGAAGAACATGTCGGTCAGCGACTCGCGGGCGCTGTCGTCGTTGAACAGCGGGAACAGCGACCAGTGGATCAGCCAGGTGCGGTGCTGCAGCTGCGCCAGCGGGTTGTTGAACAGGCGTGTGTCGATCAGCTCCTTGATCTTGTTGATCTCCTCGATGGCGGCCTCCCAGTTGACGGAGAGGATCTCGCAGGCCAGCTTGCCCCAGGTGGCCTCGCGCTCCTTGTCGTTGTCGGTGGTCTATCAGTCACTCTTAGCATGGTTCAACGCAACGCAAATGTTGTGAGGGCACACACCAACACCCTGAAGCGGTACAGCAGCTCGGCAGCGTGCGGGTAGGCGCCGCTGCTGTACTGGAACTGGCCGAACTCGTACAGGCGGTTCACGTCGTCGAGGGTGACGCCGTGGCTGTCCTTGAGGTACTGCAAGTTCTGGGCCTTGTCGGAGCGCAGGTTGGTGACGACGTTCTCATCGTCCAGCAGCTCGGAGATCTTGGCGGTCGCAGCCTCGAGCTCATCGCGCTTGCTCAGGACCTGCTCGCGCTTCGCAGTGAACTCGGCGGGGATCTCGTCGAGGTTGTGCACGTCCTGGTGCAGCTGGCCCACGAAGTCGGTCATGTTGGTCGGGCTCAGCAGCGCCAGCAGCAGCTTCTTCTGCTCGGGCGTCTGCTCGGCGTCCTCGTCGCTGTTGAAGTTGAGCAGCGGGAACAGCAGATGGCGGTCGAGGTTGGGCATCAGCTTCGGCAGCAGGCTGTACTGCTCGGCGACGGAGCCGCTCGCGGGCGCGGTGTCTGCCATGGTGGGTGGATGGATCGCGATTATGGCGTGCGTCGTTGACCGTCCCTGGCTCTTTGTGGGCGGCGGTGGTGGTGGGGTCGCGGAGGAAATTATTGACTGTGCGTCGCGGCTGTCCTTCGAACTTCAAATGGTCCAAGCGCCCGAACTTCATCTTTTGGTGTGGCAGTCGAGACACCAGAAGCTACGAAGCACTGACTGCCTCCACACACCCGTTGTCATTGCAATCATGTCGCGGATACAGCCCTCCATGTCGTTCCTGCGCGCCTTCGCCGCCCCGAGGCCCTCCGCCTACCGCTGCGCCGCCCGCTACAGCACCGCAGCACCCTCGTCCACAATCCCCAGCGCGCGCGCCGCCGACCTGGCCGCCGTCGAAGCCGTCACCGAGTCCGACAGCGCGCAGCCAGGCGCCCCTGACCCTCTGCGCCCAGCCCACAGCAACCCGCCATCAAAATCCAAGATCCTGAAAGACGCTGCCAAGGCACGGAAGACGGTGCCCTTCACACCGGCCACAGAACCCCAGATGCCGCTCTCACCACCACAATACCACGTTTCGCGGTCGGCGAACAAGAATCTGCCCGTGTACACAGACTACAAGCGCGGCGGCAATCTGCACCTCACCACAGTGCGGAAGATCACGGGAAACCTGCAGGCGCTGCGGGACGAGCTGAGGTCGTGGCTGAGCAAGAAGGATGAGGATGTGAAGATCAACGCCCTGACGCAGCACGTTATTGTCAAGGGGCATCACAAGGAGAAGATTGAGGCATTTTTGAAGGAGAGGGGTTTTTAGAGGTGAAGAAGATGGAATACGGGAACGAGAGCAGAGCATTGTATAACCAGGCCTGAATCGCAAAGAAGAGATGAGGCATTGCTGTATGATATGTACAAGAGCTAGATTTGGCACCGCATCAAGGGCATTGGGCAGAGCCGGCGCCGAAAAAGATTGTTCCACATACCCAGGAGTTGGCACCATTGGGAAGAAATCAGAATTATCTTGCTTTTCGCTGACAATTGCAGAACATAGCCGGTATGTGGCCATCATGTTCCATTAGCATATCGTTGACTCGGACGTGCCTTCGAAGTGACACCTAGAAACCACCATGAAGAACCGTTATCCCCATGAAGTTTGAAAGAATCGACACCGTTACGCCTGAAGCCCGTAACCCGTTTTCATGTCTCTGGCCCACCGTTGGAGAACCGCACCAGTCACATCCTGCGATAAGACTTAGCCAACGTAGCTGCAAATGAGCTGCGGCATGAGACCAATCCAGTAGATCTGGCAGTGCACACCCATAGGGTCCTGACCCTAACCAGCGGTGACCGCTTCTCGCGCGGTCTCAGGAACCTGGCAGACCATGATCTGGGTGAACTTGTTCTTCTTGACGATCTCGCACTTGCCTGCGTCCTTGGTGGCTTGACCCTCAGGCAAGGCTCCGCCGTCTTCGATGAGCGAGCACTGGGCTTCGGACTGCGCTTCGGCGGCGGCGGAGCCGCAGCAATGAAGCTGGCAACTCACCTTGCCGCTGCACACCCACGTGCAGTTGCCCTCGAGCTTGCCGTCCGCGTCGATGTTGGTGATGACGGTGGTCATGCCATCCTCGAGAGGGACGCCGATCTGGTCAGGCTGCGCGTTGGCAAGGTCCAAGAGGTCTACGGTGTCAGTGCTAGCGGCGGCCTCGGCCGTGTCAAGCGTCCCAGAAGATGTGTGGCCGGGGTTTGTGCAGAGGAGGGCGCAGTGGGCGTGCGTGCAGATGACGACGCAGTGATTCTTTGGGGGCTTCGCACCTGCACGGCCGTTCAAGACTTGCACGTCGCCAGCTGAGTTGTCGTTGGTGGAGTGAGTGATCCCGCGGTCATACACGGTGGGGAGCCCGTTCTCCTGGCATGGCTTGCACTGATCTTTGATTAGTGTTCTTGTTAAGCATGATGGAAGGTTAGAGCAGACGTGCCTCGTTGTTGTACATGTTGCACACGGTCTCATGGCAGTAGTCGAGGCTCATGCGCAGGCGCAGGCAGCGCGCATAGTCAGACTCGCAGTTGCGGACGGCAGCGTTGGCGACGACCAAGGCAGGCGCTGGGGCGGTGGTGACTGTTACTGCAAGAGAGGTAAGAGGAAGAAGCTTGGTGACAGTAGGGAGCAGCATTGTGGTGATTTGTGGTTGTTGTGGTGTTGCAACTGCTGCAGAACATGTGTGTTTGTTTGGTGCGTGGAGGTGGAGGAAGGAGGAAAGAAAAAGTTTGTGGAGGAAGGCACGAGACAATCCGCGGCTGCCGAAGTCAGACACGTGCGGTGAAGGCGCGGATCTGCCGATTGCTCTGGTCGTCATGGGGTTGGACTCTCTTTCTTCACTCGGTTTGCATGGCCCACGTGGCCCATCTTACTATAAGCTCATCTACGTCGAAGTTTTGGCACTACTAACATTCAAACAAGGCAGATCCACAGAGAAAAAGGAAGGCGTTACGTGAATACGAAGTATGCATTACACCACTATCAACAGAATCCTCAAGCCATCCAGTGAACACCCAGCGCCACTTTCGGGCGCTCAACACAGAAGTGAAAGGTGTGGAAAGGTAGGAGACAAGCACAGCCGTCTATGAAGGACAGTCGAGAAGAGAAATGCCACCATCGTCGCGCCAGTACTGGTACCATCAAATCGACGTTGACTACTTGACTACTGTTGGCCAAGGGCGTCGTTACAGGCCATTGCCGTGAGCTCCGCCACGCAGTCACATGAACCACATCTGCGCGACCTGCTTGTATTAGCCTCCTCTCTCCACATCGAACACCTCAAGGGCAGGGAGAGAGATACTTACAGGGTTCTTCTTCTTCTGCACTGCAACGCCCTTGTTGTTGCCCATCTCAGGATCTACCATGTCAGAGTCTGCGCAGCCATCAGGGGCTGAGGCAGGCCCGCCACGCATCCAGAAGACTCCGTCCTCGTTCATGGACTCAGCATCAGTGATCCCGCGTTGGCGTTTCGTTCTCAGTTTCCGCCATGCGCGCGCGGCCTTCGCATAAGTGTCCTCGTCAGAGGCTGAAGTAGGCGCAGGAGGTCCATAATTACCCTCTGTCTCACCCGTAAAACTGGAGCTGGAGTTGCCCACTAAAGTCGAGAGAGTGCTCGACGGAGGTGTTGGCGTAGATGTGGCGATATCCCAGGAGCTAAGCGTGCCCTCCGTAAACGTCCTCGCACTCGTGCTTGTGGACGACACAGGCACGGGCGTGTAAGGCGGATACGTCGGTGCCGGCGTCGACGATGCGAATGAAGTAAGTGTGCCATCCGTGAACGTACCAATACTACTAGTCGGGACAGGAGGGACGTCATAACCCTTGCTCGAGCTGGAGGCGAAGGATGTCGGGATGGAGTCGGAGAGTGTGTTTGTTGTTTGAATTGAGCTTGAGCTGGAGGTCGGGAAGGGCGGTGTGAATGTTGATGAGGACGAAGGAGAGGGTGGGAGGAAAGTCATGCTTGAGCTCGACTTTGATGCTGAGGATGATGATAAGGAATTTTTGGATGTGGCGCTGAAGACTGGTGGCCAGGGCGGGAAGGTCGGGGAGGAGAAGATGGATGTGGATGAGCTGGAGGATGAGCGCAGCGACGATGATGTAGTCAGTGTGATGCTGAACTTGAAGGTTGGTGATGAGCGGGATGATGCTGTGGGGATGCTGAAGGTGAAGCTTGAAGGGAAGTCAAAGGTGATGGAGGACGGGATGTCAGGGACAGAGGTGGAGTATGACGGGTAATAGATAGGTGCTGAGGTTGGCGTCGGGGTCGTCACATCGCTGGAAGACTCCGAAGGGGTGTAAGATGAGGAGGACGAAGATGGCCAGGTGTAAGTCCAGCTTGTGCTCGATGGCGTGGGGGTTGATTCGGTGCTGGTGTCGGTTGGTAGAGTGAACGTATCAATGGGAGTAGAGCTTGTGGCGTTCCAGCTTGGCGTGCTAGATGGCACCGGTGGACCATAGTAGCCGCTCGAGGTCGTCGCATTTGAGGGAGAGGTGAAGGTCGACGAAGCCGGCGGTGCAGTGCCAGTGCCCCAGCTATAAGTCAAGCTAGTGCCATTGCCGTACGGTGGCGTGGTAGATGGCACATACGAAGACGAAAGTCCAGTAGACAGTGACACCCCAGTGGACAGTGAGACGCCAGTGGAGAAGCTGATCGGAGGTCCGAATCTAGAGGTCGAAGTATCGACGGAGAAGCTCACTGAAGTGGCGTCCGTGAAGGTACCGATGGCTGGCGTGCTGGAAGGATGGAGGTTAGTACACCAGATTACACCCTCATTGGTGAGCTTGCAGGAAGTGACGGTCACTAACTTTGTGCTCGTAACGACAGGTACAGAGGATGAAGGCGTGACCGTGATCACAACCTGACTGGTGACGACGACGGTGCTGCGGATGGTTGTCGAGTTCCACAGGCCTGAAGAGACGGGAGCAGTGGAGGTGGCGGGGCCACTCGACAATGGGATGCCGGTTGAAGATGGGATTCCAGTCGACGGGAAGGATGACATTGGGGGCGGGAAGTCATCGCTGGAGGTGCTGCTAGCGACTGGTGGAGAGTATGGAGGTGGTGCATAGTATTGGCGAGGGTGGTCATGCAGGAAGCGTACTTGAGAGGCAGATTAGTGACTGATGCGAAAAGAGAGTCCAGTCAAAGCTAGAGGTTGTTATCAACTTACATCGCGCGCGATCAGCTGTAGCACTCACGATGGCAGTAGCCAGGCACATTGAAGTACTAAGCTTCATATTGAACAGCGATTGGTCTTGTCTAAAGAGAGACGAGAAACGAGTGTGGAAACGAGAGAAAGTGTCGGCAGACACAGCTGGAGCTGGGAGGCTTGAAACACCACTGTTCCTTGAAGCGATCCTTATATACGACCATTCTTCGGTCACTGCGATGGTCTAGTCAAGATCCGGATCGATGGTCTCACACAGTGTGCAGTCGCCCGGCGGGCTCTTACACAAGGTCACAATGCGGGATCATGCTTTTGGTCATCGTACACAATCTATCCTGATCTATAGATCTGTTTGGCTCGATATTGGAGGGCTTTCATTTAGTTTCACCACTACAGTGTCCAGACATCACCATCGTAAGCATGTGATGAAGTGGCTATGTTGATGCCGTCTAGTATCTTGCGCTTGAGAGCATCGAAGAACGAGGTCTGCTTGAATCAATGAAAGTTAGTGTGACGAACACTCGAAGTTCTGGAAGACGATTTGCAGAGTAGTAGTGCGACCCGCACGGATGTCAACAGATGTCGCACAGCAGTACCGTCTGCGCCACCCGTCATGCATGTGTATGCAGGAAGGAAAGGCTTGACGGAATTGAAGGGCAGATTGCACTCAAGTAACGGCACCTACCACTGTTGAGAGTGGCGATGATCGCAGGTGTCATCTTCTGGGTAAGGTGTAGTTGCATAGCCATGAGCTGATGTTGGTCATAGTCGATGAAGCGTCTTGCATCGTCGTTGCAAGCTCCTTCTATTCATTGTCGAGGTCTGACCAGCACATGACAAGACGCCTGACAAGTAGGATGACAGATGCCTATTTTGAGGCCTTACTGCGGCAAGGCAGGCAGCGTGCATCCGTCTTGCATACATCGCTGCACAAGATCGAGATCATGCTCTTTCATCGCTGATGCTGACTTTGTCCGTCAAACCCTCATCATGGGACCCCATTTACAGGAGAGGTTTGAGACTCGGGCAAAATTGACCGCACACGGCTCGTGCGGACGGCTCGTGCTTGGCTGTGAGATTGTTTCGATAGCGTGCTGACAACAGGTTCTCACACGCTAAAGCTGCATCCATCGACGCACGTTGTCCACGGCTTTAACGCCTGATGGTCGCCCTCTGAAGCCATGGGAGAAGTCAGTCTATCGGCTCGTAGGTGCAAACAAGACGCGATCCGATGGTTACGCCGAGGGCGCACTACCGGTAATACAGGTACCGCACCAAAACTGAGCTCTTTTGAGGGCGACAGCGTTGCACGGCTGATTGCGCGATAGGGTGAATAAGCGCCCTGCAGCACTAAGGCTACCAGGCTATTAAGCTGAAGATCGCTACACGCAAGAGCTTCATGTAGATTGGCTTCGATGCAGGAGGCCGAAGGGTCTGCGCTGTTGCGGCCGGTGTTGCCTTGTGAACGCTGTTTTGATCTGGGTGTGATGCAGAAAGGAGGAAGGAGCGGAGACCGGCAGAAGTCGCGCTCATCACGTGCATCTCGACTTAAGGCTAGTCGTAGTATCAGCAGTCCTGGGAGATGTCTCAACTGCTTTGTGTGACACATGTGCGATGACGCTCTGGTGTGTTATTTGTCTCCGCACCGTCGTGTCACACGTATTTATGGTACTCAGCGGTCCGTACGGCAGTAACCGCAGCCTGCAATGCTTGATACATTCAGTCACACGTACGCAGCTGCTTCTGGCACTTCTTTTGCTTTCCAGGCCATGGTTGGAAGCACCGCCAAATGCATGAGTGCCTATGCCGACCCAGACAGCTCCAAGACTCGCCCGGACGGGTCCAACTGATGCCACCTTTGTCTACCACCCTTAGCGCATTCGTCCTCAAGGATCGTGAACCAATGGCTTCTCACACTACCAAGCATGCATGGTATGCTGATGGCTACGAGCATCGTTCGCAATAGTGGGCGATCCAAAGATTCAAATGAATAAAGACGAGTCAGGGTCGTCAGGGAATGCCGGTGATCCACCCTTATCGCGACGACGCACTCCACAGTCCGGAGCATGTTTGGTACAAAGAAGCCGGGGACATGATCCACCGGACCTTGGAACGTTAGCCCACAGTACTACTATATGAGTACTGCGCCAATAGAGGCAGGGACAAGGTAAACAAACAAGAGCGAGGCTGACAAGGACGAGAACATTGGTAAACAACCTATTGGTTGCTAAGATTATTATTATGTAGCTAAACACCTCAACTCGAAGTTGGGAGAGGGGAGATGCCACTCCAAGGCGACCTAATAGAGCCAATGTAGGGGACTGCGGTGTATCGTTTTTGGTAACCGCGCCAAAACGCCAGAAAGATTCGTGACCTTCATGACTATGAAACAACAAAACAACAAGGGTATCGCCCAAATCCATCTGTAAAATGTATGTGAACCGGAACGATACCCGACGCGTACCAAAAAGCGTGGTATACAAGAACAGCGATCAATAACAATCGCATATGGGCGCAGTCAACGAAGGTCGGAAAGAGGATCGACTACTGGGTATCCCAGTTGACAAAGCTCGAGCCGTCAACGAGCTGCTCATTGTTTGTGTTCTGCTCGTCTGCAGACGGGCCGAAGTCAGCTGACCCAAAGTCGAAGAAAGCTGCGTAGGAATCGTTGCCTGGTGTAAACAAGGCCTCGGGGGCGAACATACCAGCAGAGCTGGGCGCAGTGCAATCAGCTGTGCTCTCCGATTTGATGCCAGAGTTCGGCATGCTCAGGGTCATGTTGCTGCCAGACTTCAAGGCCTTGGGCGAGTAGTTGGGATTGTAGGTGTATGTCGGGGCGAAGGGCTGCGGGATGTGCTCGCTACCGCTCATGAACATGGCAGTGCGAGGGTCGTTGGGATCCAAGACACCCCCAAGGAACTGTTGCGACTCCGCAGGCAATGCCATTGACAAAGGTGTAGGGCCACCGAGCATTTGCTGGCCCATTGGGAAGCTCATTGGGCTGAAAGTTGAGACGGGTGTCTCACTATCTGCCTGAAGCTGTGGCGTTCGCTGACCTGACCCCGACGTAGAAGATGCTCCGTCAGTGAATGGCGATGTAGGTTGCTGTTGTGCGAAAGAAGGCCCACGAGACAAAGCAGGTCTAGACTGTTCATCAACGGCGGACGCTGGCAATGACATCCTTCGTGCGTCCTGAGGTGTCAGGGTACCCTGCTGTGCTGAGGCATCATAGGATGGCACAGCAATGGACGCTGAACGCTGATGCGGTCGTTGGGGAATGTGGTATGGCGATGTGCGAGCTCCTTGCTGCTGCGAAGCCTGTGCTTGCTGTTGAGCGAAGGGCTGCGGTGTCTGCTGGTTGAACTGCTGCGGAGGCATCATGGTGGGGTTAAGCCAATTGTTCGTCTGAGGAAATGCGGCGTTATTCTGCTGCGGCGCGAATTGACCTTGACCTGCGTACTGGGGAGGGAACTGTGGGTTCTGGTACTGTGACATGAACATGTTTCTGACTCCATGCTGTGTCGCGATGTAATCGTGCAGCTTCTTGTTAAACATGACAGAGGTGGTGTGCAAGTGGGCATTCAGCCTTTGGTACTGGGTAGGCAGGTCATCGTCCTCCTCTTCATACATCTCTTCGTTGATGACATCTTGCTCAGTTACACGCAGAGCGCGACCAGTGCGCTTCTTGTGAATCTCAGAAGCTCGTCGCGCAGACTCAATGCGCGCCTCTAAGCTCCGGTCGCTACGCCTGGACGCAGCAATGTATGCACTGACCCCGAATCAGCGATGAGCATGAAAGCATGGAGATAGCAACATACCGTTCTTGGTTTTCTTCGTGAGTACGCTCCGTCTTGACCGGTCTGCTGGTCGACGTGAAAGATCTTCTTTCGACGGGCATTGTGAATGAAGAAGCCGAATTAAATATATCGGCAGGTTCGTGGGACAGGTGAACCACAGTTGAGCTCAGGGTCGCCAAGAAGGGTCTGCAACAACACTGACAGGAAGTCAAGAAAGAGAGTGCGCTTCAGCTACAGGCGACAACAGCCTCAAGAGCAACAGTACAAGGTGGAGGGAGGGGAAGTGGCGATTGTACTGGCCAGGCGCGGGAGGACCGGGCACAATGGAGCTCAATTGGGCCGATTGGTCGGAGGCGATGGAGCTAGTATCCTGCGTATCAGAACGAGGTAGGCACGAATCCTAAACAGGTTCCGCGATCGAGTGACAACGGAAAGCGATTGAGCGATACCCAAAAGGATTAAAGGCTGATGAAGTGGCAGTGGTTCCTGGGGCTGGTGATCGGGCAACGTGCGCGGCTCGCGATGCTCACGTTTCTCGATATTGACGAATAAGCCGAGCCGATCAGATCGAATCCTCAAATCCTCTCTGAAAAATTGGTCCGCACAGACAAATCCTGGATAATGGTCTGCTTCGGAAGACTGATCGCGTGTGTACCTGGCAGTACCGCAGACGATTGCTTCCAACGACGAATTGGTCGAGAAAGGTGTGCTAAGCACGTGGAATGGAGTGACAAGCGAGTGCTAACGTTTTACCGCTCGCGCTGACTTATCTGTCGTGAGAAAGGGTGGTGCGCAACAACTGCTCGAGGGTCTCAAACGACGTGAAAGGTGACAAGGTGACAGAGGCCAAATTCCTACCCTCAAGCTGAGGGAGGAGGGACTGATAAAGAGCTCTCCCGCTACGGTGCGGGCTGAGCCAACCAGCGACGGCGCGAGTGTTTCCGGCGCCAATCCGCCGCTTAGACAGCTTAGGGTTGCAGGTCGGCGGCGAAGGTGGAGAGGGGGGCAGGTGGCTGCTGCACGCCTCGGCATCCGCACCCAGCAGCGGGACAAGCATGGATCAGACAGCTCACCACGCACTCGCTGGCTAAAACGACGATCGGAGCACGCTAGGATCTTGTAGCACCTTCCCCACGATAAACGAGGACGGCAGTGAAAGAGAGCTTTCGGCGACTGACGTCGGGCGAATTTCATCGCTGAACAACGGGGACAGGACGTTCCGCCACTGAGCTGACAAAAGTGACAGCTCTGGAAGCGTTGATCATCAGTCCACAGCCTCAGTCATTTGATTAGAGAAAACTGTTCTGACTGTTCTCCATGTTCGAAGTAAATCGAATTGGCCACTTCGCCGGGAGCTTCAGGAGAGAAAAAGCAGCGCAGACTTGCACGACCGATTTCTATCGGAAAGACTCGAAACCCATCCCCACGCACGTAAAGTGGACCTGAAATTACACGGAATGCGGTCCAGAGGCCCATCGTTCGCCCTCAGCGTAAGCTGTTCCGAAACCGGTAGGAGAGCTCCAGGTAGCGAACGGAACTTAAACTGCCCACGAAGCTGGTATGGGGTAAGAACTGGCTGTTGTGACCAAATTTTGTCGTACGCAGATGCTGCGAGGCAACGCAAGGCCAAAGTCAGGATTGCAAGCCTGCAGTCCCACGAGAACTGAGACAGTTCCCATGCAGCAAAATCGACTGACCCGCCCTCTAGTTTGATTGAAAGGCAGGGGAGTCCCCATCAAGAGATCGATTCCAGATAGGCGAGTTCAGTATGAGGTTAGCTTCGATCCGATCGAAAGTCTTCCTCCAAACCATCTCACAAGCTTGCAGGCTTTTCAGCGATTCGACACGGAGATCTTGAACTCACGGTTGCCATTGGATGGATCACGCCTTCCGTCTCCTCGGAGCCTTGCGCTCAAAGCCTTGTTTGCCCATGTTCCACAAGACGGCAAATCTCAAGCCGCACAAAAGATTCAGGGGCGTAACCGCACCGTTTCGCTGCCCATGGCTATAGCAAGTCTTACGCCGGAATGACATACTGCTACCGTTAAATCACAACTGTAATGTTGCGGGCACTACGGGTGAATAGCTTTTCTCTCAGCTCTAGGCTTTGTTTGTGAGGACGTACGTCACACAGGGGATTCGGTGCGAAGGTTTGGCTGCGTCGTCTGTGCGCGCGTCCCGCCTACCGATTTGCCAGATCGCTGGGACCCAAAAGCACCCCAACAGCAGGGTTTGAAGACGAAACAGAGCTCAGCTTTTCACGATGGAGCTAAGATCTGGGACCACGTCAGATTCATCTATCCCGCTGTGGAGCACCATACGGAGTCTTTTTGACCGGCAGTAAGGATGACAGATCTGAGCCCTTTTGTGCAAAGGATAGCGGTGATTTGCTTCGTTGTCACAGGACTGGATAGTAATCAGCTCCGACTGCCTGAGGGCATACGTCACCGCAGCAAGTGACCTGAGCGTTGCGCGACTAGCTTCAGGAGAGCGCGATCTGCTTGGCGACTTCCTCATGGTTGCCAGAGGCTCCTTCGCTTTTGGTCAACAATCTTGCACACAATGTCAGCCTCGTCCAGCACCTGCACGGGTACTTCGAACGCGCAAGCTTCCCAGCTCACTGGCCGCTGAATTTGCATCATATTTACTGCGCACGGCTGGGACAGTATAGAACGAGCTCGGTTCCAGAACCATTGACAAATCATCCACTTATGTCCGCCCAGCTCCTCACTGTCCGAACATCACACCACAGCTGCGTCTGTTTACATCATGTTTACAGACGAGGCTGACGTAGAGCTATTGGCTTGCGAACCGGGCTCACTTTGTGGACAGACGAACCTGAACAGGGAAAGGCTGAGACAACTCCTCTAGCTCCGATCTTAGCTGCAGGATCGCGCAGATGCCTGTGGCTACTCGGTAACGGCCCTCACTCCTTCAGAATCGATCTCGGCGCAGCACCCCTCCTGGGAAAGACTCCTTGATAAGGCATCGATTGCCACTTCCTCAGGGTACGAAGAAGTGGTGTTGAGTATCGGGAATGTTACAGGCGCGTGATCATTCAATCACTGCAGTGCCGGTTGCCGTTGAAACTCACAAGTCACAAGTTCGAGCATCAGGGTGCTGTTTCGACTCTTCTTGTTGCACAGTGTGGGAGAGGCAACCACCAACTGCTTCTTGGAGATGAAGAAGTTCCAGACTCCACACCACCCAGATTGCGGGGCTGTCGTCCGCCAATCGCTGTCTAGCTGCACGAGCACAGCTGGAGGCCAGTTCCTAAACCTCCCATATGCAGCCTGTCTGTCATTGGCTTGCTTGCTCATGCAAGTTAAGAACAGGACCTGATTGAGCTGTCTGGAGACGAATCGATCAGATTGGGCGAGCTGCCCTGTTTCCCGGCTGCATCAGAGCAATCTGATCTACACACGAGGCATGTCAAGGGCGAAAGTCAACCGTTGAGACGGCCAAACGACCCGCTGTATGCACAACGTTCACGCTTCGGAGGAGATGGTAAGTCTCTCTCCACCTCCGATGCAGCCACCCGTCCACTCAGCTATCACGAATTCCCATGAGTGCCTTATCAGCTTTCTCTGTCGCCGACTTCAATCCACCCCACGGGTTCCTAGCTTCTATCTCACATGGCGACGTTACAATATTCTGGGATTACGTGATCTTCCGCAGCAACGAACGTGCCCCCCTCCAAGAGAGCTCTGTTGAACGTTCGCGGACACGCCTCCATGGACCAACGCCGACGGTAGCGACTTCTGGGTCTTCACAATGTGTGAGATCTACTTATCACCCAGGAGCTCGCAGCAGAAGTTTCCAAACTTCCACCATGCAGGCGGTCGCGAAGCGCTTTCACATGTGGACTTGCGAATGCCCGTGAGATGTTCTCCGAGGCAACGATGCTGACGCCTGCGAATCTCAAGGGACCTGTTCCTGGTGAACCACAGTTTTACAGAGCCTTCAAAAACTGGATCTTCCGGTTCAAGTCTTGACATGACAGTTGTTTTCTGCTCGTACAGCACTTCATTCTTCAAAACTGCGATCCCTGTATTACCAACGCATCTGCTTGACACAGCTGAAGGTGTCTGGCTCAAGTCTGACATTTCGCAGTTAGCAGTATGCATTTCCTTCTTCTCTCCTAGCTGCATCATAGGAAGTACCATCTTGTTTGCCATCGCAAGACCCCACAGGAAATTCTCCTAATGTGCAGTAGCTTGATCGACACGCGCGATTTCCTTAACACCTATCATTATATCCCAGGGTCAGTGAGTGGGTTGCTCAAAACTTGCAGACTTTGCCCGTCATCGGTGGATTATTGTGGAGTAACCTTGTGTTTCGGCATAAAAAGCCGTTATCGTGCTCCAGCGGCAGAATGCCGTTGGCTGCTGAAGCGGCAAAACTCGGTTTGACAACACGACTTGTGTTAACCGCGTCGAAGCGAGCACCGCTTTGGGATAATCATCTTGACATGGTGGGCTCGCATTCGCTCTTGTGGGCGATTGGAGAATCCAATGTGTACATGGTGCGGGCAACTACTCCGCAGCCGAATGTTGCCTCAGGCACAAAGAAAAAGCATTCTCAGGCACCACTCAATAATGTCTTGTTTGCTTTCTTCAACAACATTGTCCTAGTGCTCACCTCTTATCTACCTTGGTTGTCGGTCTTCTCACAGCTCACTTCCCCTGCTTTCAGCCTCACGCTTACCCCCGAGTTTCTCCCCGGCAAACCTCCTAATCAGTTCCACAACTACTTCCGGCATGCTCAACGTCGGTATATGATCTCCTGCAATAGTCTCGACCCCAAACTTTGCGCCCTTCTTGTCAAGGTAGTAGCTCAGCAAAGGCAGGGCCCACACTGTTGTCGTGTTCGCCAATCACTTATAGCGTCCTGAACGACCCATCGTACCGAATGTATGTACCAGTGGCGTTCAACGCTTTGAAGCTTGACGGGAGGAGCTGGGAAGTCCAGTAGTCTGCGGCCGATGTGTCCAGTAGGTTGTAGAAGGTAAGTTGCGGTGGGTAGTTGACCAAGTCGAGATCCCAAGTCACTGTCGTAGGAGTGCCGTTCGTCGCCAGGTGGTAATCGAGGAAGGGTGCACCAATGCCGCGGATGTCGGGATGGGGAGGGTTGTAGTTGACTTCGGCGATGGTAGGAATGTAGCCGGAGAGCTACACATTGTCAATGTCTTATCCCCAGTGACAAGGTAAGTACTCACCTTCATCAGCCCCAAGATGCGGCCTTCTCCTTCGATTGTCTCGTGTGCAGAGACGGCGCTGCGGTCTTCGAACTCCTTCACAGCCTCCATGATGACTGTTGCGCCATAGCTGTTGCCAACAAGGATGACGTCTTCGCCGTTGTTGAGTCTGGTCTCAAGCAAGTCGATCACGATGTTGGTGTCTGCTGTCCTCTCGACATCTGCGACATTGTCGCCTACAGAGGGCAGATCGACCGTGTCGACATGCTCGTAGCCGACACTACCGAGCTGAGTTATGATTTCATCGTAGACGCTAGCTATATGGAAGGCTCCAGGTACCAGTATCAATGTTAGTTTAGCTGTTGCCGCAAGTGAGCTGGCGATAGTAGAGCAAAGAGCAAGGACCTGAATAAGGGAACGCATTGAAGCCATGGTGACTGCTTGTTGAGAAGAAGAGAATTGTCTTGATTGTAAGCATCCCGCCATCGTGTAAGACAATTTCACTGATGCTGATAGCCACGAATCAGTGAAAGTAGTCGAGCCTGTGAGTATGGTGTTCACCGTCGCTTCTACGGCCAAAAAGGGTAAGAACAGAAAGGACGCCCTGCGTGAAATGAATGTGTCCAAATGGACCAAACGGTTTAGGAAGACCTAGAGAATGCTTCTCGCCATCTCATCCACTTAGCGGTCTAAGCCTATAGGCGTGAGGCGCTTGCGATGCCTCTCCTTGTGAGCCCACGAGGCCTCCACGTGGTGTGGTGATGAAGTGGAGCTGGGTGATCGTTGAAGCGTGCTTGCCTCAGTTCATCCGTTTACTCATTGAGACACAAACCTCGTAGATTGGTAGAACCATTAAGTGCTTCAGTAAATTTGCCCTGGAAGTAATGCCGGCGTACTGACTGTTTTGCGACACACGAACGAACGTGTCATGCAGCGCCCCTTCCACAAACTTTGTTCGCCTACGGTCTGATCCTGGTTAGTGATGACGAGTATTATTGAGGAGGAATGAAAAGACGATAAGGACTCAAGGTCGCACCTACCAGATATTTTCGGCGCTGTGCCCGCTCTGCGTGATGTGCAAACAGTCCGAACTGCCACCAAGTCTTACTCCCCCTCTTTTCTGACATCCATTCAGAAGTGACTTTGCAAAAAACTGTACGCCGTCCGATTGCTAGAGTATCGATTCGCCCATGGCTGATCCCCATTAAGCGCCCGGCTCGGGCCCACCCCTACACCGGGAGCAAACCTTCAGAGGCTGTGGAAAGTTCCACGATATCGCTGTGGGTATTTCGTAAAGATTGCTGCAAGTAAGCAAGCTGTAAATCTTCGCTCTTCAGGCACCGCGAGTGTCGTGATCAGTGCTCGATGTGGTGACTGTGGTCTGTATGGGAAGCAGGGGGCTGCCGAGATGGTATATCGATGCCCAGAGACTTCTCGTCAATGCTGGCAATTTTGCACCTCGTACGAGCTGGTTTATGCTTAAAGACGAGTTCGTCCTTTGCGCAAGTACGATTGAAAGAGCGCTGCCAAGAATTAAATCGTACATCAAAATTTCGACGCGTTCGGGCCTTTCGGGGCGCCAGATTGCCGATCTCCCACAATTCTCGCCCAACGTTTGGCCACCGCTCAGCCTCAATACCAGCACCAGCATCACGGCGCGCAAGTGTTCCATACGACACTAACATCCCTGCAGTCCAGATTTTGGTGAAAGCCATTGTTTCGGTGCGGGCCGCTAATCAGAGTCGACCGGACGAAGTTTCGACGATGACGATCACCAACTGCGCTCAGGCTCAAGGTGTTGCTGGCTCGTATACGATGATATGTTGGGCCAGCAGGCAATGGCCTTCACATCTTCGTACACCCACGACTTGACCCCTTTCTGAGTCTTCACACCTTCACACATCATACATATACCTTCACTAAGAAGACCTCTACACATCGACCCTCAACGATCCATCCGAAGCTCGCCTTCAAGAAAACATGACTGCAGGAATGCAAGGCCCTTACGTGGGCGTTGGCTCTACCAACGGCGACCAGGAACCTGCTATCGAACTGACACGAACCATCACCGGGAGAAAGATTCGCCAAGGACCCAATGTCTCCATAGCAGAGATGCTGAAAGCACTGATCCCTGCGGCGGCAATGATTCTGGCAGTACTGTGGATCAATGCGTCGCATGTATATGGCGTCTTCCACCATCAGGGAGCATACGTTCATCGTGCAAGAGTCGCCCTCGCGGACTTCGATGGAGGTGACTTCGGGGAGGCTCTGCGTGTTTCAGCATCGATGAACAACGGTTCATACGGATATCCTACATACGTCAACGTCGACACCGCTGGCTCGTCGCCCGAAAAGATCAGACGAGAGGTCTTCAAGGGCACCTACTGGGCGGCGATCGTGGTGGAGTCGGGGGCGACAGCCCGTTTCGAGGATGCAGTGAACGGCTCAGCCCAGACGTACGATCCTAGCAGCGTCTACACATATTACCTCCTCGATGCACGCTACTACACTCTCTACGCTTCGAGCATCCTTTCGACAACCGTGACCACCGCATCGACCGCATCTGGTATCTTCAGCGCAGAGTTCATCGCGCCTATCATCGCCCGTGGCGCGCATGCCAATACGACAGCTGCCCTGTCCGCTCTTGCCAGTCCAGCTCGCGCTGTTGAGCTGCCCGCCGCTTCCCAACTCTTCGGCAACCTTGACGATAAGGCTTTTGTCGACACCATTGGCGCCGTGCTTCCCATTCTGATGCAGTTCTTCTTCATCATGGCATGGAACGGAGTGTGCAACGGCATGCACCTATACGCTGCATATGACCTCCGCACACACATGGTCGCCCGTCTCTTTTGGAGTACCGTTTGGCCCATCTTCACAAGCCTATGCACCGCTGGCTGGACCTTTGCGTTCCGTAGCAGCTACCATATCGATGCAAAGATGTTCTTTGCATTCTGGGCGCTGACTTGGGTCTTCAGCATGATCAATTTTGACATGCTGGACATCATCACAGGCTTCATCCCCATGGCTTTCGTGTCGTTCCTGTTCTTGACCTGGGTCATCTTCAATGTCGCAGGATCCCTGGGCCCGCCTGAGATTCTCAACCACTGGTATCGCATCAACTACTTCTTCCCCAGCCTTCACTGGTACAGGACCTTTATCACCATCATCACTCAGGGAGGTTACAACAACTTGCGATACACGCTCCCGGTGCTCGCCGCTTGGTTGGTGTTGCTGAAGATACTCAGTCCTTTGGCCACTAGAAACCGAGTCAGGAAGGCGCAAGAGGTGTTCAGGTGGTACAACGAGCGTGACGCCATTGGCGGACCTCACTGAGCTAGGTTTTTCAAACCGTTGTTTTCGCTACTTCGTTCGTCGTTATTCAGCGCATAATACCCTAGACTAGATCAGACTAATCAATTTTTGCCAAATGCTTCGTCAATCTCCGCTTCTCTGCCTGCAGTCCACAGAAGTCCCCTTTCCACCCATCCACTAAACCACTTATCCTCCCACGCTTCATCAAAATGCCCCAAAGCAATGTACGCACTCCTTCCGCCCTCGAACTCTTGGCACCACGCCAGCGGATGGTGCGACCCATGCTTCCCTCCCTTGAATGTACTTGGATCCCCCTCTAACAGAAATTTCAACTTGCCGTTCTCAGCTGGATGAGAAGTGAAATTGTACCACTCGTCTTTCCATTTCTCCGGTAGACCGTCTGATCCGGCTGCGTAGTTGATCGGGTGTGACCCGTTTACAATTCTGAAAGATCCAAACTCCGGGTCAGGGTGCATATCGAATTGCGCTCCAATCAGTCTGCTGTACCAGTCTGACGATAGCATGCCGGCTGCTGCACAGTGAATGCCGAATATACCGCCCCCTGAACGTACGAAGCCCTGCAGTGCAGAGAGCTGCTCATCCGTAAGAAAGTCACCGGAGTTGTGCAGGAGGCAAATGACACGGTATGTTGAAAGGGTCGCGGGCGTGAAGAGGGACGCATCCTCGCTAGCTGTGACTCTGAAGTTTCCGCTTTCAGTTGTCAGTCGTTTGAGTGCTGCGATGCCGGCTGCGATAGAGTCGTGTCTGTAGCCCGCGGTTTTGCTGAAGACCAAGACGTTGTTGGTCTTTTGGGAAGTCATGATCGTGTTTGAGAGTCGAGACCGCGATACAGGAACATAGACCAAATAAGACTTTCTCGAATGATCAATTAGGTATGCGTGAGTTGTTTCACGGGTATGACTGTGTGTTGTATGTGCCATCCCTTGGAATTAGGCTAAATGCACTGACGTCATCTCTTCACAGTGAAGGTGCTCCCGCAGGCGAAACGGCTCCCCATTGCTTTGACCAGACTCAACATCTATGGAGTAGTTCTTTTGCTGATTTGCCGCGCGCTGTGTTCCTCTTCCAAGATTATGTCATAAACTCTCGGCCGCTTCCTGGAGCGGATAATGAAGGCCACGCTCCCGCGCCACCAGTCCACCGAGTGTCCAAGTAATACGTAGAAGTCGTGAGGGTCTTCCCGGTAACCTCTCGACTGCTACAACTTCGCAAGTGCAACCTTGTCCTGGAGGCTGACACCGACCGTACGATAGTCCACAGGGCGGCTCCAGATGTTGCCGATCTGGTACCCCCTGTACCGATAGAACTTGCTTGGCTCAATGCCTTTGATGAAGACAGTCTGCCTGTCAAGCTCGTGGTTCTCTCCAACAGTGAAACGCTTGACCGAAGACTTCTCGATGAGGAAAAAGACTTCGCTCCAACGCATGTTGCCCTCGCGACGCTGTGGATTTGCACAGTGATGACGCGTGGCAGCATCTGATTCTTAGCTTGCTGAAATCTTCGAAAGCTACGTAGTCTCAGGAGAAGCCGTAGTGTACTACTACTTCCACTTGTTCGACGATGCATTGCCAGCCCGGCCACTATGAGCGCGTTAGTGTGGTACCACAAATCTCGGGATCGATATGGGCGAACCTTTGCTCTCGCCCAAACGAGTAGCCGATCTCCATCTTTCAGCTCGTCCACGAACCCGTCGCCAGTGCCAGAGCCCTCGTTACCCTCGTGAGCGTATTGAGTCCAGGTAATGTCGTACCTTTCCGCGTGACCCTGTGTAGCAACACGATTGCCTTGCAAGTACCAAGCCAGATCACCTTCTCCACCCTGTGGTCCTTGTTCAGCAAACTCAGGGCGCGAAGCTAGCTGCCATCCTCGCGGAGTGATGTGCTGCTGAAAAGAGCGTGGTGATTCAAAGACGCTATCGAGCCAGCACGAAGGAGGGAGTCTAGTTCTGTGATCGTCTAGGCCACGTAGGAGGGAGGCCTCGAGCCAGGAAGACGTGCTGAAGGTGCCTCTAGTCGGCTCTGAGGTCCAGCCTTGGTCGCGACTCCGGATGTGAAAATCTATGGCTTTGATCCTGATCTTCTCGCCGTCCTTGCGAAGTCCGTCCACTTTTGGATCATTGAAGACGTCGGCGTCGAAGCACAGGCCGGCTGCGCTCGAACGGAACATCGTTGCGGCCACCTTGACGGTTCTGCCTTCTTGGGTAGAAAATTTACGTGTTGGCCAGTATTCGGCATCCTCGAGAATCTTAAGCACCAGTTCCATAGGCAGACCGCGCGCGTTTAATAGGGCTCTTGCCTTAAGAACATCTTCGTAGTCCAGCCGCCAGGGCGTAGATTCTTGTTGCGGCAGCCAGCCCTTGAACCAGGGCAACAGATGTTGCATATAGACTCCGTAGGCTCCAAGAACGATGCAGATTATCGTACCTAGAGCTTTGGCTGTGAGCAAATCACTGAGCATCTGGTCGCGATGTTGTGCGCTTGATGTTGTTGACAATTTGAAGATTAGCATGAGTTCAGTGACGTTGGCGCGTTTGGGCGGGCAGTCGCGCCCCGCAGTGGCGCTTGACCTCGACGGATGTGCATTCCAGCCTCGTGCGTCGTGCCATCTCTCCATCATAATCATGCAATTTCTTCAATTTTTAATCGATAGCTACTGCGGAAGTGTGGCCAACGCGACGGAGAAAGCCTCGTTCTCCAAACGTCGCTAACAATCAATAGACTGGTAAGCTGCCTGTCCAGCACGTCATTTCAGCCGACAAGATCACAGCGACAGACGAGTACATATCGCTGAGTAAGCTTTATGTTTTAGCTAAGAAACTGATGGACCAGATTACGAAGGGCCTCGCTCTCACAGCCATCTCTGCTCGCGCCAAAGACCATGTGGAAGCAGCCTTTCATAAGACGTATCAGTTCCCGGCCCTCGACTGCATCCAGGTCATCTACAAAGGTACAGTCAAGGGTAACCCAGCTCGCTGTCTCCTTGCTCAGCTATACACTGACTTCGGTGACTCTACATTCTTGACTGCTAAGGCAGATATCGTGCCGAAAGACTTCCTCTATGACCTCTCGCTGAGCATGTTGGGTAGCCGTCCCCTTCTGCGAGATCACGAGAAGGTGCTCCAGGAACACAAGACGCCGGAGACCGACAAAATGAGACTCAAGGATGAGCTGAGAGCAGCGCGAGCCAGCCTGATTGATGTAACTAAACGCCCTTCATCTCCTCCAAGCCTGTTTGGTACCACGCCTCCGCCACCATCGAGCTTCACTTTTGACGCACGGCCATCAAAGGGAGCAACTAACTCGCTATTCGCACATCCATTTGGTAGTCCTTCCAGCGGGAACTTCCCTTGAAGACCAATGGGGAAGATCCCGCCCACCATGGGTCGATCTCGATCGCGAATAAGTATGTGCATAGTAAATGTTCCTTTTAAGGTTAGCTGTAGTAAAAAATATTGCCTGCAGCTAGACTTATAGCACACTTATTAATACTTTTATAGTACCTTCCCTTTATCTACCTTAACAGTGTCAAGGATCTGCTCAAAGAGCTCAAGACGCAGCTCCAGCAACGGCATGTCGCGCGCAAGTAATATGCGATAGCCTTGGGTGGCGATGAAGACGTGGTAGGGAGGGGATGAGTGAGGAAACGAGAGCGAAAAGAAGGTCACAGAAGGTGAAAGAGGGAAAGCACAAATGCCAAAAGTTACATCCAAACTAAGCATGCGAACGCTGTTGCCAACAGCTTCTGATGCAGTGTTTGGATCCTCGGTTGATATGTCAATGGACTTCCAGCCTAGCGCCCTTTCCTCCCACCCTCACCCCAAGCCATACCATAGCTCTTGACCCGACTCCAATAAAACGCCCTGTCATTCTTCAGCCCAAACTCCCCCCAATCATCAGTCAAGCGATTGTAACTCCAGTAGCCCTGCCAAGTCAGCTTATTATTCTTAGTCTGTCTCCCAGCGGTACTCAGATTCAAGATCATCTTGTTGAAGTACTTTGGCGTCGCGCCCGCTGTCTCAATGATCAGCGCGCCTTCCTTCTCACCATCATCAACACCCGGCACTTCGGGTCCGGTGAGGCGCCAACGGCCCAGAAGCGCGTCTTTCATCGGTGCCGACGGCAGGTTGCCGTGGTTCCTGTGCATGTGCTCGATGTAGAGGTAGGGTACGACGTCGGCCGGCTCGGATGTTGTGAGCAACGAGATGCACGTGCCGTCGCGCAGGAAGCGGAGATAGCGGTAGTAGGTGACGATGTGGATCGGTGAGCCCCATGTCAGGCTCATTGTGCTGGCGGCTCCAGCGCGCTGGTAGTTCACCGTGCTGATGTAGCAGCCGTTGAAGCGTATGCGTGGGCGACGATGGAATAGAGTACGATAGGTGGGGTAAAGTGATGGGACGAGCATCTGAGTGATAGCCACAGAGGAAGGAGGGGCTGTGGGGCCGGCATCGTCGCTGTCAGAGCCATCGCCCAGGATGAAGCCACCTTCGTCGTCGTCTCCGAGTGGCTTGCCGTCGATCTGACAAGTGTAGGAGTAGTGCATAGCCGCAAAGCCATACTCGTTGCCTAGAGATAATCTTTTCCAGACTTGGTCTTCTGTGTTGACAAGATATGCCAGGCGTTTACAGACCTGAGCCAGACGGACGAAGGCTGCCAGGTCTTGGACAGCAAGATGCTCCAATATCTGCACGATGATCTCTTCAGGCACACTGGCTATCGGACATGGCGGAGCAGGAGACAGATCTGTTGGTGGTGCCTCCCCTGTAATGGACAGATTGGAGAATTCAGCGAGTAGTGTCTGTAGTGAGGGCGAGAGACCATGTAGGGAGTGGTGGGCGGTGTTAGGTACCGTTGCTGATGCATTCGAAGGATTTGGATCTTGAGGTTTTGCTGATGTTATCGACCCTGCAGCTGCGGTGCTGTGCTCATGTGGTTGAGGTTTGGGTCTGTTCTTGAAGAACGAAGGTGGAAAGTGCTTGGCCTTGTACTTTTCGTGTACACCATCATCGAGCTACAGGTTGTCAGATCTCCTTCATCCGTGTCGTCTGTGTTCTTCCTACCTTGAAAGCCTTTCTGTATAATGCTACACTATCACCGAGGTTTCCTTGCGCCTCACGTTCAACGGCCTTCTCGTAGTGGTCTAGTGCAGTCTTTGGCTCTTTGCTCGCAGAGGCAATAGCAGCAGTTTGGGCGCTGGTTTCGTCCAGTCTTCGACCATGTTGTTTCTCGCCCAAATCTTGATGGACATATGGAGTAACTTCATCTGTTTCTTCTACACTCCGCTGACGAGCATGAGAATGAGATGCTGCATCCGGCGCGGGTCCCTTGGGTGCATGGGGCTTGCTGGCTGATGGCCCTGGAGTCTTCGTTGGTGCCGCAGACGGTGCAGGCGCCTTCCCCTTGGCTCGGGCCGAAACTTCATCCCTCCATCTCTGGCGGAACGACTCAAGTTCAGCCTCAGTGTTCGTAGTCTCGTTCTTGGTGTCCATGATTTCAATATCCAGATATGGCGTGCCGCTTCTAAGCGCACAATATTCCGATGTGGCTGACTCCACGTGCAGGAAAGTGGGTATATACAATGCGGGGCTTCAAAAGGTCTAATAGGAACACATATCTACAGGACGTGTTGTTGTGCGTCTATGCGGCGCTATGCGGTGAATTAGCTGAGCACTGAGGTTGACAGTCACGGCGATGACGAGGGCGAGCAGGCGCGCCACAGACGCGTCTCGATGCAGGCATCTGATAAGCCCGCGCCTGCCAGCCCCACTCTAGTTAGTCCGAAATGCAGTCCGATCGCAGCGACAGCCATTTTTTGAGCCGATGATGCTTCTAGCTCCACGGCCCATCGCCGCCCTTCAGTTCCGTCACCACTTTATCACCGGCCGTGGAGAATGAGCACGCCTGCCTTTCTGCGCCCTTGCGACCCTCACAGCACACCTCGTATTGACTCGAGGTAACGCAGCCACCCACAGCAAGTAGCTGCGAAGATGGCAACGGCCACCCAGCGGGCCGAGGATGTGGACGTCATCCAGGGCGCCGACGAGGTGTCGCTCTCACAGAAGATGCTCTCGGCTGTGTCTGGGAGTATCTTGACATCGCTGCTCGGTAAGTCACTGCTCTACATACTTTCTATCAATTGCGCAGCGTTCACCGGCTGTGTCCAACACGGTGTTCGCTGCTGCCGGTCATGGACCCTGACTGACGTAGAACAGTCACGCCTCTCGATGTCGTCCGCGTCCGCCTGCAATCACAAGAAACACCAGCGAAAGCTTCGTCACATACACCGCGAGGCTTCAATGGCTCCCCACTTACACAGTTTCGCGATGTTCCACCAAACATCGGCATATCGGCATGCTGCAGGGAGGTGTTCTGGATGAATAACAAGGCACCCTTTTGTGTCGCCGGACCGACGATGGCATCGATAAACCCTGCGGATTTGAACTGCGCCGTGGAAGAGGTGGAGCGGAGGACCATCAATAGTACATGGGATGGTCTGCGGAAGATCGCCCAGAACGAAGGCCCGAGCACACTATGGCGAGGACTGTCACCCACTCTGGCCATGGCAGTACCGGCAAACGTCATCTACTTTGCAGGCTACGACTGGCTACGCACCGCACAAGCCTCGCCCTTCCGCAAGATCGTGTCAGACGCATACATCCCTCTGGTAGCAGGCGCAACTGCACGCACGCTGGCCGCCATCACAGTGAGCCCAATCGAGATGTTCAGGACCAGGATGCAGGCCGCAAGCCACACAGCGACCGCCGCAGGACATTTCCGCGAAACAATGGACGGCCTGAAAGAGATGGTGGGCTCACAAGGAGTCTTGAGCCTCTGGCGTGGCCTCACGCTGACTTTGTGGCGTGATGTGCCCTTCTCTGCTATCTACTGGTGGGGCTACGAAGTCACACGCAACGCTCTCACCGACGCACGAGGCCGTGTGGAAGCTAGGAACGACGGTTTCGAGTTCCGCTTGGGCCATGGCGAGGAAAAGATCCGGCGCCGCAGCCGTTCGAGAAGCCGCGAGAATCCGAGAGACACCATCATCGATAGCTTTCTTGCTGGCGCTGCCTCAGGTGGAGTTGCAGCCTTCGTTACTACCCCTTTCGACGTCGGCAAGACACGACAGCAGGTTGCACGAACTGCGGGCAAAGCCGCCAAAGATGCTGCTGAGACTATTCGTCCAGAGGACCAGTCGATGCCACGCTTTCTCATGCACATCTATAAGGAGCAGGGAATGTCAGGTCTTTTCAAAGGATGGGCAGCTAGGTCGCTAAAGATTGCTCCTGCGTGTGCGATCATGATCAGCTGCTACGAGCTGGGTAAGAAGGTCTTCAACGAAGCAAACGAACGCAAGCACCTCGAACGAACACGGGACCGATAGGAGGACTACATACGGCAGGAGACCTTTGCACATATCTTAGACTTGGCGCATACATCTCGACGGAGTCTGGAGGTTGGTTCAACTCATTTTGCATTGCAGTAGCATGGCATGTCACGGCGTTATTGGCGAGTTGGGGCAAAGAGCGGCCTACGACGAAAATGTATTGATACCAGCGCGCTTGTATATACTGCGCATGTATTATAGCGACGACAAGGTTCGCACGTAATCAACATATTCAAATCTGACATCCAATGATTTGTCTTTTTTTGCTGCACTTCACTTGACCTCGACTTGTTCAATCTTTGGTTCTGGGGCAGCTGCATTTCGCGCTAGTGGGTCGTCATTGCTGCGACCAACAAACGCGTCAACACAGCATTGCGCCGACCAAGCTACCCCACAGCCTCTACCTCCCCCAACATCAATCAGTCACCATGCTTGACGTTGAAGACTTTGACGCTGTCTTCCAGGGCTACAGCTACACCGACGGCCTGGTACAGCAGATCCAGGAATATCAGCATGCGCTCGGCGGTCAGACTTTCTTTGAGCGTCTGCTAGATCTTTTGAAGATCAAGGGTAGGCGCTTCTACAGCTCTGAGAGACAACTATTGTTTCAGAGTTGACTGACAGTAATAGGGCGCAAAGCTTACCCTCCTAAGACACCACAACAGCTCCACGACCTCCACCGGCGCATTGTCTCCGCCGAAACCACATTGCACAACAAGCATTGCTTGATCTTCTACCTGCTCAAGGACCTGTCGCCGCAGCAACACGAAGACGACGAGCTTGCTACGACTTTCGCACGCGGCGTACATCTCGAGAAGCGCTTCTGGACCTTCATCGAAGGGCTGTGGGCACTCGACCGACTTGAGTTTGCAACGGCCGTCGGCAGCCTGACGCACCCCAGTATCATACCGACCTTCCCGGACGAGATCATGCTCACATTGTTGGAGGGGAGGCAGAAGCTGAATACCGTAAAGGTCCAGAAGGGTGAGCAAGACGAGGTCCTACCATTGGCCTACTACAACTGCGTAAAGCCACCGCTGGAGGGTCAGAAGGTCAAGAACGAGTTCGCCAAGTACCTTTCCCGTCGCAATGTCACAGAGACATACTACTGGATCCAGACCCGCCCCGAATATGAGCAGAAGCCGCTTCTCGAGATCTTGATTGAGCAGACACTGGAGGAGAGCTTATACCGCAACGCCACCGGCGACACGGTTTACACGAGGGAGGACAAGGCTATGGAGCTGGTCAGCTTGCCATTCAGCGAAGAAGAAGAGAACTTCATCGAGGACTTTTTGACCAAGGGCAAGGGCAGGAGCTTCCGCAATGCCGAGGACACAGTCATGATGCGCAGGATTGCTATGGGCAGGCTCTCCGATGTGGTCAAGGACCAAGACACACGCGGTCGTAGGGCGGACGGTGTAAACTGGGACTTGCTGAAGAATGGCATCGACAAGGGTCTTGGACCAAGGCGCGACGAAGACGGATTCGCATGCTGAGGCCTGAAGTCGACGAAGGGTCGACCACATTGTTTTGCATAGCGAAGGCGTTTAAATCATTCGGACACAACGCTCTTAGAGGTACTCGGTATGGTGCCCCGAGCTTCACTCACGATTCCTGCTCCACAGCAATCCAGAACCCATCACCCAACCCTCACTGGGTCTCTTTCCCCATGACTTCTTACCTCATCGCTGCTTGCTCGCTTACCACTGACCATAAGTAGTCCCAGTACGCCTCCTATAAAGCTCCACCGGTAACATCACTATCGCTCATTCCCCCTTCTACCACAAACAGGACATTGCTCACATAAAACCCAGACTTCTGGGACTCCAACGGCAACAATGGCACCTCCATCAATATCACCTACCCCAGTTCCTGCAGCAGTCGGTACCGGCGACTTTCCTTACAAGTGGGATGAGATCGCCACGAAGCTCGGTCTGGAATCGAATGGAAAGATCCCCGACTTCATTCTCGCCCCAATCTTCCTCCATCACTGGGCAAAGCTACGTGACCAAATGCCTCTCCGGCCTGGCACGTCTGCAGAAGTCATACCCGCCGAAGACCGAGCTGCTATCAGCGAATTCACCACAACGATCTATACAGCCATGGACTGTATGGCCACGTCCAAGTATGATCGCCCAACCTCCGCCGATCGCGCGACTTGGACCACCGTTGAGCACATCGAGTGCCTCGTCTACCAGTGCGCACGCGACCTCGCCGCAGCCGGTCGACCCTTCCACATCGTATTCGAGCGGCAGAAGTTGAAGAATGAAGCTGGTCGCAGGGACGCGCTGTCACGTATCCGTGGTCTCGCCATGCTCGTCTGCAACTTGATGGTCAACTACTCGCAGATGTCACCCTCCAACGTCATCCGCAAGATTGAGGCGAAGAGGCCCGCGAAGGACCCTAGCCTGAGCCCGCTTCCTGAGGTCAGGCGCAAGTGGCAGTTGGAAAACATGGAGCTGGGCGATTTGAGGAAGACGATGCTTGATCGGCAGAGGAAGGGTGGAGACGAGAAGCAGTGGCTGATCGACATCCTGATGAAAGAGTTACAGGAAGGTCGGGCCAAGGAAGAGTCGGAGGGCGTCGAGGTCAAGAAAGAGGAAAGTGCCAGGGTCGGAGGGATCAAGAGGAAGAAAGATGAGGACGAGTAGAGCCGAGGCTAAGTGGGAACGCAGACCGTCAAGAGGCGCTCTGATGCAACACGGACGCGTTGAGACTGCTGGCTGTACGGTCACCAAAGGTGCAAATGTAGGGCTACGAAGCGAACACGATGCATTCGACACGCAACAAGGATCAATTCATGCTTACAGAGACGGGACTGGCGTTCTCCAGCGTTCCATCGCAATGAAGCGTTTATCAAATAGAAGCATTCCAACTTGTAAGCGCAGATGTCGCCCTGCACTGCAATAGCGCTGACAGATGGAACGTCTCACTGACTGTAGCATTTGCAACGAATGACTTTCCAACGACAAGTTTACGCGACTGGACAACAGACTTGCGACCATGTTGGCTGTGCTCCTCAACCTTTCGGATGTGGAGGCGATCCTCCTCTTTCGCGACTGCATCAACGGGTTGCGCGAAGTTCTCCTTCGGCACTCAGTTAAGTGACATGTCGTCTATGCAACTTGTTGTGATTGATCTCGAGGAAACAGAAGTGACTATTGTCGGCTCTACCCGAGTCTCTCAAGGCAGCGACAGTGATGTTGTAAGACTGCACATATCGCAACTTCACTTAGGTAAACTGACACTTCTTGACGTCACTTGCTCATTCAGTGAAGAGCAGCTGCAGGCTCGACATTTCTCTCAATACTTTGATCAGATCACGCTCCTTTGAAAGGAAGGTCATAGCAGGCCAGAATGCACTGAAAGATCACATACCCCTAGACGTAATAGTTCTGACATTGCACAGACTAGTAGTTTATCACCTTCAATACACAACTTCGCCAAGCTGCCCTCTAGTCACGGCTCTCAAAAGCTCCGACCTTGTGCATCACAGGAGGCAGTGCGTGACCCGAGCGACCTAGCACTTCAGTACCGCAGGCCCGGGGATCTGGTACTTCTGTCCATTGCCCACAGGCTGGCCCTGGCTGTTGTAAATGCTCACCAGGATACCTGGGTCCGTAGCCTTGTAGGCACCCGGGAAACTGACAGTCGAACTCGGGCTCGTGGAGCCGCTACCAGAGACCTTGAGTTGAGCGCAGCCCCTAGCATCATTAGCATCATGCAACCCATTGAAAGACAAGCAAGACTCACATGTAGAATTGCGCCTGGCCCTGTGTGCTCGCAGAGTGCAACGCAATGATCTCAGCGCGGAGGAGATAGTCGCCAGAAGCGATGCACGATGGCAGCGTGAAATCCACCCAGCCATTGTTGGCGATCATGCGGTCCACGCCCCATTGACCCGAGCCGTCAAGGCCGTCTTACAGTAATCAAAATCTGCATTCTATATTGGCTTGAGCTTTGCTTACCTTCGTAGACCTTGAACCATTTGAGCCCGCTGGTTGACGCTGTGGCCGCGTTATCGACCTTCGCCCTGCTCTCGTGTCAGCACGCTCCATAGTCCTTTTTTGAAAAGAGGAAGGGGGATTGAAACGCACATGTAGAACATAACAGGCCCCTTGTGGCTCTTCGCAATCGGCTGATCGGGGTCGTTCGCGAACTGCGCGCCGCCAATGACATGGCCCCATAGTACGCCGACTCTGTCGCCGCCCTTGACATCGATCACCTTGCTGGACACGGGCTGCTTGAAGTTGGAGTTGCAAGCGATGTTTGCGTCGTTGACGTTTTGAATGGGGTAGTTCGACAGCGCGGTGCGGATGCCGACTGCCTCACCGTTGTCGGCGCCGTTGACGCTGGAATGGTTAGCTCTCAGCAGAGATGCTGGGAAGGGTGAGGTACCGGACGCGCTGGGCGATGGTGTGCGCGGAGGCGAATAAGGGGAGAAGAGCGGTGATGGCAAGGGAGAGCTTCATGGCGGCGATATGGTATCTGTTACTCTTGCGTGCTGATGGAGGATCTGCTGCTGGAGTATAGCTGCTGTAGCTCAACCACCAGTCTTATACCTCCCAAACCTCCGCGGATTGATATCGCTCTGAGATGAATCGTGACGATCTTCTCTGCCTCATATTCCAAGATGCTAGGCGCAATGTCGTCCCGTCAGCTGGTGGCTGAAGCAGGACCGCACATGGCTGCTGACATGCACCCCAGATATCCAGATAGATTGCGGTATAGCGCCCAAGTCCGCCGAAGGGCTTGGATGTTATCCAAGCACGGTCATGTTCCGAGCTCAAAGTGGTTTGTTTCATGATGGATGTTCGGCGAATACCATCTTGTCGCGTGCTGGCATGGACAAGCCCTGTCTTTATCCGGATATAGTGTTGGTGGTTGTTGTATCGGCACCGGGACGTGGAACCGAAATATATGATGGGTGCTAGACTTAGTGGGGTCTGCGAAGGAAGCGTGTGTGACAGTACTCGCCCAAAGTTAAGGACTGCTGTGTCAAGCTTGATAAACTGGGTCACAAAACCATAGGCTTGATTGTTGGAAATCGTGGTCTCGGAGTTTGCGGTGGAGGAGTGGCGATGGGCGGCGAAGGTTTGTTGACAGGCGCACAGGTGTCGCTGCCATGCCATGAGTGCTCCTACCGTCACTGATGGGAAGGTGTGAGACGGTGACTGCCAGATTCAGGTGGTGCCTTCCTCACTCCATCATGGCTCCTGTCTTCCTCAACGTTGCACTTCTACGACACTTTGCGCAGGCTGGGTCTGCGTTGTCGCAATGACCACAAGGCTAGGACTCTGGTTTGTTTATTGTCAGCAAGTTGGCGCTCTCCACTTTCGAATCGCCCTAATCGCCACAAGATGACGGTTGAGCCATTGGCATTTTCATCAACCTTGCTAGCAATGTGGAACAAATGTCAGCACTCAACCATTCAACGCTGCCTTAGTAGACGTAAACGTATGACATATGAAATGCTCTCATTGCAGCCTCCTGTCTATGCCTTACTGATATACAGGGCGCTCAGTCCAACTTTTACAATGTGCTAATTCAATCGCTCACCTGCCCTTCTTGACCCAGCCCTCCATGCTGTCACGCACGTCGTGGACTTTCTCCTGCACCATGCCAACCGTCATACCAGCATGCGCCTTGCCCGTCTCAATGAAGTGGTTGATTCTCGCTTTTGTCCTAAGGTGAGTGTCGGCAATGACGGGATACTTCTCCTCGTAGGACCAGGCCAGGTTGCCGACATTGCTCATTGTGATGGGCAGCACGGCGTAGGCGGCTGTGATGCCAACGGCGGCGGGCACGCTGGCGCGCAGCAGCACGTTGCGGTTGCGTGTGACGATGGAGCCGGCCATGGCGGCGACGAGGACGTACAGGGCGCCGGGGAAGATGCGCTCGCCGGACTCCTTGGGCGGGGCCAGCGAGCGGATAGTGCTGGTGAACGAGTGCTCGAGGCGCAGCGTCTCGGTGAGGGCGTTGTCGACGGCAGCCTCGCTGCGGACGGCCTGGCGGTACAGGGCCATGCGGGCGACGCCGATCTGCTGGGCGAGACGGTCGGTGGGCGTCGGGCGGTACGAGGCCTCGGGGGTCAGGTCCTTGGAGGGCTGCGTCAGGGCGGGCGCGGTGGGCTCTGTGACATCGATGGGCAGGTCGTCGTAGATGGGCTTGCGGTTCTGGCGGCGTGTCAGGGTTAACGCTGCCGGATCGGAGCTTCTTGACGTACAATCGCATCGGCGGGCTGCTCCTCAGCGTAGACGACTCGCGGTGCGAAGACTGCGCCGGTGGTGAGGGCCGCAGCCAGAGCAGGGACGACGGCGCGCTGGATCGTGTCAATTTCTGTCCATTGGCTTCCCCGCGCACTACCCCAGCTACTCACCTGCCGTAACAGCGGTCGGAAGGCCATGTTGTGCGGGGGACGGGCGCAATGGGTGGGCGTGAGGCGTCGGATGTCGCGCTATCAAGCGTTGCGAGCTGTCGATGTTGAACGAACCACGTCCGGGCCGCTAGCGTCTGGCAGTCAGTCCTCGGCTTGTGACGCAGCGCATCCTCCCGCCGCGACTCCATCGCAACCATGCTCCAGCGGCGTGCGCCCTGGGTCTGCGCGCAATGCCTCAAGACCGCCCGCGGCAAGGCCTTTCAGCACCAGCGACAGTCGCCCCGTCGGCTCAACAGCAGCCTCGCCCAGAATAAAGCAAGCCCGCCGCCCGCCGCCCTCTACGGCCTGTCTGCCAGCGGCAAGACCGACGACGACGCCCTGCGCAACGTCTTCGACAACGCCGCCTTCTGGGACACCTTCCGCCGCGCCTCCAAGAGCACAGAGCCGGCGGGCATCATCGGCAACAGGTACCTGACCCATCCCGACGGCTTCATCGACTTCGTCACCATCACCATCCAGCGCTGCAACGCCGTCGTGCAGAAGGTCGCCGCCGCCGACTCGATCCCCGAGTTCAAGAGCCTCGTCAAGGAGCTCGACAAGCTCAGCGACCTGCTATGCCGAGTCATCGACCTGGCCGACTTCGTGCGCGGCACCCACCCGGACCGCAAGTTCCAGATGATGGCCGTCAAAGCCTACCACACCGTCTTCCAGTACATGAACCAGCTCAACACGACCCCCGTTCTGTACAACCAGCTGAAAACGGCGTCGGAGATGCCCGAGGTGTACGACAGCTGGTCTGAGGAGGAGCGCATCGTGGCGCGCATACTCATGGAGGACTTTGCGCGCTTCGGCATTGGGCTGGACGACGCGACGCGGAAGAAGCTGGTCGACATGAGCGGCGAGATCGCCGAGGTGGGCTCGCAGTTCGTCGAGGGCATGGCGCCGGAGACGCTGAAGCTCAAGTTCAACTCGCGCAAGATGAAGGGCATGGATCCGAATCTGGCGAAGCAGCTGACGAGATGGGGCGAGACGACAATATCGACCATGCACCACGAGTCGCAGGCAGTGCTCCGCTTCGTCGAGGACCCCGACGTGCGACGAGACACGTACTCGGCCGTCCGGACAGCCAGCCGGTCCAGCATAGACCGCCTGGAGAAGATGCTGAAGCTGCGCGCAGAGCTGGCGAACATCTCCGGCTACGAGACATTTGCCCACATGACACTGGAGAACAAGATGGCCAAGACACCAGAGGCAGTGAACCAGTTCCTGAATGCACTGCACCAGGACAATCTCCCCGCCGTCATGGCCGACCTCGACGAGCTGGTTGCTCTGAAAAAGAGCGACGCGCACCAAGACAACTTCCCCGACCGCATCAACGCCTGGGACAAGTTCTACTACACTCAGAAGATGCTGGGCGCGATGGAGGGCGCCTATCGCCAGCGCACACCAGACACACTTTCCTCGTACTTTTCTGTCGGCACCGTCCTGCAGGGCATATCGCGCCTCTTCGACCGCCTCTACGGCGTACGGTTCGTCCCGCGCGAAACACAGCCTGGCGAGGTATGGGACGACGGAGTGCGGAGGCTGGACGTCATATCGGACACAGAAGGTCACATCGCCGTCCTGTACTGCGACCTCTTCTCACGACCCGGCAAGACACCAAACCCCGCACACTTCACCCTCCGCTGCAGTCGCGAGATCCTGCCTTCCGAGATCGCAGAAATGTCGCACATGGGCCACCGCTTCTCCTCCCCCATCGAAGCCGCCACAGACGGCATGGCAGTCTCCTACAACGCCCACCGCGACTCCTACTTCCAGCTCCCCACCATCGCCCTGATCTGTGACTTCCACAAGCCCACCACCGCCGCCCGCCCCGCCTGCCTCAACATCCACGACGTTCGCACCCTCTTCCACGAAATGGGCCACGCCCTGCACTCCATCCTCGGCCGCACCGCGCTCCAGAACGTCTCCGGCACCCGCTGCGCCACCGACATCGCAGAGCTGCCCTCCGTGCTCATGGAGCACTTCGCCTTCTGCCCCGAGGTCCTGGGTTTGTATGCAAGACACTGGGAAACCGATGCGCCGCTGCCCGCTCACGCGCTCGCGCACCGCCTCGCTATCGACAACCGCAATGCGGCTTCCGAGCTCGAGAGCCAGGTTTTGCTGTGCGTGCTCGATCAGGCGTACCACTCTAAGCTCCCTGCGAAGGAGGGCTTCGACTCAACACGCGTCTACCACGATGTGTATAACCAGTATGCGTCGGTCCCTGAGCCGCAGGGCACCGCGTGGCAGGGTTTCTTTGGCCATTTGTTTGGGTATGGAGCGACGTACTATTCGTACCTGTTTGATCGCGCGATTGCGGCCAAGATCTGGGCGGATGTGTTTCAGAGGGACGGCGCGAAGGGTAGCTTGGATCGCGAGAATGGCGAGCTGTATAAGAACGAGTTGCTGAAGTGGGGTGGAGGGCGAGATGGATGGCAGTGTCTCGCTGGCGTGTTGAAGGACCCCAAGCTTGCGCTGGGAGATAAGGAGGCGATGAGGGAGGTGGGCAAGTGGGGGATCAGAGACGGTGCGTGATGAATAGTTGATGTTCTGTAAATATGTACAAAGACTGTATATATCGATTCGTGACGAGTTTTGCTTGCCTATTACCCTGTTGAGTGCACTTTCCATTACAATACCCAACAAGGGTCAGGCACTATTGATCCTCTGCTGGTCCCTTTGCCTCCAAATCCCACTGCACATGCATAGAGCACGCGTCACAGTGTTGCATCTTATCTCCTCTTGTATCAGCATATATATCACAAAAGGCCAGAGATCTCCCAGGAAAGTAGCTGAATCACATCGTTATCAAGAATTCGATCCAGTGCTAGCTGGCCCGCCCACTCAACACCTCGGGCTGAGTTGGGCACCTTTCCTTTTTGCCCGTGCATTTGCATGACAGACATATACAGTG
Organism: Didymella keratinophila; assembly: GCA_011058865.1. Classification (NCBI taxonomy): domain Eukaryota; kingdom Fungi; phylum Ascomycota; class Dothideomycetes; order Pleosporales; family Didymellaceae; genus Didymella; species Didymella keratinophila. The sequence continues at coordinate 95,315 of SWKW01000037.1, forward strand.
GGATCGATCGAGGGTTCGAAACTGTATGGAGGCTTATTTTTGGCACCCTTTCGTGACTGCCGAAAGATGGGCGGAAGGCACTGACGAGGAAGTCACTCTTGAGGATAGTGGCTGCTGCTTCTGCAAGCCCACACACCAATGGACGCCTCGAAAGAATCCAGCTGTAAGATCGCCGCCTTGTATATACGCAGACGTTCTTCTGTTCTCTCACGAAAGTAGCTAAACTTCTGGCTTCACTCGTTGCCCGCGTGGCTCGAGGCTGGCTCTCGACACGACCTGAAAGCCGGTACTGCCTGGGTAACGCCTGTCCTTTTTGCGCATGCATATGCAGTCACACAGGTCAAGGTTTTGGGTTGCAGGTTCAAAGCCGTGGCTGGCTTCGCATTTTACTGCTTGAAGTGGGTTGACGTTCGGAAGGCTTGACGAAGTGCAGCAGGTCGACAGCACGCGTGGCGATTGATAGTGTACGGCATCCGCAGCATGCAAAGCCACGCACGTCCGAGCAAACGACTCTGTTGGATATATATCTCGCGCTATTCCAGAGTTGACTAGGGAAGTCGCCCAACCGTACGTGGCTCCCTGTCGCACAATTCGACCCAGCGCTCTTTACCTCCCCGACTTGTATATCTTCTCGCACGCAGACATCTTCCCTTTGCTCCTTTTTTCCTTCTTGTGAGTCAGTGTAGTCTTCGCGGGGTTGGGTGTTCGGTACATGCTCGGTGCGTTCTTTTGTTTCGCGTAGGCAGTCGCGCGATGGGGACGGGACTTCCTCCTGCACGCTCCTAATTGCCAGCGCGCCGTTTCGCAGGATGCTATGTGTCCTCCCACATCATGAGTGCTGAATATGTCCATCTTACTTTCTCGACCTTCGGTTGCCTGTAAATCTCGCACTCTCCAAGAGTTCTCCCAGGGAAAAGTAGCTGAACACATTCTCGCAACAGCAACCTCGCAATGCTTTGCATGTCGCCCCGACATGTTAGGTTCGAGGCGATCGATCTCACACAGACACTTTCCCTTTTGCTTCCTTTTTTGCGTTGGTGTGGGCTGAAAGAGCTTGGAGGTTCGAGACACACTTTGGTGTGTTCCTCTTATTGCGTTGCTAGTCGCGTGACTCCCCATTGCACCCTCCTACTTGTCGATGTGCCTTCTGTAGTTTGCTAGATAGTATGTTGCAACTGTTAGAGTGTGTCGCCAGCGTCCGCATCATCCAACCCTCAAACAAATCTGACGCCAACGGGTGCCTTGCTTATATGTTGCCGTTCATTCTTGGGGTCTGCTAGGGAAGTAGCTATGACACACTCGCGCGACAGCAAGGAGCTCGCACATCGCCATGCCACATCCTCAGTTTAACAGACACCTTCCCTTCTGCTTTCTATTTGACTTCGGTGCAGGCTTTACGAGATTGGAGGTTCGATTCGTGCTTGAGTTGTTCTTTTTGTTCGGGATTGCAGTCGTGTCGCCGCTCGCGTGCGTGCCTTCCTCTTGTATGCTCCTGCTTGCCAAAATTGGTCCTTGGCAGGCTGCTATGTGCGTGTCGAGCTTCCTTCCTTATCGTCAGTGCTACATGTATGGGTGTCACTTGATCGGCGTCGACGGTAGCGGCGGCCTGCTGGAGTGGGTGATTCGACATGGCATCCTTCGCTATCAGTTCTGGAATCAGCTACAATTCAAGGTATCAATCTGCCGTCACTTGTGGTAGCGACAGACTCCGGCTATACGAGGTGTGCATGTTGCGGACTGTTGTGGGCGGAAGTGCGTTGCGTGTGATCGAGGAAGCATTCGCGGAGTTGACAGAACAGTCGGTTCTGCGCTTGGGTTCATTCTGTTTGCTCACTGTATGCAGTCGTGTTAAACGGTGTTTTCGCTCTGGACTACAATTGCGTTGGTGGAGCGTGACTTCCTCCTGTACGCTCCTGTTGCAAATACTCGCGCAAGCACGCTGATAGCTTGCACGGCTGCCTGTCCCTTTGAAGCTTTTTACTCTGCATGATGTTGGGGTATGTATGTCCCGTTGTGCATCAGATCTTCCAGGAAATTAGCTGTTGTATATATATATTGCCCCTTGCAGCCCTGAGCGATCCGCACCGTATCAGCGATTTGTTCAGTTTTTCCTTTAACTTCAGAGCTTCAGGGGTCCTTCCCTTCTCTTTTTGCCTCGTCTCTGTCTTGTGTGTAGACCAGCGTAAGGCATAAGGTTGCGGGTTCAAGACGCACATTGGTCACTCTTTTCGTTGGTAGTTATGCGCGCCTGAGCGTGCTTTCCTGTTCTGATGAGATCGGCGCGTGACTTCCTCCTATACGCTCCTTCAGCAACCACTCGCGCCAGCATACTACACTGAGGGGCAGTACTCCCGCCAATCCTTCCTGAGCCCCCATATGGGAATACAGATGGCGTATATATACTCCAGTATGCGTTCTAATTCCAGGAAAGTAGCTGGTTGTACATATTGCCCCTTGCAGCGTCCCGCGGGTTATGTCAGCGTTCTGTTCAGTTTGCCTTTCAGGGGTACCTTTCCTTTCTCTTTTTGCTGATTGCCGGCCTGTGTGCGGATTGATGGAGGGTGTGAGGTTGCAGGTTCGAGACTGCACGCCGGTGTGTCTTTTTGTTGGTTTTTGTGTACGCTTTAATGTGCCTTCCTGATGTGAGTATTAGGTAAGGGTTGTAGTTGTCGACGGCCAATCCGAGAGCGGCACAAGCTTGTGGAGAGAGGGTCTCAGCATGTTTGGTGCAGTCAATTCACTATAGTCTTCAGTGTGCGGAAACAGTCGCAGATGTTATGCAATCGGAGTCTCACGGTGCTTGATCAATGAATGTCTCGAGAGGAAGCTCAACGATATTACTTCGCAGGCAATGACTCCCTCGCACGTCTCCTGTCATGATCAATATCTGGTAAAGCCTCCTTGCCTTCTGAAAGTCCAGGCCTGTAAGTGAGTGTGCGATGGTATTGGATGTTCAGACTTCTGGACGAGAATGTTCTTAGCGGTAGTTCGTTCCGGCTTCAATCAGTAGGGACCCTTCCACATTGCTACTCATGCGAGCGCAACTGTAAGCGCTTCATCTGAGGGATGAAGTACACCATCTTTACAGGAGCGTTCATGTTGGATATGCCTGCGGCAGAGCGCATTACGGTTGTGGCTTAGGCTTCCGCGGAGGTGGCAAAGAACCATGGTCAATCAAAGGGTAGCGCAGTGTGAGATGGATCCGAGTACCAGGCGTTCAGGCGCGCAAAAGGGCGGTGCTCGTGATGATGAAGAAGGGTCGAGTTCTGACTCCACCTGCACGCGATGACTCCGGGAAGAACGCCAAGAGCGCGGATCAGCCCGTCCATGCCGCCACCTCACTGAAACTCCACTCCTACATCACCACAACACCCACTCATTCTTTTGCGACAGACGATCAACAGCAATTATTGAGACACAATCAAGAGACGCAAGCAATGTCTTTCACCAGCTAGTGATTGCCGAGAGGCAGCCAGTCACAACTCTTCCCGAGTTGACAACCACTTCGATCCGCGAAGTCTCACACAGCACAAACATCATCAAGATGCTTCCATTATTATCGAAACTCTTCCAGACGCGCTACTCACATACCAACTCAAAATCGAAACGGGCTTGACGTGACATATGAGAGCGACAATACATGAACAAAATATCCAACACCACAAACGACAACCCACCTCAGCATAGACCGCAAACATAAAGAACGATTCGGGCATGGCTTCCATATTCACTTTCGACCCTGATCCGCCGCGTGTGTCATCACCATGGGCTACGCCTCCAGCTGGGACGGGAACGAACACCCCAGCTCGCCAGCAAGCTGCCAAACCTATTCCTTCGAGGCTTGGACTCAACGATGAACAGCAGTCTCTGTCAGGCATCGAGATTCCTATCATTGATAACACGACTGTCACGCGCCTCGAGGCCGAGCCGCAGGAAGGACCAACGGAGTACAAACTACACCTTCTATTGAAACGACGGAGATCATTCACACGCTTCAGCACTGGACTTCGCGCTTCCGGATCTTTGCGGCGCGGGGATGGCACCAGCTCTATCGCCGTGAACCGCGCCGTATCTGAGTCAGGTGCTTTGGGTAATACCCCGCCACCTTTGACCTCGCTCCAGTCCAGGCAGCACAGGCTGGAACAGTTGACGACTCAACTTCTATGGCGCCTGCAGCAATCATGTCCTTACCACATTTCTTCATCGACAGCACCCCTTCTTCCGCATCTTCCGGATGATGCTAAGCTCACAACTCCCGAGATGCCGCAAAGGCTACTGCCCGGCTTGGAGGAGAGCAAGGGTGCATTGTACGAGATTGGAGTTGCTGACGACGGGTCTATTGTCGGTCTGGCCGAAGATGAGATGGAGGAGAGTTTGAATAATCTGCGTGCAATGGCTGCAAGCCTCGGATGTCGAGTTGAGGTGCAGCGTATGCTGTGCGTTGGCGAGTGCGAGTGGGTGGAGCACAATGGTACGAAAGAGCGCAAGGTGCGCAAGTCGAAGCTACTAGCTGCCGAAGCTTTGGTCAGCCCAGACCAACATCTAGTGAACAGCTTCAAAGACGACAAGGACGCGATCAATGATGTCCCAGCGCATGGATCTATCAGCAGTGCAGTTGCAGCGGCTGGTCTTGGAGAGACGCAGTCTAGCGTTGATCAGCTGCGGGTATCTCTCACTGGTGCGACTATGTCTGGGAAATCTAGTCTGCTGGGCACACTTTCCACAGCAACGCTCGACAATGGACGCGGAAGCAGCCGTCTGAGTCTGTTGAAGCACCGGCACGAAATTGCCTCTGGAATGACGAGCTCCGTCACCCAGGAGCTTATCGGCTACCGCGACGTTGAGAGCGATGGCGCAATCTCTACGCAAGTCATCAGCTACGGGTCTGGAGACGTGGATGCATGGGTTGACATTCACGCAGCTGTTGAGGCTGCCCAGGAGGGTCGTCTGGTTGTTTTGTCGGACTCTGCTGGACATCCACGCTTTCGACGTACTACTGTTCGAGGCATTGTCGGCTGGTATGTAACCCTGTCTTCACGAGTCGTGCTCAACGGATCTTGCAGCCTATCATATATACTTTTTGTGTAATCGCGACTGACAACATACATAGGCAACCGCATTGGACTCTCGTGTGTGTTCCAGCAGACAACACAGACGAATCTTTCGGCAAAATCGGGGCATCACCTAGCTCACAAGACATCTTGGGGCCTGCAGCTGCGGGCCTCGACCTGTCCCAAGCTCATCTCGAGTTATGTCTGACTCTTGAGTTGCCTCTAGTGATCGTCATTACCAAATACGATCTTGCTACCAAAGCTGGTCTGCGACAGACGCTCTCGAATTTACTATCAGCGCTCAAAGAGGCTGGTCGCAAACCATGCATCATCTCCGACCAGTCGACACCAGCCCCTGATATCGATATCCAGCAGGTTTCCTCGAATGATCTCTACGAGGCAGAGAAGACGACACGACAATTGGCCTTGTCTCCTCTCTCGCTTGTGCCTATAGTGTTGACGAGCGCCGTGAAGGGTAATGGCATAACAAAACTGCACGCTTTCTTGCGGCAACTGCCTCTGCCGGCCGAACCATCTCTTCCAGACAAGTCGCCATCTCATCTGTTCTACATTGAGGATGTCTACAGTGTCCGCGCCAATGCTTCGTCTGACAGGTCTGCTATTGTTGGGGGATACCTTCGACATGGGAGACTGACAGTTGGCGAAGAGCTATTGCTTGGACCTTATCCAATCGACTCGAGCTCAGATGACAGCGACAGTGGAAGTGGAAGACCGCCGCGTCAATCACCATTGACGACTTCAAGATCCTACCCAGGTGCTCTGAATAAGAGGAACACTCCCACGCGTGATCGACACGTTGAGTGGCGGAGAGTGCGCATTACGTCGCTTCGCAATCTACGTCTGCCTGTGCGAGCGCTCTACGCGGGTCAGCTTGGAACAGTAGCAGTGGAGCCTGTTGACACCGCCATCATCACCCCGTCGATCAACCGCATTCGGAAAGGCATGGTTCTGGCTGACAGACAGCCTCTGGCATCTAGACTGGTAGCCGTTCATTTCGAGAAATCTCAGGCTGGCGGTGCTGCCAGCCTCACTGTTGGCAGCGCTGTGGTTGTCTACATTGCCAGTGTCCGAGCCTCGTCAAAGGTCATCTCAGTTTCTGCTGAACCTGGTTCCGCTCCTCAAGCACCAACCCTGGATGACGACGATGATGCCTTTGGCTTTGGAGGATTTGATGACGAGTCCAGTCAACAGCCTGCTGCGGCGCCACCGTCAGCAGTGACTGTCACATTCCAGTTCATCGCATCTAAGGAGTTCATTGAGCAAGGCGCCAGAGTCCTCGTAATGCCTGGCGGCGGTCCAGTGCCGACCAGCGGTACCGAGAGGGGGGCGAAGGGGGTAACAGGTCTCGAGGGCTTCGTTGGTTATGCCGTTGATCAAAACTGAGTATGCTCTGGTCAAGTTCTGATTGTAATGTTGTTTTTGCGTGGCGTTTCCATTGCTCTTTCTAGATTCCTAGTTTGTTTGAATTGTTCATATCGTCAGGACTTCCCCTGGTCCACATCCATGCATCATGGGGGCATAAATGAAGTTTGTATTGTAATGAAACAAATGTTAGCTTGAGAGACGATGGTACAAACCTATTGCATTGCGTGTAGTTCACTCATCACGAGAGCACAGCACCATGCCGAGCGTCAGCACTCGGCATGCCGGCCTACACAGCCATAGCCAACTCATTTTCATCAATGTCAGCTGAGAGCGGTGTTGACGTGCATACGGACCGTCTCGTGTCTGTCGGCAGCGCATACGTTTTCCGCCTTCCTTGCACCAATAAGTCCGCGCACATGCAGGGCCGTTAGTATGTATATCACCGCGTTTAAGATGCCAACGTTCCAGGGCCGGTGACTGAGCTGCGGCGTTGCGCTGCGGCCTGCCTTCAGGCCCTTGCCTCAGGTGCGCTGGGTCCACATTAGCCGGTGTATTCTGGCTGTCTGGCAGAGTAAGCACCTCGCTCATGCGGATGCGGACAGCCTTGCCGGCGCGTACAGCCGCCCTGGGGGCCGGCACAGCTGGCGTTGTGAAAATCAGCAGGCTATTGTTAGTGTTTGGCCTTGTTCAGGCCATCTCTCATAGTTTTTGGTGCGCGCATCAGCCCTCGTCGTGCGAGAACGCTAGAGTAACCACTTCGAAAACGAGTTCGCGGTCGAACTTGATTCGAAGGACCGAAGACGGTAGGATCGAGTGGGATTTGGAACGTTCTGATGTGCAGCTCGCTCCTTCCGCTTCCCTCAAGCGCCATATGGTCCTCCGCCAGCGCGCTTGCATGCACCCCACTGTTTGGACTGCAACTGTCCGCGGAGCAGCTGCCACATGAAGGATGCATGGCAAGCTTTTCGGGGATCATGGCTTTGGATCCGAAAAGAGACTGTATTCCTATTCCCGTTAGACCGGTCGAGCTGCGAGCACATTGTGGTGGGTACGTCTCATCTACTGCGATCATGAGTTTGCTTTCGCGTCGATTTCCTACAACACGATTCAGGTAGGCCAGTACGAGAGAGTACGCGGGGTCCTTGACGTCGCCAATGTCCGCAACGTACGATCCAGGTCATTTTTGGACATTGGTCGTTCGGAGCAGGGGTCGCTGTTCGTTATGCAGGACGTGCTGCCGCCCGTAGCGAGATTGAATTCGGCTGTCCTGCCGGGCCTTAGGTCCAACCGAGTCAAAAGTCAATACTCGTGCCGCAACTCGTACAATTGCGACAATTTCGCACCAGATTTTGAGGACAGATGTCTACTCAAATATCAACTCCGTCCCGTGTCCCGTGTTCCCAGTCGTCGGTACCGTAGCACAACATGTGTTTCCACGTGTAGGTTGCAGGTTCATCCTGGTTCTGCGAACGCCCAGTCATCAAAGCTTTCCGCAATGCTGTCCTTTCATCAGATTGTCACGTGAAAGAGCAGTCCACCGGTCCACTTGCTCGCAGTGGAGTCGTTCAGATCAAGTGACAGCCCATCCTTCCCGCCTGGCGCTCCCCGCTGCGCCGCGGTAAGAACCCATGTAGAAGCGCAGCCCTCCGATCCACATGTCAGCCATCTGAACGCAGTCAAGCCTCTATATTCTGCGGCGCAGCGTGCGGGAAGGAAGAGACCCTTCACGTCATTCTCGTTCGATCCTTGAACTTGGCTCAATCCGTCTGCTTGAGCATGTTGTGGCTAATCTGCAAGTTTTCCAAGACATTGGTGAGGTATGCAACCTGGTTTTCATAATCTTGTGGGTGGGTAAAATCCCAGCGCCGTGGGTCGGACAATAGTTCGAATGCAGGGCCTTGAAATTGAGACGCTGTCGGCACGGCGTCTGCGTCATGGTTCGAAAGCTGGACTGGAGATTTTCCGTCGCCTGATACCAACCATCGCGGGCTCGTTACCGGATCCAATCAGCCGATGCGTAGCTTGCCCACATTGCGTGCGCAGTCGTGAAGTGGAGCCGGTATTGAACAGTTGCAACAAAAGTCTTGGCAGGCCATCGAACGCCTTCTCGACGTCCTGAGAAATGCATTGATACCAGGCTACCTTCCGTAAGAAGTAATCCATTGATGGTTTGTAGCCAGGGCTGGATAACCACGTTCTGTAAGACCCCACACGTGCGCCAATCTGCGAGGGTTCAAACGTGATAGCCCATGTCCCTGAACGGAAGGTTCCATCCATGGCAAGGCCTCCATCGCACGCGCATTAGCCTACTCTTCCGCTGCCCGGTGATGACAGGGGAAAGCGATAGCGCTCCTGATTCCCGGTATCATGGTTGCCCAGCTGTCAGTCTTGCTGTAGGGCCGGCATCTTGTATGACTCCCGAGATCGGGTTGTGTGTGCATGTGGCACGCCAGAGGGAAAGCTTAGTCGTTCTGATCTTTGACTCTCTCCGAAGAGATATGATGATGGCGTGCTGAACGACATGTTGTAAGACTGACTGTACCAGGACCCGGCGGACGGCCCGCTAGTTAGGTTGGACCGTGTGCACGCCAGCCTTGTGCAGTGGCCTTGCGAACCGAACACGTCAATCCCGTTGGCTGCGTAAACGACGCGACCGTATTAGGCGAAGAGCGACAGAGGACGTTCGTGCCTTGGAAAGTGTTTGAACTTCTGAAGTATGATGTAAAGGCAACCTTTTGGGAAGACTTCGCGAGGCTCTCTGACTTGTTTGTTGCAGCAAACGACAGGTGTTAGTACGAACAGGAGAGAAAGACAGGATTTGCCAGCAAAAGGTAACATAAGGTGGAGAAGCTTTGAAACCCAACGCTGAGTGCCGAAACATGGTGTTTGAAGATTTGACGTGTATGCCCGTTCCACCAGAAGAATGGAAAGCACCAGTGACAGGTATCATGGGTACCCAGGGTATTAGTCCGACGAAAACTCATTCCTTCAGATCCTCCCGCGCTAATCCTGCCGGACATATCCTGATATAGAGGGAAGTTTGTGGAAACGGTGCTTCAGTGCATTCTTGAGCGTTAACTCCTGTACTGAAAACGAGAGACCTGGCGCTGCCACTTCAATGGTCTCAACGAGACGTGGTAGGCACGCGCGCAATATAGCTCCAAACGAGCGAAGGACTGTATCCGGCTTCGAAACGCCATGCTATGCAGATGATGTAGGGACGCACGACCTCCCAAAGAACGCTATATACACCAAATTTTGAAAAGATGGACTGTTGAATCGAGAATAATCATCTCGAGATGTTTGATGCTTCGGACGGTCTGCGAGCCTTGCACTTGTCGTGCTGCATATGACCTTTCATGGCAGTAGTGCGTGTGAACTCAGCATGACATTTTGGACACTGACTTTTCATTGCGGTTCCGGACTTCTCGCGCTGGTGGCGTAGCAAATTACTGAACGTCGAAAATTGCCGGCCATTGCATCCATGTTCGAAGCATTGTGGCTTTGGTCGTGAGTTGAGAACACGCGGCATTACAGAGCTGCTCTGCGCGTTTGGAGACGAGGAGAGCGCAGGAACACTGCTGTTCGGAGGTGGTGGGATAGCCCGCGGAGGTTCATACGCAGGATATGCGGCAGGTGTCGTTGATGAAGCCGGGTACATAGTTGGAAGGGACACGCGATAGTCGTTCATGCCGTATGTGGTTGGCGGGTACAAGGCTGGCCTGACACAAATTTAGCTTCTGCGTGCTATTGACACTATCGATTGCGCTTACGGTGGATAGGCTGAGGGGTTGCTCTCTATACTTTGGCTCGGCAGGTTGCTGTGAGGCGCAGGGTATGAATAGCTACCAGCACTAGAACTCGGTCGAACGGATTCCAATGTTTGCTGTTGCTGATAGTTACTATGGGAATAAGAAGGGTGCTGAGGCTGGTACGGCGGCAGTACGCTATGCTCTTCCTTTATCCTTTGCTGCTGCTCGTACTGGTGTCCTGGGCTGGAGGCATATGATGAAGTATAGCCTCCGGATGTTGATGATCTGGAGTCCGAATAGCCCTGTTGGCTTGCTGGTGGGTAGCCTGATGAGTAGGACGACTGCGATGAACCGTAATGGTTCATACCGTACTGAGAATGCGGCATAGTGTATCCTAGTGTGCTTCGCTTGTGAGTTAGACTGTCTACACCCGGCGGTTATAGTCGAACATACCTCATCCCTTGAACTTCAGGCGAATGTTTGCGCGACTGCTCAGGATCAATGGCGGGCCCTAGAATCACCTTGTGGCGTTCGAGGGGTTTTCCAGGTACGTTGTGGTCGCGGGGGAAGTCTCAGCGTTGTTGCGAGGTTGTTTCCGGTGCTTGAACTTGCGGTGAAGAAGTTGAGCTTCAGCCTCTTGGGTTCTACTCGCAGACGATAAAGTCGCTGATAGGTAAAATCACTCGGACGTAGGATTGAGAATCCTGACGATCAGTCGGCAACGGATTGTCCTTCCGCTTAAGAGTCTCGAGGTTCTGTGGACTGTGCCTTGCCGGAGCATGCTGATGGAGTCCTAGGTTGTGATAGCCCACAAATCTTTGGTGGGGCACAAACAGAGGTGTGGCACGGTGCGGATGGTCACCCCTTGATCGAGAGATTTCCGATGGACGGTAGGGAAGGTCTGGTTCGCCGCAATTCCTGGAGTCTTGTGAGATGGGGAAAACTTCGGGCTGTCAAGACTGAGGGGAAGGTTGGGTCACCACCGAGATGATAGCAACATATGTAACGGGACTGCTGGGTGGGGCTAACGTACGTTTTCCTGACTGGGCGTGGGCGGCCTTGAGCTGCTTATACAGCCTGATGAGTGAGAAATGTGAGGCTGACTTGTACTCTTGAATCTGATATCTGAGCGCGGTCTACACCCCTACATGGGGGATACCAATATTTACGGGTACGGAACATCTGAGCTTCGAAGAGTCGCAGTTCGACAGAATCGCGCTTTTCCCGGGTCTGCGGCTGGGGACTGGTCAGAGCCTCGTAGGATTCATATCCCAGCGAAAACATTGCCAAGAGCCCCGACCGTTTTCTTAGGACGGACCCATGTCTACGTGCCTGGACCGACACCCTGACCTTAAGGAAGTAACGGGCGCTTGTGGTTGACGACAAGCTCGGTCACATCGTCAATAGCAAGCGCTGTACGCTTAATGCAACAGCGGATGTTACCGCGTGCGTAGCAGGTGAAACCAACGTGTTGCCGGCCGGCGACCAAGGCTGACCCCGGCTACGGCGCTGACAAGCCGCAGAGGTGGCCGTTGATAGTCCTGGCAGGTGCATCTCCCTCCATACAAGCGTTGGTGGCGGCAAAGGGCTGCCGCGCATCGAGGAAAAGCTATACCGGCTTCGGCTTGGTATCTTGACGGGCCTGTCAGGCATCGACGCGTCAAACCTGGATAGTATACGACGAAAGAAGACATGGGGCCTGATGAGTGGAGGTGATGATTCGGAAGAGGCGTGGCACGTGCACTGTCAATCTCCATCCGTTTAGAAGCCTCGTCGGGGAACGTTGGCATCTCTGCCCGGGAGCCGCCCACGGACTGGCTCTGTATTCAGTACAGAGCAGAGAGCTAGCGTGTTGTACTGTGTTGCTTGTGCACAACTCCCTCGGCTCAGCCACCGAGACATCTCGCGTTAAAGAAGCCCCGTGAAGCACGTGCTGTCGAGCGGACATGGGCCGGAAGCATTGCTTTCAGCGGCCAGGGCCGCCAGCGCCGCGCGTCAGCTTCTGGAAATCGCATCGAACTTGCGAAGTGGCTGTAGTGGGCGTGCCACCAGAGGCGTCGTCAGTCAGATGTGTGAGGTGATTGTGATCCAAGATGCATGAGCAGAGAGGGGCTGCCAACACGGCTAATCTCCGTCGCCCCTCCAAGAGTACTCGACCTTTCGACATCGCTGTGGAGACGGATGAGTTTCGATGTCCGGGTTCATGGTCGATGCTGGGAGGACCCGTCGAGAACGTTGCAGCTGCCAGCAGTTGATGTTTTGCGCTGAGTTGCGATTGCCACTCTCACCCCCTTCAGCTGACTCGATGCGGATGCTCTCTTCATGGAGCTGTCCACGAGAGTGGTAGCCACCGAGCAAAGTCCTCATTTCGAAGTGCACTGCCATCACCGCGCCGCAGGACGCTGCAGCTCAGGCACACCTGGTTTGCATGCATATGACATAAGCGAGTATCTTGAGGCGTTGATAGGCTGCATTAGCCGCGAGATTGACTGAGGAATCGCGGATGAGCTCGCGAAACCTACCATCCGGCCGGCAACGTCCGTCACCCATCGACACCATGATCGCAGCAGCCCACAATAACACCATAAGACACTCCGAACTGCTACACTTTTTCGAAAATCTGATCAAAAGAGGCTTTCGTGCATCAGCCACAGCACCACACCATGCGGGCCAGCTGTCAGCTGCCTGTTTATCTCGCGTCCATCAAAGTCAGAACCCACGTCTCCACTACCGTCAGACATCGCAATCTTGCGTTCACGATAATACGTTTGCTCGCAGTTCTAACTTGCGGTTTCGTCCGGCATCAGTGGAGAGGTAGCCCCATGAGACGAGGCGCGGCTTTCATCGGAAGCAATGACCATTTCGAGGAGATTGATTCAATGAACAGTTGACCTGGGCATCGAGGCCTGATTGGGAGGCCTGATAGCCTGTCAATTTCTACGAGGGCAAACGTTCAACGACAGCCAGTGAGCAAGGTCAGGATCAGGGTAGCTGATGTGAGCAAGGGTAGTGCCTGCCACGACCGAAAATGTCAAGCAGACAGCCGCAAACGGCCCGTTGTCGCAGGGAGCACCAGGCGGGCGCTTTGGCTTGAGATGAGCCTCTCCACAGCACACGAAGGTTTGCCCTGCACCGCCACAGCTACGATTCAGTGCTCGGTATCCGGCAACTGTTTTCTGTTAAGCTTCCCATGGACTCAATATCCGCTACGACTTCCCCGATATTGCAATCTGTTGCCCTAGCGATAATATTTCTGGCAAGGTTCAACCTCGCAAATATCCTAGCACATCCCATCCCCATGCTATCACGACAGACATGCCATGGCGAAAGGCGGGGTGCGCTTGGGCTACCGCACTCCCGTCCGCCTGGTAAGCATGAATGTCTGTCACAATAAGGTTTGCGACATCCTCGAGAGGCACACGTAGACGCGGCTCGATGTACAAAGGCAGCAAATTGCAGCGCGTGCTAAAACGTAATCAAGCAGAGGCACAACCACACCAAACTCACAGCAGTAATTCTCACGATCCAAGGCCAGGTCATCCCGAGCTTCTGCTTACTGGGCGCATCACGATGGTCTGATTGAACGTCTTGTTCGATAGTCCAGTATCAGAACGACGACCTGCGCAGCACATAACTCAACCTGCATCAACTCAAATCGCATAGCCGATGTCGCCATCCCTACGCCTTCGCCTAACCTACAGTCCAGTCGTACAAATCATCAAAACAACACAACACGCAAGCGAGTTACAATTCACATGCGCCAAGCCTACTGCGCATCTCCCATAGGACAATAATCAGCCACAATATGGAAATATCGGCTGGCGCCTCGGAAGAGCTCATTACCCCAGGGGCAATCTTGGCGTATGAGCGAAGGATGCATTGACGAATGTGCCAATTTCAACTCCTGACCTCGACGCAGTCGTACGATCAAGGCAAATCAGAGTTCAACTCGAATCTAAGCACCGCTACAGACTCTACTCTCACTCTCGGGAAGTGGACGTGCAGTACGGTGGCGGTGTTATGCGGTAGATATCAAGTTCAATCTAATGAATCAGCGGCAATATCGACCGCTGTTGACTCCTCGGCAGGATGGATCCATCCACAGCCTCATTACTCTTCCAAGGACGGCCTGCAAATTACGTCCCAAAATCTCAAATAGAAAGTGGCACAGACGGTTCTGAATTTTGTCTTCATTCGGCCGCCTCTACAAGCGCTACGACTGCTCCGCCTCGTCAATTGCGTCCAGCGCCCTCTTGAACGTATCGACCAACTTGCCCGTCTCCTCAAGCCCAACGCTGAACCGAATCAGATCAGCTTCAACACCCCACTTCGCAGCCTACGCAAGGATTAGCACACCCAACCACTCTTGCGAAGAAGAATTCACTTACCCAGTCCAGCTCGCCATAATGCGCCAGAATAACATACGGACTGCTCAACGTGAAGTTGGTGCCCAAACTCGGTCCCTTAACAGTATCAAGATTGTCAAAGAATGCAATAGCATCCGCCTTTGTGTAGAACGTCGCAGACAGCAGCCCACCATACCCGCCCTTGGGATTCCTGCATTTCTCGTAGAACTCCCTCGTCGGACTTGTCTTGGGATAATTAACCTGCTTGACGCGTGGATGCGCGCTGAGCACATCGCAAATCGCCTCTGCATTGGTGCCGATTCGCTCAATCCTGCTTACAAAGTCGCGGCTGTTGCGCTCGAGGAAAATCGAGTCCTCACACCAGTGGTTATCCTCGTAGTCTTCTGTCCAGCGCTGCTTGAGTAGGCTGTAGTTCGCCGCTTTCGGGTTCAGCACCAGACCGCCGCCCATGACGTTGCTGTCGCCGCTGAAGACTTTGGTCAGACTGCTGACGACTACATCGGCGTAGGGAAGCACGTTGACGTTGATGAAGTTGCCAATTGTCTCGTCGACGACAACGCAAAAGTCGTATTTGTCGGCCAGTCTGCGTATGCGCTCTAAATCGGGGCTGCGGAGGAGCGGGTTGCCAGGAAACTCTGTGAAGAGCGCAAGGTATCTTTCGCCGCTTTCGAGACGCTTCTCCAGGTCATCGAGCTCTTCGCTGGAGCCATGGCCGTAGAAAAGTGAGCCAGGCCCGAACTTCTCCGTGATCTTCAGCGTGTCGATGTACGGGAAGCCGTAGACGATGGCCTTTCGTTCTCCCTTAGCAGCGAGGAGGTTTCTGTGTGTGTTGAAAATGGCACTCATACCGGTTGGGTATAGGTAAACGTCGTCCTCGGAGAAGTCGTGCCCACGTGTGCGCTCAGAGTCGGCGTCAAGGGACAGAGCTTCGGCCAGTGCGACATCTGCGGTAAGTGAGCCAGCAATGCGGCGTCGTACAGCGAGCTTGGCGTTTTTGGTCATGGACAGATCGAGGTTGCGGCCAAATCTTTGTTCGACGAACTGTGTCAGTGTCTCGGCGTCCTGTTGAACGGCCGGTGCATCGAGGTCGACCGAGACCTTCTTGTTTTGGTAGCGTCGAGGGCCTTTGCACATGCGCGCCGGTGGCTCATTCAACTTCCCAGCGTCGACTAGAAGGCCCTTTTCGAAAAGGTGGTGGCAGTACTCTGCTCTTCTGCTTGATACACCATCTCCTGAGTGCTGCCAGAACTGCTTCGCCACCTTGAACAGCTCATTGGGATACAGCACTGCGGATATCTTGGGGGATATGGCGTTCATCTTCTCAGCGCGCTGCGATTCGGCTGCCGGTACCAAGTCGACGATCCTCACTTGCGAAGTGTCTTGATCCGCAGCGGTTCTGATGATGAAATCCCGACATCTCGACGCTGTGCAATTTGTTGGGAACAGCATTGCGCCCTCTCCTTCTCTTCCATGTTTACGTACTACGTCTGTTGCAAAGCTCTGAATCTCTAGGTGTATGAAGAATCTTTAACGGTCAGTCAAGTTTCGTTGTCGCATTCGCCACAACGTACCGGGGATATCCAGTCTTCATCTTGCTGATCACCCATTCTTCACCTTCTTCGTAGCCTACGTTCGCTCTCCACGTAGGCAATGAGACACTGACAGCCTGGCGTATTCAGCATGTGTTCATCCGTGTGCAAAGTCGTTGGTTGACTCACGTGCTCAGTCATAGGAGGCAGGCTCTCCCCCACCTCCACGTCGTTCTCATTCTCCATCATCATGGGTGCCATAGCAGTAAAACAATATGTACGATCTAAGGGTATGGTAACAGGTACAGAAGAAAGGGCCTCGTATATGTAATAGTGGAGGCAATGACTGGTCCGACAGCAATGACACTTTGTACTCCAGATAACTCACCCCAAGTGACGCTAGCTCCGAGGTCGGCAGTTGCGACGTCGACAAAATTTAGAGTTATCGATAAGGCACGCGCCAAGGCGCCAGGGTCCTCGGAAGGAGTCCCCGCTTCCAGAAGACAACAAACATCAGTGACACCATTCTGTAGAGATGGACAACCTTACGCCGTCTGATCTCTTTTCGCCTTCGAAGGCTCGCCAGCAGCGTGCGAGAGCTCAGGACTGGGCGCATATCGACTCATGGCTGTCGTACAAGTATGCTGGGCGCACAGTGCCTACCTTTGAGCGCAATGAGGAGACGCTGAAGGTGTTGCGCGAGCTGTCGATGGCGAACGAGAGAGCAGACGAAGAGCGCGCAGTACTAGAGAGAGTAGAACGGGAAGCGTTGAAGGAGCTCGATGAGGTATGACGTCTACACAGCACACCGCAGCGCAGCATAGACTCACCAGGTAGGTCACGACCAATCCCAGTGATGCTCACATTGTCTCTACGCTCCGCGCACACCTTACACCAGAGGGCTTGACGGCCCTCACTGCGCTCGCTTCGACTACGATCGCCCTCTCGACACCATCACCAGACCCGCAGACCCTCGCCCATGCCCTTATCTCGCACACCACCACAACGCAGAACCTCACGAACCAGCTCACGCACATCCAAGATCTGCAAAAATACCTGTCGAAACAGCACGCCCTACTACGGGCGCAATTACACGAGCTACAGACCGACCCCTCTTTTTCCGCCCCAGCTTCCCTACAGCGTCAGACGATCGAACAAACACGGCAGACTAAGCATCTGCGCTCCAAGATCCGGGAAGCAGAGTCCCAACTCTCTTCCCTACAATCTAGTCATGCCCGCGCAATGACGCCATCGTCGAAGGATATAGCGTCTGCAGGGGCGATCAATGAGATGCTGGAGCAACAGCGTGCCTTAGAGGAGCTGAGGGAGCGAGTCGAGGCGTTGGAAGGCAAGGTCGAGGAGTTTGGGGGGCTGCCGGCAGATCTGGCCGCGGCGAGGAAGGAAATGGGACGCTTGGAGGTCAAGTGTGACGAGATAAGGAGGAGGAGAGATGAACTGTTTGAGGGTCTGGTAGGGTAATGAGAAATGAAGAAGATCTTAAAAAAAAGAAAAAGAAAAAGAAAGGAACATGTACGCGTTTGTACGGAGTCCACCTGCAATTGTCATGGAGTACGCTGGAGGCCCTCAGTATCTTCGGAGCCACTGTCTACTCCTACTCCACAGCCACCAGCCTCGCCTCTGAGGAACTCGTATACTAGACATCCGAATGCCCAGATGTCGACACCGGTGCCAAATGGTCGCTTGAGAATCAGTTCAAGTCCGCGAAGGCCGGATGGCGTGATTGTTGTTGTTGGTGGGGTGGATGCAAAGAAAGCGGTGGAGGTCGTCAGTCATGGAACCTGAGACCAAGTACGGGCAACCTACCTGCGCCAAAATCGGAGAGCTTGATGCAGAGCTCCGAGTCAAGTTTGACTCGATTGGGCAGGGACTGTCTTCTGTAGAGACTGCGAGGAGCCCACCTGTGAATTTTGCCATCCAGCCTCTGCACCGGGATCGTTGTCTTGGTCTCATCCTGCGCGAGCTCGTGTTCTTCGAGATCGTCAAAGTTGTCTGCTGAGAAGACCAGATTACCTGGCTGTACATCACTGTGTACTACGCCATGCTTGTGTAAGAAAGCCAGTCCTCGCAGGGTATGAACTATGATCTTCTTCACCATAGTTACTGGATATCTGTACGGCACGTCACATAGCTTCGGGTTGGTGTGAGGGTGCTCCTCCACCAATGATGCTGCGCTAGCGCCCATTTGAAGCACATGGGAAGACAGACGAGGAACTCGCGGGAGCAGGGTAATGCAATGCGGAGCAATGGCGGCTGTCAGAGACGTTAAGTCGTGTACTGCTGTCTTCATGGTTTGACTGCGTTGCCCCTATGTTGGCCTGTTGTTTACATGAGATCATTAGCGAGACTCGGTGGAGAGTACTTGCCGGGCGAATGTTGCATGTCAGCTTTCGATGGCACATCAATGGTTGACTCATTGTTTGCGTGCATTTAGTTCGTGGCGTGACTTGCATCCAGTCGCCGCGTGTCTATCGTACAGGATTGGTGTACAAGTCTAGTATGTGCACCAAGCATGTGTTCGATGCTTTCCACCCAATATCCTTGTTCGAGTCAAGACCTCTCGTCCGCTGCTCCAATCGATGTTCCTAACGCAGTTGGCGCATCTTTCGCACGCCACTGGTCAAGAGCGTGGTGTACGTTCCATTGACTCATCTGGCCCTCTGCTTGTCAGTCGACAAAAGTCTTCTCGTTTCTCACGACGAGATCTGCTTCGTCCCAATGACATCGAACTTGTACTTGTCCATGAGGAACTTGGCAATAGCCTCATTCTCCTCATCCGTTCCCTTGCTGTAGTGGCCCTTGAGAGCCTTGGCAAGGAGCATATTGAGGACCTTGCTCTCGGCGATGGTTTTCGAGGCATTTTCACCCGGCGTTTGAATCATGGTGGTTTCGCTGAGACCCATGGCGGCAAGAATATCCTTGTGGTTCCAGGAGGTAGCACGCAGAGGGAATTTCTGCACGAAAGCCGCAATGCGGGTGTTGAGGTCATCCCACTCCACGTTACCGGCGAAAAAGTGTCGCAGCCACCATTGGACTTGCCGTGTTAAAGCCGAGCGAGGTTTTGATAAATGTTGGATTTTGGCCATGATAAAGCTGGTATTGATGCCGGTGACGCGTGGATCAACATGAATGTCGCGCAGTACATCTGACTCCCTGAGTCTGTACGAAGAATTCCTGAATGGCGTTCTTGTGTGATGATTCAATATCATGTGCTCGCTCAGGCGACGTATCACCACAAGACCTTCCTCAGGGCTGACATCGCCTGTTATATCGAAGTGCGCATCCTCGAGGTCGGCTGGGTCCATAGTGAATATCCGAGTGCGGGAGAAGTGGAACATGGTCGCGGTGGGTACGCCGGCCTTTTCCGCGAGATCACGAAGTGATTGTCCTTGCTGCCTCAGTGTCAGCGCTTTTTGGTGAAGACGATGCTCGACCTGCTCCATGACCAAAACGTTTCCATCGATCATCTCCACTGGGGACAGTGACGCAGATGGGTTGAGGGGCGGTACGAGACCTTCTGCTCGGACGCTTGTGAGCAGGTCACTGGGAAGAACATCAGTGCTGCCAACCATCACATCTAAGTAGTTCAGCAGTTCGTGGTAGGGCACCTCGAGAAACCGCCTGTCGGCCTTGACAAGCTGGTACATGCGATCTACCAATGTCGTCATCTTAGATGCTGAAAGTTTCCAATAGAATTCAGGTAGGACTTGAGCGGCACTGGTCCTGCCCTGGCATTGTTGAATAAGCGCATTAAGGTCAACGCCGAGTTGTGCGGCAACCTCTTCAAGCTGTAAGCTCAGCCGCTTCTTTACCATCGCTTGGTTCACGAAGCGGAGGCCCTGCAATCCTTTGAGATACGATCGCACTCGCTCTGCAAAGTCGCCCCGCTGATCCTCTCCGGGAATGCCGGGCCAATTGAACGCTATCTCATGCTCTTGTCGATAGTCGACGGACAAAGATGAACCTGTCATGTCGTGCTCTGAGACTCCATATCGGACAACTGCTGCAGGCTGTTCTGGATCTTGCTCATTCTTGTGTCGCTGAATGAGCCCTTCTCCTTCGAGCCGTCGGTACGAGCCGTCTACATAGGCGATGGTCGGAGCCCGGACACTGCGTGTTCTAGACTTCGTGATCCGAGCGACGAGAATGACATGATCAGCTACAGGAAGCTCATGGGTGAGGGCGCATTCGAATTCAGCGCTCACGCCGCCACCCATAATTCGTGGCGCCGGAGGTGTGGTTTCCGGGCCATCGTCAGCTTGATAGAATCGGACATGAAGATTCTTCAGACGCTCCTCGTAAGCATCGGAGTGGTTGCCTTTGCAGAAGTGCTCGATGATCTGGAGACCTCGATGGTCGCTGGCAAGCAAGTGCACACGGAAGGAGCCACGAGCATCTCGAATAGCACTCAGGGTTTTTGAAGGTTGCTTGATGTTGAAAGACACGGTCGGTGGATCGAGAGTGACGGTACTGAACGACGAGACGGCTATCCCCAAGGGCACGCTCTTGTTGGTCTCCGGGTCGACGTGCGCTACAGTGACGACGACGACCGGGGCAGGAACCTTTCGCATGATGCTGCGGACGTCCTCCTTCAGTTTGGAAGGTTGAGTCGGAGATGAAAGTGACTGCTCTGGGGCTGGACTGTCGTCTTTCCCTTGCCCAGCATCTGCCAGCCTCTCCAGCTCTTGCGCGAAATCATGAGTGGACTGGGCCGTCTTCAGCAGCCGATGGGCAGTATGGTAGGATCGTTGGCCGGCGACGACCGTGGGCTGCCTCGGCAGCCGAAGACAGTTCGAGGAGAGGGCGCATGTGCTCGGTCGTTCTGCTGCATGTCAGCGGCCGCGGTGGAAGAAGTAGCGATCAGACGCACGTGTCTGGCAGCTCCATCGGTAGAAGGCTGCGAAGAAGCGCGACGCTGGGCGCTGAGCGGGCGCCATCATGTCACTTAGCGAGGCATTGGCGACAGCTCTCGTCTTTTCGTCGCGCACAGCAAGTGCGGAGGAGACGTTTGGCAGCTGGGGAAGCTGGTGACGTTGTTCCGGATTGCTCCTTCCTCACGACTCTCGAAAAAAGTCGCGCTAAGGACTCCCGAACTCCGCATGTTCACACCTCCAGTCCCCGACACGGCAGCCATCACTCCCACACACAATGGCCGCCCCGATACCCTCTCCCAGCGCCCTGCGCGCTCTCCGTGCCTCGATCGCGCCGTACACCCGCCACTCCCAGCAGGTGCGCCACGCGACGCTCCTGCGCCGACCGAAGCGGCCCTACACCTTCACACAGCTCATCCAGCTCTCCGACGGCTCCGCCTTCACACTGCGCACCACGAACCCCCAGCCGGTCCTCAAGAGCGCAAAGGACATTAGAAACAACCCGCTGTGGCACCCCAGCAGTCAGGGCCTGCGTAACGTAGAGGAGGACGAGGCCGGCCGGTTAGCGGCTTTCCGAGCGAAGTTTGGCACCGTATGGGATAGCGAGGGCGAGAAGGTGCGTCTGTTCAGAACAGCGTTGCGTGCTCAAGACGTGGGACTGACGCCAAACAGAGCAAGAAGGGTGACAGCTTCCTCGATATGATCGGCGGCGCCGCGAAGACAGATGCGCCGAAAGCACCAGCCAAGGCTGCGGCCGCTGCACCACCGCCAGCAGCAAAGCCTGCGCCGAAGAAGAAGTAGACGTATGGGAAATGAGGAAAAGCTTCGATGAGCGTCGAATGCGCACATGTACACGATGTTAGACTATTGTACAATATGGCATAGGCATGCACGATGATCCCATGAAGCGGTCCGTGTACCAGCTGCGGACGAGGAATACCATGATTCTCACCATTCAGCATCAGCCTTTCGGTCATGCTTCGAGATGCTACATCCATCGCCCTCCCTTCCAGATGGCAGGACGTCGTAAGGACTCCGAAGCCGTGCACCAGCAATCTGTGTCCGCGTCAGTATGCTGACAGCGCCACCAGAACTCCGTTGGCTCACTCGCATCCTCATCAGCAGCATCCTGATTCTCGAGGCCTGCTTCATCGGCGCTATCTTCTGCCTTGTCGAGGCCCTCAGTCTCGTGGGCTTTCACCCTACTTGACCTCCTTGACATCGGCTTATCCTCGACAGGACCACCGAGTCTTTCCACTTCCGTCTGTCTCTTCTTCGTTTTCTTCGCACCCTTCGCTTTCGATTTCTTCTTCCCTTCATTCTCAGCCACCTTTGTGGCTTGCTCCTCGTCTTCTGACGCGGGGATTGTTTCTGACGATTTGAACGGCCCTTTACACAACTCCACAAGATCGGTTCCCGGCTGGGACAGAATACCATCCAGCTTATCTTTCTTCCGCGGCTTCATCAGCTTGACCTGCTCTTCCTCTTCCGTCTCCTCTTCGCTATCTATAACCTCCGCCTCATCATACTCGTTGAACCTCACTTCAGGATTATTCGGTGCCGGAGGGTTCTTAAACCGCTCCCTCACGCATTGACCACAGCGCGTACCTCCTGCTCTCGCTCATCAGCGAGCCTTGACTTTGCAGTGTTGATCTTGACAGACGAGCAGGCGCGTTGAGCTCCATCAAGGGATCTATGAGGTCTAGGCACGGAAGGAGGGCGATGTACATGGCGGCGGTGATGGCGGCTTGGTTCTTTGTAAGCTTTCGCTGCTTTCTTGGAGGGGCTGGCGCCTCCTTGCGGGTGAGGAGGAAGGATGGGCGCCTGTTTTTCATTCTGGATCGCAATCGGTGTCTAGGACTCTACATTAGTATGGAGTGAGGGCTGTGGTAGACGTATAACGAGATGGGAGAACAGTTATGGTATGTATATTCCATCAGGAGACGCGCGGGCTCATCAAAGGTGGCCTTGAGTTGTTCTTTCACGCTTGTTGCTGAGGGTTGACAGGGACAAAGACCTCACTAAGAAGTAGGACTGGCGACAAAAGTTTGGTCACGCAACGGACAAAGCCTCAATAGCGTCGACTCCGTTTTGATCCTTCCCAGTCTCTTTGTTTGCTCGGAGCTCTTCGCAGTGCATCATCCGATGTCTTCTGGTGCATGGCGAGGGCTGGCTCCGGTCGATGCTTCCACATTGGCAAGAACGTCTTTCAAGTACTCTTGCATATTGCTGTTGCGCTGCATTCAAGCAGGTCCGAAGCGAGTACGGAAGCTTGTTGGGCGGACTGGACCCCCATGAAGCCTTGCAAATCCTGCCTGGGTTGCTGGCCTGCCTCTTCGAGCTCGAGCTGGACTTGGATCTTGAATTGTCGACACTCCTGGAGCGCTGCCCTTTCCAAGGCCGCTTCTGCCTGCTGCTGAATAAGAGCTGGGGCTAGATGAACGGCTCCGGAGGTCCCCAAACAGAGGGACACGCCCGGAACGCCGATCGCTCCGGTCAATATCGCGACCTGTGCCAGTTTCCTCCTTGCACTGACGAAGAGACATTCTGCTGTGTACGATACTTCGAGACAGGACTGACAGGGGAAGGTCTTCGACGTCCTCATCATCTGCAGATACTACATCCATCACCTCCTCTTTATCTTCATCGGCCTGTGATTTCATGTACATTGTCTCGATCTCCTCGTACGTTTTGATCTTTTCGCCAGACAGTGCCTTCTTCAGACAGTGGTCTGCAAGCTTCTGAGCAAATGTCTTCGGCCACTTTTCACTCTCAGTCTTGAACCAGTCGTTAGGGACCCCTGTCAGGAAGACATCCATGACGAAGTCGCGCGTAGCTTCACTGCCTTTGCCATCCACAAACGCATAGTCGATGCTTTTAGCCCAGAAGTGTGCCTCGGCCTCACCGAAGAACTCCTGGATCACCGCTTCCCGAAAGGTTTCGTCACCCATCGCGTCGGAGACCTCCCAGCATTGGAGTAGCACGACATTGAAGTCGTCGTTCGTGCGAGGTATCGAATCGTCGATGCGGACGGTACCAGAGTACAGCCAGTCGAGATAAACTTGTACCGCCTGACCGTCGAGCTCCTGTTTGATTTTGAGGTGCTCAATATCTGGCCGGCTCCTATCAGTCCAGCGTCCACGGCACATAGGGCAGGTCATAGGCTGAAATGTTCGAAGCCGTTCCAACCTCCATTTTGCAATGCAGACCTCGTGGAAGTTTTGACCACATTTGTCACAAAAGGTGATCTCTTCCGTTACCGCGTCAAGGTCGTCGAAGCATGTGGAACAGTTGGTGGTGATTTCCTTGCGCTGTTGCTGGAAGCGGGCCTTGAACACTCTAGAAGAGCGGCAGATGACATCCTCAAGAACGGTGAAGCGGCGATTGAGGCCGGAGATGTCGAATCGAACGATCTTGCTGCCAGTACTGAGAAGTGTCAGTGATGTGTCAGACCAGACTGGAAAACATAGTGCGCATGAATGCCTCGTACCTGATCGGCCCCCGCTTTCTGGTAGCGCCGGGAGATTTTGCCACGGTCATTGCGAAGGCAAGTCGGTACTGGTGGAGTTGTGTAGAATTTGGTTTGACAGTGGATAAGAAACAGACTGATTGCTGATAGTCAAGACTTGATCAGTAAGAGAGCCAAGGCTTTTCATGCAGCCTGTAGTGAGTCGCAGAATCCAAGGTGAGAGAAATAACAACCAGTCTGTCTCTTGCGTCACTGGCACAATCGGACATACTGGCAAGGTCATTAAGGCCTTGAGGACACAGCATGAATTCTCGAACCTGGCGAGGAAGCTACAACGATTCTGCACCTCTAGCATTGTCAAAGACTTGTGAGAGCGCAGCGCGAAGTTGTCCGATAACGGTTTCCCTGGTCAATCCGCCACTCACTTCGGTCTGGAATTGTGCCTGCCTAGCACAACGGAGATAGAATGGTGAGGTATACTCTTGTGTGCGGCCTGGTGTTGTCTAACAGTACTTGCCCCATGGTCGTCCAAGCCTGCTTTGATGAGGGGTTACTACTGGGAAAGGATTACTTGACGGATGCTAGAGTGGACGATAAGGAAGAAGCTTCTGATGACGATGTGAAGTTCCGGTGGTGGATGCTTGAGGACTCCGAGAACACCAGCAACTTCGCAAAAACGCCGCTCATTTCCCCCTCTGAGGATTGCCCGCGACTTCCTGCGGGGTGTTCACCTGGGTAGCTCCTTGCCATGAGTGTATTTCCGGCTCATAGCAGAGATGCATGCGTGGTGCTTCAAGCTGTTCAGGAGTGAGCTCTCGACGAGGAAGCAACCTTTGCTGAGGTCGCTCAGTGTTTGGGCACGCTCTCTGTGGTCATCTGTGGAGTGTGTGCAGACACAGAGCTCAGTGAACCTACCCCACCTCCTCAATCGAAATTGATGGCGGGCGCTCGAACGCCGCTTTCATTGCCATTGCCCCTCACTTAGCCCGTTTTCTACGGAAATCAGTGTTCCTACCATATCAAGCAAGTTTAATCGCGGGGTCATGTTGTTGCGACCTTGCACCGGAGCTTTCGAGCATCGTTGAAGTGAGTACTACATACTGCAGCGTGCGCGCCGCAGAAAATTTGGAGCACATTCTTGGATGCTCAGCTCAACAGAGCGAGCAAGAATATTGCAGATGTTAATTCTGGTGCTCACGATTGTGTCGGTGAGGTTTGTTCGCAGCCCCGCAGAGCCTCAGCACAGCGCGCACAAACCATGCAAAAACAATACCCCAATCTTACAGGGACGTAGCTGTGTGCCGGACAACAGGTGCAGCGCAACTGGCGACGAAAAAAATGCTCCCTGCCAGATTCGAACTGGCGGCCTTCGGATTTCTGTTCTATGAACAGTCATACTCGACGAGATATGAGACCGACGTGATAACCGACCTTGGAAACTGTTAGCAATGGTCGTGAACTCATTTGACGAGTGAAACTTACTACACCAAGGAAGCTATTTGCTTTGATGGAAGGATGCGAACGTTATATATATATAATGCACACGATATGGGCATGAAGCCTGGGCTGAGTCGGCTTTCCAATGTTTTGTGGGTTGACCTGAACGGTTCCGCCGAAGCTCCCCGACACTTCAAACCTCGCTGCAAATTCGTCGCTCTAATCGTGACCAGAACTTTCACGAGGACTGCCTAGACGGGTGGGGAAGTTCCAACGATCTCTCAGATTTGCAAACCTTTCGAACCCGGACCCAGCCTTTTTTTGTAGGCCCTGAGTTGGAGTCTACACTGAACAAAGATACATGTGGACAAGAAACTTACTTCTGTATCCCTATCCTCTGCCCGCTGTCGTTGCGCTTGTCTTGACGCTTCAACAACCTGTTCCGCGACATCAACACCTCTGCATTTCGCAATCAAAGAAAACATCGATTCGACCATGTCTATCGCGACTACTAGATATTATCCATATCGTTCGTAAGGTCACGGAGGTAGGCTTTGCACAACGCGCAGCTTTTGCATCGCCCAAGTGAACTTTCCTCGATACTGGCAAGGCAAGTGCTTTGGACACAACCGTCCATGCTGCATCACATGCCTCCTACCTGACGATAATTCACCTTGAGATACACCCTCGCCAGAATCTACGCGCTCACTGGAGCCGCCTCAGTCCGACGTTGCTCAAAATCGAGCCTTCCTCACCCATCGGTATGAGCAATCATGCTCAACATCCGGTACAACAATGCCATTTCAGGTGTACGAGCGTAGCAAGCTACTCCGAGTCACCTTCACCTAGCTCTATAGACTTACTTACTCACCTCCTCTCACCCGGTCATCTCTTACCTTGCATCCGAGATCTCTGTCACCTCATATGTGCTACTACCATGGATCATTGACCAGGGTTTAACACCAGCGTTGCGACCTCGATCTCTCACAACTGGCCATACAGCTCACACAACCGAAGGTTTCAAGTCAATCGAGAACCATGGGTGTCGTCAAGAGTCGAGGCGTAGCAAGGAAGTTAGGCAGTTTAGGGTGAGTATGCACTGATGCTGTCATGATGATTTCTGACACCAGACAGGCTCGGCAGGGTTGTTCAGATCAAGCCCAGAAACATCAACCGCAAGTTCGCCATTCACGAGGGTCTTCTTTGCGCCACGTCTGCCCACTTCAAGAAGCGTCTGCAGGAACGTCGAAGTTGCGAGACAGCACCAGTGAATGTCCGATCTGCTCAGAGAAGCTAGTCTCTTCCATTGCCGACGTCACCTTATGCAAAGCTGAGTGCGGTAAGAACATCCATCAGCACTGTCTATATGATTGGCGCAAGTCGAAGGCTGGCGGACTCACATGTCCCATGTGTCGCAAGGACCGGCAAGCTTCCGTTGATACGCTGTTCGAATTCAATCATTCGAAGGTAGACCTGGATCCCCAAGCCTTCCAGTTCTACGTTGATTGGCTTTACACTGGGGAGTTCAAGATTGATCCCGCGATCTTGACTGGTTCTGACGCGTTCAATGTCCACCTTCTGAAAGCATGGACAGTGTCTGACGCTGTGACCGACTTCAGGTTCAGAAATGCCATCATTGCGAGGTTGACTCAGGCAATGGAGACAAAGGGTGACAAAGGGTTTGGGCTCGATTCGGTCAAGTATGCTTACAAGGTTGACAAGTCACGCTTGATGGAAACGTTTGTAACCTTGTCCTTCTATCCGAAGTTGGAGCTGGAGTGGCTGATCGAAGCAGCCGCGACTTACCTACAAGCTTTCATACGCGAGATATACGGAGAAAGGATCCACGCCCTCAGACACTTCAAGCGCAGAAGATCGCAACGACACTTGGAAACATTCACAGCGGGAGAATACGAGCTCGACTTCCAGGAGCAAGCTGGACCGAATAACGAGTGTTTACCGCCCACTTCCAGCATCTCAACAACGACTCTCCGCAAACTGACGGGAACCGGATATCCTTTCCAAATGGTCATGATGACCAAGTCAACAAGAGCAGTTTCGCATTACACCAACGTCACTGCTTGGCGACACACGGGCAAGTGCTCAACCTCTCTTGATTGCTTCATGAATTGCAGCACATCAGAACATCACATAAGCTGTTCCCTTCGACAAACATCATCCCGATCTAGCAGAGCAGCATCGCGCAGGACGACAACATCAAATGAACCAGACGGAACCATCCAAGTCTCCTTTCCATCATTGAATAAGCATTACACATCTCGCATACGATGATTTAGTCTAGCATCTATCATACAACACACATTCGGCCTTTGCGCCTCCATATGCAAGAGTATGGTACGCACCTGCCATGCCGCTAAATCACAGCTATATGTACAAGATATCCTACAAAGTCCTCTTCTGCTGCGTCTCCTCGTAACACTGAATCTTGTCGCCGATCTTGAAGTCCTCCCAATCCTTGAACGAGATACCGCACTCAGTGTCCTTGCGCATAGTCTCGACGTCCTTCTTCTGGTTCTTGATGCTGTCGATAATACCTGTCGCGTGTTAGTCCATGTTTCCACGCCGACCAGAAGACGAGATGACTTACCGTCATGGATGATCGTGTCGCGGCGAAGGACACGAGCCTTGCTCCCGCGCTCAACAACACCATTGCGGACCTTCGAACCAGCGACCTTCATCTTCTTCTTGCCACCGAGGCCGATCTCGAAGACGGCTGCGATGTCGATCTCGCCGGTCACCTTCTGGATGATGCTGGGTGGTAGCTTCTCACTCAACAAGTCCCGCACCATCTCCACTGTGCGGTAGATGATGTTGCTGTCGTAGATCTTCACGCCCTTCTCTTCCGCCAGCTTGCTTACGTGCGCCGGGATGGCGGTGTTGAAGTTGATGATATGACCTTCCGCATCAGCAGCGTGCTGGACATCGAACTCTGAGGGCGAGCCAACGCCGTGGCGCAGAATACGGGTGCTGACTTCTGCATTACCAAGCGCAGATACGGAGTCGATGACAGCTTCGACAGAGCCAGAGACGTCGCCCTTGACGATGAATGATACGACTTGAGGACCCTTGTCTTTGACTGCTGTCCCTGGAGCAGGCTCGCCAGATTCATTGGCGGCCTCCCTTGCAGCCTCAGCTTCTCGTCGCTCAGCTTCTTCACGGCGCGCAATGTTGATGGCTTCCATGTCTTTAGCCATCTGCTGGCGCTCGACCTTCTCGGTGCGCAGTTCAGACACCGCAGTCGCTTGTTGTTCGTCAGCGGCTTGGAGGACTTCATCACCGGCGATGGGCTGGTCGCGCCAGCCGTCTACTTCGACAGCAATACCCGGGCCGGCTTCTTCAACCACGACGCCGGCTTCGTTACGCAGGGTGCGAACGCGAGTCCATGTTGTACCTGCCACGAGCGCTGTGCCTTGACGAAGGGTACCACTACGGACAAGTACGGTGGCTACGCGGCCGTTCTTCTTTGTTGAGCCCTCTAGGACGGTACCCTCAACGTTAGCTTGGGGATCGGCGCGATGATCGAGAAGCTCTGAGAGTGTCGAGATCGCCTCTTCGAGGTCGGGGATACCCATGCCAGTCTTACCGCTGACGGGGATGGCTTGGACATCTCCGCCAAAGTCTTCAACTTCAATGCCGTGGCGACCTAGATCGAGCTTGACAGCGTCAGGATCCGCTTGCTGCTTGTCCATCTTGTTTATCGCAACGATGAGCGGCACTCTCGCTGCTTGAGCATGCTTGATGGCTTCGACCGTCTGTGGCATGACTGAGTCGTCGGCGGCTACGACCAGAACCACAATGTCTGTTACGTTGGCACCACGGGCACGCATGGTTTCGAAAGCCGAGTGACCGGGTGTGTCGAGGAAGGTGATCTTCTTGCCATTGGCAAGGGGCACGCTGAAGGCACCGATGTGCTGCGTGATACCGCCGAATTCGCCAGCTGCGACACTCGTCGAGCGCATGTAGTCGAGGATTGTGGTCTTGCCGTGATCGACGTGGCCCATGATAGTGACAACGGGCGGCCTGGCAGGGAGCTCAGCGTACGCTTCCTCTGAGATCTCAGGAGCGGCGTAGAGATCGCCATCCTCGTGCTCAATTTCAAAGGTGGGCTCGAAGTTGTACTCTTGCGCAATCAAGCCTGCGTGCTCAGCGTTCAGAACCTGAGTAGCCTGCACGTCTTCAAAACCGAGCTCTTCCAACTTTGAGACGAAGTCTTCTACCCTCAACCTCAGCATTGTAGCCAGATTTGCCACACTGATGTACTCCGGCAGAGTGATGGGTGTTGGCTCGGCCTTTTGCAATTGTGCTGCCTTCTTCGCCTCTTTGCGCAGGCGCTTCTGCTCTTTCTTGTTAACGTTTCGCTCCTCGAGCTCATCTTCCTCATCGTCTCGCATTACACGTCTGTTCTGTCGACCTCCGGCTTTGCGACGCTCCGGCTGTTCATAGCGGTTGCGCACCTCGGTAGCACCTTCATCGTCCAGCTCGAAACGTCCCCGTCGGCGCTCCTTCTCGATGTCACGGCGCTTGTTGCCCCACTGTTCATCAGCCCGGTAGCTTTGAGATTCAACCTCTAGCTTCGAGCCCCGCTTGGTCACCCATTCAATTGCAGCATCTGCCAATGATTCTTGTGTGGCCCCTGGTGGGTTCCAGAACGTCGTTCGGCTGGGTTGTGGTGGTGCGTACGTGGTAGTCATACGAGGCGCAGAGCTTTGAGTGTTCGCAGAGCTCTGTGTGTTCGGTCGTTCGCGGAATGTAGGCTTGTTCGGACAAGCAGCGCTCAAGTGGTCTGTCGAACCGCAGTTGAAGCACTTTCGCTGCGCATTCGCATTCCTCGCAAGTGGCTGAAAGGCCCTCGCAGGCCGACTCGAAGTGTTTCCCAGAAGTGCATCCAGCTCGCTCTGATCCAGCTTCCCTCTACCCGGCGCCGCACGCTGGACCGGCTGCCTCTGCTCTTCTTGAACTTCCGCAAGATTGATTCTCGGTTCATTCCTCCGTCGCAGATGTCCTGAACCGAACGCCGGCGAGTCGATGTGGGGTTTTGCGTCCATGTTCACCCTAAATCGATCTCGTTGTGGTGCTCTTGAGTCGAAACGTCCCTCGATGATCCTTCGAACATTTGCAGGTCTCTGGCCCTGCCCTAAACCGCTGAACAGGCCATTCCGGTTTGGGGCACGTCTTTCCTGCTGGGCAGGTTGTGATGGCGCGGGCGGAGGCGGCGGTGCTGCTGCAGCCAGTGCCCTGCGCATCCTCTCCGCCTGTGTGAGTGGTCGCGCAGCGGGTTCATCTTCACTCTTGTACAATTGCGCTTCGGCGTCGCGGGCTCTACTTGACGAGTTCAAGTGTCTCCGTTGTGTCGAGGGCGCGTTCGAGGTAGCCAGCTGACGAGTGGCGCAGAAGATGCAGATGTCGCGAGTCGAAGAGACCTGTCGCGTTAGTTATGTTGTGATGAATCCTTGATCATATGGATCTTACCCTCAGTCCTTGTGCGCGGCGCATGGTAGCGGTGGTACAAATTAATGGTTGCCGTTATCGTGAACTCTCATCCAAAGTTTTGCTGGACTTCCTTAATGTCCTCCGCAAATCGACAGGGATCCTGCCGTATTGACCCGCACTAGCGCGACTAATATCACCTCTCACATGTAAGCTGATGCACAATAGCATACACTCTTTGAAGTTTGATTTGGAGTCAAACATCCCTCTGCCGGTAGCATGGTGCCAGTTTAGCTTACGTGAGTTCACAGCGTCCTCGGAAATGAACTTGGACTGTGAGCTTCGGCTTGTTGCTATTGGGATGCTTTCAATTCGGACACATGCTCAAGACAGTTGAAAAATCCTATCACCACAATGTCGGGTTGATTCGCCGAAGATCTGACTTTCTGATTGATCAGGATACAGGCCGGCTATACACTTGTTCAAACTACATCATTTCAGCATATCCTCACCTCGAAACGAGATCTAGAGATGAGAGTGCAAGCTACTGGCTACCCAGGAAATGACGCCGTGTTGAGACGACAATGAATATAAGTGCTGATAGCTAGCTCGGCAGCTGTCCATTGTTCGCAATACACACAATTCGTTTGAGGAAAAGCAGGGTCAGCAGGGTCAGTGTAGCAGATGCATACGTGCCATCATGCAAGATAACAAGACGCCACGAGTCTGTCCAGCGCGTTGATCAGGCCCTTACACTACTTGTAAACTTGCAAGGGAAGCCAGCCATAAGAGTAGAATAGAATATCAGAAGCTACAGGAGGTGGTCACAAATTAGACATGCGCAATGTGCAATACAGAATAGCTTTACAGGTTGCATCGACCTTGGTACCATGACCGGGTCTTACCTCATCATGGACAGACACACAGTGTGCGAAGTTGCGCAATCACACTTGGGTAGATGCAGATTAACCGTCAATGCTCGTCCCAAAGAGCAACCTATGATGTGGCGCACCTGCTGCACGCAAGACCTGAGCCACCGGCAGAGATACTGAGCTGCCGAGCTGCCGAACTGGCGTTCGGCTCTGCCGAGAACCGCATCTGACGTATGATACGTCGATCAAGATGTTCGATCACTGTTCCAATACGAGATCAAAACTCTATCTCGCAAACTAAAGGACTGCAATCTCGAGTGAACCTGACATGCTCTTGCAGCAGCCTGGTACGGGGCGCGCGGATATCGGACGCCTTGTTGGTGGACGTCTCGTGTCACTGCATCGCTTCCTGACGGCATACTCGCGGAGTATTCGTTGTGGCCAGTAAATGGGACGCGCGGAGTCTGACCAATGCGCCGCAGCTGATCATCATATGAACAGCGGTTCGCACCAGAGCCGGTGCTGTTCTCCGCGTCGACGTATCACAGGCGCTGTGTCGAGTGTTCATCTCTTCGAGCTGGCAGTTCGTCGCCAGGAACGCTGCAGGTGGAGCCAATATTCCGACGCGTCCTCAACGCAGGTGGTTCCGGATTCGTCGAGGTGCGTCCGCTGGGGTGACAGCAGCAGGGATGGGAGCGGTCCCTGAAAGACGCAAGCGAGTAAGTCAGAGGACTAGCTTGTGCCTGATTCGCCATTACCACCCGCTGTGTTTCATGAGGGTGTGCGGCAGATGGTCGAGCAGAAACGTGGATACCTTCAAGGTTCTGTGGGAGGACCGGATGCAGGAGCGATTGTAAGTGGCAGCTGCAACTCAGGATTGAGTTCCGCGCTGCTTCCAAGATGGATTGACTCGCAGGACCACCTTCAAGTCAAGGACGATCAGGGATGCTCCCAGAGCTAGCGGAGGGCAACTGCACGTCGTCCTGAAAAGTTCATAGCGAGCGGGCTAATTGAATGTCAGCATCTCAGCTTCTCCCGTTGCCAATATCGCACGCTGGACGCGTCGGCGCCGCACTCCGTCTCATTTTCCCCTTGTGTTTTTGCTTCCACTATTCATTGTAGGCATCGGCGCCGAACTTTGGCTCTGCAGCGACGAGCATAAGTGCAGCATTAGGCCACCACGCGCGGCTCTCTTTGGCACGGTGCAGCGGCTTGGACTTCTAACCTTACTACGCCGACTGTTACAAAGAACCCCTGAGCTCTGGCGGCCGTCCCTAGCCCGCGTCCCCGCATCGACCAGCGCGTGGGTCATACTGTCCGCTGTTTCTGTCTCGCACCATGCGAGCAGACTAGCCTGCATTTTGGCACTGAAGACCTCCTGCCGCTGCTGGCGACGAGTAACGACCGACGGGTGACGGCGCAAGCTTCGAGCGCGACCTCCCGCAATTGAAGCTACACCAGCCGCTGCATCTGCGCGTGCCACCCTCTGCCACGCGATTCAGCGACGATTGCTTGGGTTCTGCCGTCTTGGTGCTGCTTGCGAGAGCGGAGAGAGCTCCTGCGCCTGGCTTTGGGAGACGGTGCGACGCAGACATTCCACCCTTGAACAACACCCAAGATGCCGCCCTACACCCTCGACGACGAGCGGCCGAGCACGCCCACCGGTCCGAGCAGAATGCACCGAGGGAATGGCACCATGCGCGCTCTCAATACAAACCCGCCGAGACAGGAAACCTTTTTCGACGATGCGACACCGGTGGACAATAATGCTAGGGACTCGAGGGCCGAATCAGAGCCAGACCACCAGTTGCGCGACTCCCACGATCTCTCCTTCGCCGAAGGAGCTACTGCACGGGACTCGGTGGTTGACAACATGCTGCTTTCTTTAGACCAGTTCTCCGCCGGGGACATGTTCGGCGCCTCGTCCAGCAGCAGACGGGAAGACGAGGCCTTCTTCATCAGAGATAATTCCTACAGGCCGCCTGGGATCCGCAATCGCGGACACACATACACCACCTCAGGATCTTCCGACTACAGCCTACACGCCGACGACACGACTCCTCGGTACCCGTCCCACTCGCGCGCGCGACGAAGCAACAGCAGCAACAACATTGCATCGCCCTCGGTCAGGAATGGTAGCGCACGAGATCCCTACACACGGCGACAGGCAAACGGCGCATACGGACTGTACCAGCAGACAGCGCACGTGAGGGGAGGCGGCAATAAGGGCAGCAAGAGCAGCGGCGGCTCGTCGAGTATGGACTATGGGCAGACCGGCATGTTAGGCACACACCGATTGGGTTTTGGAAAGCGCTCTGCCAGCTTTGATCACAGCACCAGATCTGGCCTGCCATCTGTGAATAACGACTCTGTGTTGGATAGAGGACGAACCGCCTACATGAACTACGATCAGGACTACGATGCTGCGCCTGAGCCTACAATTCCTGCAGGGCCCAGGAGAGTGCAGCCAGCCCCGCAGTCCGTTGCCGCACAGCCTCTCCCATCACCAGCACCTGCACCTCCTATGCCTGCACCCCGTCGCAGGGGCAGCGTTCGCTCTAATACTAGCTACAAGACCTTGAGGAAAGGCAAGAGCCAACTGGAGCCGAGTATGAGGGCTCAGGCGCAGGAATTCGTCAATGCTGCAAGCACGCTGCGCGATCTGCCAACCGTACCAGCATACCAGGAAGCAACGGCGCCGGCCCCGACCGTGGGAACGCGGAAGTCATTGTTCGGAACCCAAGATGCTGCGTCTGCACCCAAAGAAAGACCGGGCTTCTTCAGGCGTGTATTTGGTGGTGGCTCTTCAAAGACATCAACACAGCCAGCAGTTACCTCTCATCCATCCAACATAGCCTCTGTCGAACCTTTATCATCGTCCCAGTCGCGCCCCGCTGAGATCGACTCCATATACTCAAATAACCGACCGCGGACAACACCTAGTAATAATGCGCACATCGCTAGTCAGCAGAAATCCTTACCCAAGGTGCCACAGTCCGCTGCAGGCCGTCCAAGCGAGATGCAGCCACCCGCACCACCTGTCTTGGCCAAGAAGCCCTCGTCCTTCTTCAGGAGACGCAAGAAGTCCATTTCAGAAACCACAAAACCCCCAGTCATGTCACTTGACTTTGCGCCTCCTCCGAAGCCGTTCATCCCTGCACAGCCGAGCCCAAGTGTTAGCAGTCTACGTCAGGTTATGAACCCTTACCTTGTGGAGTCTCCAATTGCAGCCGAGAAGTTTTATGAGAGCCGAGAGCATCAATGCACTGGAGGCGAGCAGATCGGTGAGCGTCCCCAAGGATTCTCGCCTGGCTACAAACCTCATAAAGATGCTACAGTGCGAACCGTAATGCCAGACTCACAAGGAACGTCACCCTCTCCCTCGTCACGCAGCGAGGAGTTGAAGAGCGATCTGCAGAGCGCAGGTGGCCCCAAACTGAAGCTCAAGGTAAAGCATGGGAAGCCAGCACCCGCCGTGGTAACACCGCAGGAAGACACATTCCTTGCGGACAGTAGTAGCTGCAATGAGGACCACAGTGGTCGTGCATCCCCGATACACGAACCCAGTGGCGCGGTTGAAACGCGGAAGCCCAGTCCTGACCCCACATCTTCGTCACTCAACCAAACTGTAACAGAAGGCACGAGCGAACCCAAAGCACGCGGGGATCCCCAGCCGGGATTACTGACACCCAATGCGAGGGTGACGTCTGACAGCAGGTCCGCTTCGCAACGATCATCAGCAGTAGACGAAGACGGCTGGGTCGTCACAGCGCCAACAACGGAAGAGAAGAACGCGAGAGGACGCAGCCCGAGTGCGAGACGCGTTTGGCTCGACACTACTGCCACCGAAGAGTCGCCTGTTGACACTACTGATAGCCTGCAGCTGCCCTTGGAAGGTGCACGCTCATTCACACAGCCTCTGGAGCAGCCATCAGTTCCTGTCACACCAGACGTCGCTTCACCTGCGGACGATGTGTTCCACTCTGCGACGAGCTTGCCTATAGTTCACGTTGAAACCCGTGATTCGGACAAGACCATGCCCTCGGTCGCAGAAGACCGTTCAACACACCCTGAACCCACCGATGCCGACAGGGAGCGCGCAATGAAGATCTTCAATGGCAACGAGTCGGCCCTGGAGAAGTCACAATCCGCTACTATGCTCGGAGATGTAACTCCTGGAGCCGCACGCACCCGCAAGGCCTTCATGGACCTGTTCGACTGGAGCAACTTCACCATCCTCGCTGCAATGCGCGATATGTGCGGCAAGCTTGTACTGAAAGCCGAAACTCAGCAAGTCGATCGTATCTTGATGAGCTTGTCAGAGCGATGGTGTGAGTGCAACCCCAACCATGGGTTCAAGGAAGTTGGTGAGTTATTCGCTCCTTCTAATACCAGAAGCACGCTAACAATATGCCAGACGTCGTCCATACCATCTGCTACTCGATCCTGTTGCTTAACACAGATTTGCACGTGGCTGATATCGAGACCAGGATGACCCGCAGCCAGTTCGTAAAGAACACACTCCCAACTGTGACTCGCGTCTGCCAGGATGCCATGAAGGCGGACGAGACACTGAGACCCAAGTCGCATCATTTCCGCCGAGGATCTCTTCCATGGAACGAGAAGTCGGAGCCTACAACACCCAATGCCGAGCAAACGACATTCCCTACGGAAGCGGCTGAAGAGGCGACTGAAGGGAGGCGAGCACGAAGCAGATTGTCAGTCAGACCGCCGATTAGAAGCGGCTCCGAGGGTATTCTGTCTTTCGATTCTGTAGCCTCAGAGTCGAACACCCTCGTGAACACGCCGTATAATGGTCCAATGAAAGGCTGGGAGCTCCAGATTGAGACAGTACTCAAAGAGTTCTACGAGTCGATTCGCAAACAGCGCCTACCCCTTCACGGGGTATCGAATTTGCACCATCAGCCTTCGAACAACAACCTCTCAGTTGCTGGTATGTTGCGCCGCACACCCAGCGTCTTGAGCAAAGCACCTTCGGACACGACCAGCTACCGCGGGCGACCACAAGCAGACTTCCGCAGCGTGGGAGCTCGTTGGGCCTCCAAGAACCGCTCCAAGCAAAGGTTATACCCTGCATCGACCGTCGCATCCAGCCGTACCAGTCTGGACGACACATCCGTCTGGAGCCCTGCAGGATCAAGCACCTGGAGCCGCTATTCGTATGGCAAGACGGGCACCTCGATGTCTGTCGACTCACTTGGCTCGCACTTCGCTCCTGGTGACTATCAACAGGCTATCGGTTTCGCAAACGCTCTGAGTCAAGCCATCATCCGTGAAGAGGGTATGACGATCGCCAGCGACGAAGATTTTGCTCGCGCAGCCCCTCTTCTGGAGGACGAGTCGCTGGAGCTTGTCGGCGCACCTTGGGCCAAGGAAGGCATCTTGAAGCACAAGCACCACCTGGAAACAGTCGATAAGAAGGCAAAAGACAGGAACTGGACCGAGAACTTTGCGGTCATTGAGAAAGGATACATGCGTCTGTTCTCATTCAGCATGAACTCCAAATCTGCACGCATGAAGAGCAAGGCGAACAAGCCAGCTGCTGGTGGCATTGTTGGTGGCGGCAACTGGATGGACAACGCAGAGGCTCTTGAAGTCTTCCCGTTGCGGCAGACTATCGCAAGCGCACTGCCACCGCCAGGCTATTCTAAGACAAGGCCTCATGTGTGGGCATTGTCACTGCCAACGGGTGCTGTCCATCTCTTCCAAGTCGGCACACCCGACATCGTCCGCGAGTTCGTGACGACTGCCAACTACTGGTCTGCCAGGCTATCGAAGGAGCCTCTTACTGGTGGTGTCAGCAGTATGGAGTATGGCTGGGGTGAGAACGTTATCAACCCTGCCCTCATCCGACAAGACAGTACCCCCTCAATTCAGGGCCATATGCCTCGCCCTAGTGTGGCGAGTTCGCTGCGCAGCTCGATGGACCACGCAACAGGTACACCAAGGGCTAGGCTTCCGGGTGACAAGGTTGTGCTGTCTGATTGGAGCCCACCTACTGCAAGCATGATGGCTAGCAATCTCATGGAAGTCGACCAGTTGAGAGCTCTTACCGACTACGTCAAGAACATCGAGGCCGAACTGGCGCATCACAATGAATTGAGGGCACCTTTGCTCATCACTGTAGGTATCAGTCGCTCGTATCTGGCTTTCATATACTAACCCCACCGTCAGTTCTCTCCACGCCATCCTAACGCTGCAAGGGCGATGGCCAATTGGGAGCGCAAGTCGCAATACCTGCTTAAGGAGATCGTCAAGTTCCGCACTTACATCGATACACTGACCCTTGCTCAAACCCAAAAAGAAAAGATCTACGCTGAGCGCGAAGCCAACGGAGAGTCGCGTCCCGGCACAATGGATGGTGCAGCCGGGTGCTCACCTTCAGACCAAGTTGACGGTGCGAAAGAAGCCCCTAAAGCTTCGGAGCCCGCCAACGCCTAATGTCTCCTACATCTATCTGCATTTGTTGTTTTGCACATACTGACGATTTCTTCATGTACTTTCCAGGCCTCACACCTCTTCGACGAACCATGCGGCGTTTACGATTGCTTCATTCATCCAGAGCTACGTTAAGGGAGCGCCCGCACTCAATAGCTTGATGCTCTATACTCCTGTAATATCTTTCCGTTCTTTTCAGCATTGGCATGAGCACGACACCATTGCGGTGTCGTCGAGGAAAAGTCACGAAGCATCATGTACACATATTTCTTGGAGCGGCTGGGACTACAGTCACTTATCTGGTCGAAGCATTTGGTAGACTCAGCGAAGGCATAGAGTCGGACATCATATACCCCAGCTTAAGTCTATTCACCACTTTATCCTAGACAATATTGCATGGCATCTTCAGCTCCATGTGTCTTGACGTCAGTTCAGCCTCTATTTCGAGCCGCATGACGAACCGCATAACTTGGCTTCAGCTACTATCGCCCTACGCGCCGGTGTTTTTGACACACACCTGCTGACGAGGCGGAGCAGTCCCCTTGTGCAGTTCAGGGTTGAAGATGCGCTATAACGTTGGATCAACGGCTCATCCACTCGTGTGGGTGAACGCTTGACCACTGCTCACGAGTCGCGCTCAGCTCGAATGCAACCCGAGCCTTCCGTTAAGCCTCAAAACCAACGCTCTACCGAAGACAGTCTATTCGCCGATGCCAGTGTAACACGCCAGAACGCTCGCAACGCTCGCAACGCTCACTGACCGCTACCACTGTAGGGCTATGCAATGCGATTTCGCAAGTCCATGACGCCTGACAGCAGCCAACCGAATCTCTTACCGATACTCGACTGTTGCCAAGCTGTGCTATATCCCAATTGATCTCAACTGTCTCTACAAGGCGCCGGTGCATGCTCGAGGAATAGGCATGGAAGAAACACTACTACCGTGAATACCCAATGACAGCCCAAGGCTCGGCGAGGCCGTTAAACCCATGCAGCAAAGCGCAGCAAAGTGCATTTCTAGCCTTGAAGCTCGCTTGATGCCATGGCCATGCTGGCGCTACGATGCCCTACGCAAGCCACAGTCTCGCGTGGTACCCAAGACTCCGGTCTGGAATGCTCTAGCGTCTAGCCACACTTCAGCTCGTCCGAATGCGTTACCCCTGCGCACGTCGTCCTGCAGAAACACACCACGAGGAGCTGCTGTCTAGATGAATGTGGCAGCAACAGCGATTGGAACCGATCAATTGGGCTGCTGATGCTGCAGCAAGATGGATTCATGTGCTGCTTTGATTCATGCAGCGGCATGGCCGTATACTATTGATCTTGATGCGCGACCGAGTGATCGCCAGTAGCCGCCGAAAACACTCAAACAAGACG
The DNA here is from genome assembly GCA_011058865.1 of Didymella keratinophila. Taxonomy (NCBI): domain Eukaryota; kingdom Fungi; phylum Ascomycota; class Dothideomycetes; order Pleosporales; family Didymellaceae; genus Didymella; species Didymella keratinophila. The sequence continues at coordinate 135,351 of SWKW01000037.1, forward strand.
ACCTAGGGTGATCGCAGATGCGGATGCGAGCTTCCCAGCTACCTAAATTGTGAGCTTCGGGCCGTGGGGGAACAGGGGTGAAGTGCAGTGAGGACCGTGATCGCGGCACGAAAGGAGATCGTCCAAGTCTCGATTATTCACAGGGACACAAGGAGATCGAGAGATTAGGTTTGTGATGCTATATCCGTAGGAATGAGCGCCTACCGCACTCTTTACCGCAACTTCAGTCCACGTTCGTCTGGTTTTTGCTAGACGTGACGGGTTTGAGCCACGCGGTGCTGCATCCGGATGCGGTGATCAGGATGAAGACCCTTGGACACAGGCTACGCACAAGGCTTCGCACAGGGCTACGCGAGCGGACAGCCCGAGCCTGTGTGCGTGCATACAGCGATGGCATGCTGCCGTGCTTCCACAGCCACGCGAGGCTTGACGATGGACAAATTTGGCATCGCAATCTTCTATGCAGCTTGACGCATCAAGACCGGCGAATGGAGACAGAGGAAGGGTCAGCGTTAGGGCACCGTGACACCGTCATGCATGGGCAGAGTTGTGAAAGACACGTAGGTTTGGTGGAGATGACGAGAGTGCAGATCTATGAGTCTGGAGAGGATGCAAGGGTCTAGAGACCGGAGTGAGATGTTTCGAGGCAAGAGCATTTGAGAAACAACAGCAACGACGACCTGTGCTCGTCACAGACGTGGCTCGGCTCGACATGGGTAGCGATTTGGGTGCATCTGGATGGGTGAAGAATTACTCGGTTATCTCCACGAGATTCTCCCGTACGGAACGCGCCTTTTGCGCTAGTCAGTGTGAGACGCACAGCAGTGGGTTCATGGCGTACTTAAGCAGTTGCTTATTACCCCGAACGCGCACCTCAACTGCCCCTGAGACCCAAAGCCGCTCGCAATCATCGTTTCTATATACCAGGCACCAGGTACGCTGGTGATCGACAGTGAATCCTTCCTACTGCGTGCAAGAGCTCCACAGGCCCAAAGCATAAACTAGCGTCATTCCTCAGCCCTACTCAGCATCCGTCTTACCCAGCGGGGTCGCGCAACCTTTCTACACATCGTCACACTCAGCCGCAAGTCAGGCCAGCGAACTCGACTCGACAGCTTTGCATACATCATCCCTGGATCTGCATCGCGCAATTCCTTTCTGGGACCTCTGAGAGAGCTTGACCTCAGGCATCACTAGCTGACGGAGAGCTGCCTCGGTCTTCACTCCGGCCCACGCGCCCAACCACCAACCTCTCTTACGCACGCACACATCTACCGCCATGTCCGGATTCCCAGGACAGCAGTATCACAACAACTACGGCCCGCCACCCCAGCAGCAGTACTACGGCGGGCCACCACAGCAAGGATACGGAGCGCCACAGCAGGGTTACGGAGCACCGTGAGTGTTGACGGAGCGGCGAGAGTCGAGGATGCGAAGCTGACGGGTAGCAGGCCACCACAGCAGGGCTATGGGCAGCCACAGTACAACGGCGGATATCAGTCAACACCTCCTCCACAGCAGTATGGGTATCAGCAGGTCAGTCTTCGATGTGGGGATGCGCTTGGCAGCAAGCTGACCTGGAACAGCCACCTCAGCAGCAAGGTTACGGCCAATATGGCCAGCAAGTCCCACAGCAAGGACCTCACTCACACCAGCAGCGCCCCGGCATGATGCCCACAGCGACGAGCAACCAGTGGACACAGAACCACCAAGGGCCCCCACCTCCGCCCTCTGGCGCACAGAATTTCGGCCACGGCGCGCCCAATGGCTACTCATTCCAATACTCTGCATGTAACGGGCGACGGAAAGCGCTGCTGATTGGTATCAACTACTTTGGCCAGCGGGGCCAGCTCCGTGGCTGCATCAACGATGTCAAGAACATGAGCACATACCTGAACGAGTTCTTTGGGTACAAGCGCGAGGACATGGTCACGCTCACGGACGACCAGCAAAACCCCATGAGCCAGCCCACAAAAGCGAACATCCTGCGCGCAATGCACTGGCTCGTCAAGGACGCGAGGCCAAACGATTCGCTATTCTTTCACTACTCAGGTAGGCTTCTTCCGTCACCGCTCCAAAAACAGAGAGCCGAGACACGAGCCAAAGCTAACAAATCTCAGGTCACGGTGGCCAAACGAAAGATCTAGACGGCGACGAAGACGACGGCTACGACGAAGTAATTTACCCCGTCGATTTCCGGACCGCCGGCCACATCGTCGACGACGAAATGCACCGCATCATGGTTTCCCCCCTGCAACCTGGCGTCCGCCTAACTGCCATCTTCGACTCGTGCCACTCCGGCTCCGCCCTCGACCTGCCCTACATCTACAGCACACAGGGCGTGCTCAAGGAGCCCAACCTCGCTAAGGAAGCCGGCCAAGGTCTCCTCGGCATCGTCTCTTCATACGCGCGCAACGACATCGGCGGGATGCTGTCCACGGCATCCTCGCTGTTCAAGAAAGTCACGCAAGGCGACGACGTGTACAAGAAGAACCTGCGGACGAAGACCTCGCCGGCCGACGTCATCATGTGGTCCGGCTCCAAGGACCAGCAGACGAGCGCCGACGCGTCCATCGGCGGCGAGGCCACGGGTGCAATGAGCTGGGCCTTCATCACCGCGCTGCGCAAGAACCCCAATCAGAGCTATGTCCAGCTGCTCAACAGCATCCGCGACGAGCTCGAGGGGAAGTATCAGCAGAAACCGCAGTTGAGCTGCAGTCACCCCCTGAGTGAGTATCCCCCTGCGCCACCGAATGTGTTGCCGCCGAATGCTTGTACGTCCAGTTTGCTGATTTAAGGCAGACACGGATCTTTTGTATGTGATGTAAGGAAAAAGTCATGCTGTTGGCTGGTGTTAGTTTGGCGCATGTGTTTGGATCGGCTTCTTGTAGATACCTTTGGGTAGGATGTGGCAACGCAATGGCGTTCCTGGTTTTATCTGGGTCCCATTGGAGAGGACTGGGTAGGCACCAGAGCAAGAGCAAGAGCAAGAGCAAGAGCAAGATGAAACTATCTTTATCACCAGGTCGATGATCGTATTTGGGTCTATGTATGAGTGCCTCTGTAGGACTTATGCGCCAATCGCTATAACGCCTGATAATCAATTTCCGCAATGCTTGATTTGCTTGTTCCAGAGCTCAAGCCGAACACGACCCAATAACGGAGAAATCTGACAAGACAGGTCCAACGCGAGTCGCTGGTCGTGTCATACTTGTTAGACTTTCAGAGTATCACACTTTCATGGTGTTGCGGCCACCTCAAGCAGGCCTCCCACGCGAAGCACCGAGTCCTTGGATGTTTGTAGTCCTGTCTCTCTCGCTGACACTGCTTCGTCGCCCAGAGGTACCGGCAATACCCGATATGCTTTCGCTCCTCGAGCTGTCCATGCTTGTTCGCATGCTACTCGAACTGCTTCGCCTCCTGGCACGGCGTGCCTCATCAGGATCATGGGGGTGCAGCCCGCTTGCACGTGCAAATACATTGAGAATATCTGTCAAGCTTATCACGCCGCTGAGTCTACCAGAGAGGCTCGCGCCGGGGATCGCACTTGCAGAGATAGCAGGAGCCACCGCACCCGTGCCTGCCAGATGTGTCGGTGCCGTTGTATTCACAGGTGTAGGGCCAGACAGCGATACTGGGAGAGGTGTGATCGGCGAAGGAGGAACCAGTACAGCAGGCTGTATCGCGGGAGTGGAGGGGCCTGAAGAGGCGGGCGAGGGCGTGTCGACTACCCACATACGGTGCGATCGCGTGGCAACGAGTTTGGCTACGGTGTGGGCGAGGGTACTGAAGGGGTTGACGTGGAAGACCGGGAACGAGTCCTTGCCATCGTTCATGCCACGCTCAGAGAGAATGACAGAGATGAAGTGGATGCAGGATGAACGAAGAAGGGGGAGGGAGGTCGACTTCGTGAGTAGCTGCATGCATAGTCAGCGGCCAGAAGTAGGGAGCGGAAGAGTCGTGCTTACTCGGACATCAACGTGCGAGATGTTGCCAATGACGTTGTTTTGCGCATCAAGCACGGGGATGGACGATACACCCTCATTGTGCATCATTTCCAGAGCTGTGGCAAGAGGCTTGTCGCCGCTAGTTATTGTCAGTCCTCTTGCTCCATTCCGGCGTACGATCACTTACTTGATGGCCAGAACTTGCTTCTGTCCAATGCTCAGATCCTTGAGAAGCTGTGGGTACAGCTGGTCTACCACGGGGAAGCTAGCGCGGTTCTCCCAGAAGAACGAGACCAGCTTCAGCTGTGTCAGTACACCAATGACGTCTGATGTGCCCTCTTTCGCGACAAGCACTCTATGCACGCCACTGCCGAAGACCTCCATAGCCTTGGTCAGGTCTGCTGTGTGAGGCAGCGTGATCAATGGCTCCTTCTTGCCCAGATCCTTCACGTCCTTGAGCGGGATAGGCTTGCCTTCTCGTCCCTTCTTAGCCAGCTCGTCAAATGATGCTACGTCTTGCTCCTCGGGGTGCGCAAGGCCAACTACGAGAAGGAGGTATGCGTTCAGATCGCTATAGTCGAAGGTGCCGATCGCGTGACGGGTGCTTGCATTTTCGCGGAGTAAGACAACGTTGGGCGCGCCAGACTTGACCAGTAGCTGCAACGGTGAGCGACTTCCTTGTTTGGTCTGAAGTGGGGGTCTTACACTTGTTGCATCCTCCACACTGGTGTCGTACTCCACGAACCGTACCAGCGCCGGGTCTACAATCTCTCCCAGTCGAATCGTCTTCCAATCGCGTCCATGGAATCTAGGATCCCCGGCCTTAGTCGGCGGGTTGTTGATCAGGTCCTGGAAGGCTTGCTGTGAGAGTGAAGGCTGTCGTGAGGCGCGAGGTGAGCCAGGACCTCCGCGCATCTGCTCTGCGAAGCTCCCACGGTGCGTGTGGGGGCTTGGACTCGTTGCCATGAGACCTGTCGGGGGCGAGCGGCTGAGCGAGGCTGTTGAGCTGCTGACAGACTGTAGAGGAGAGGGAACGTGGCCGTCCTTCTTCTTGTTGGGCGTCTCCGCCATTGCGACGGAAGGCGCGATGCTGAGTGCGGGGTGTGACGGATGGAATGCGCGCTGCTTGCAAGGTGTGGGGCTCGTTCGACGCTGCCTGCGACAGTCTTTGTGGACGGCAGGTATATGTCAAGCCAGGGAATGAGCAGTCGAATGAACAAAATGCCTCCTTGTGCGCGTCAAGGAGTGTGCAGTGCAATGGTTTGGGGAGCTTGCTCATGCAGCTGCCCAGAGAGTCACCTCCACCTTGGGCGCAAGCTGCAGCCTTGCCTTCATGTGATTCGTTGCATTCTGTGACCGAATCCTGACGATCTGCGGCACGGGAACTCAATTTGCTTATCGCAGGGTCTCAGAAACACAGCCTTGCGGAGAGTTTGGGGAAATGGCGATCGTGACGCGTTGGCCTTTATCCAATGCGTTCATGGCGCGTTTGATGTCATTGCCGTTGGCTGTTCGAAACAACCAAAGTGACACGAGCCAATCGCTTAGCGAACCCTGTAAGGTTAGCGGACTGACCGCTGTCATGTGACGTTCCCCAGATTGTCGACTGGCTTCCTCTGCCGTATCCTCGAGTATCTAATCTTTTCCTGCCCCGAAGCACGCTTGAGAAACCGCTTCATACGTCTATCTCGATCTCTACTTTCCTACTTCTCACTTACATGTTCCACCAGGACTAGGATCTGCACGACTTACGCAAGTTCGTTTCTCAACAAAAGGGCAGCACTATTCGGTGAGCTCATTACAATATTCGTTGAGGCGCATCGCAGAGATGTGGAAGGACAGAAGTCAATTGTGGGCATCAGAGGTTCTTTAAAGCTGCAAGACGCTGATACACCTTCCTCAATTACCTCCCTTATCTTAGAGGAAGCCCTGTCTAAGGGGACATCATGTGAAGGTGCAGAGATTCAAACTACCTAGTCTACGCTACATACTACGAACTGTCCCGCACTACCTAAACAAACTATCTATACCAATGCAATAACGCCAACAATGCAAGATGCCGCCAAACATTCCACCTCGCTTAGTTGCCCAAAGCCTTGATGTTGTCGAACTTCGAGTCGGGGTATCGAAGCCAGTTACTCTTCTGCTCCAGCCCACTGTTGCCTCCAAGAGCCTTCACGACATTGTCGATAAGTCCTCCCGGTCCATCATAGCGGTCGCCACTAAGCTCCCACCACATCGCACCTCCCAAGCCTGTTTTCTTCAGCCAGTCTGTCTTCTTAAGAGCCATGTCGACGGTGTCATAGCTGATCAACATGCCCGTACTGTTGTCGTAGCTGTATGTGCCACCGGCTTCTTGGTCGTAGTATACCTGTGCTCCAGGCAAAGGTAGGTCTTTCCAGTCGTATACACCAGCTTCCCACGTACCCTTACCGTTGCCGTTGTATGGTTGTCCGAGACCCGCAGTATTAGTGAACGCGCGGCCGTACAGCGGCATACCGAGGTTGATCTTCGCGGGAGTAACACCAGCATCGAAGTACGCCTGTACGACGTCGTAAGTGTTGTATGGCGTGGAAGAAGGGTTCGAGCGTGACTTGTACAGATTCTGTGCATGACCCGATGTCTTCTCCCAGGAGCCAGTGTAGTCGTACGCCATCAGGTTGATGAAGTCGACGACCTGGCTGATCTCGCGGAGGGGCAAGTTCCTGTAGTTTGACTCCCCAGCAGGTGCAGCAATCGAGAGGTCGAAATGTGGCTGCTCAGAATTCCCGTGGCCGTCTTCATAAACAAGAGTGCTGGCGTAACTGTTCATCGCACTACGGACTGCTTGAAGAAGACTGAGCAGCTGACCGCCTTGTTGCGTATTTTGAGGGTATTCCTGAATCAAGTCAGCCTAGCATCAAACCCTCCGTCAAGGGACTTACCCAATCGATATCAATGCCGTCAAAACCGTAATTGCGGACCATGTCGACGCAACTGTCGGCAAATTTCTTGCGACCAGCAGCGGTAGAGGCAGGTGCATCCAAGTGTTTATCGGTATTTGTGTAAGTCCAACCTCCAACGCTAAGCATCACCTTCAAGTTTCGATTCTTCGCTTTCAGAAGCTGCAGTTGCTTCACGTTGCCGTAGACATCCGTTCCGTTCTCTGACCAGGAGTCGCCGGCGTAGTGAATGTCGGTATCCGCGTACGTGTCCGTAAAGAACACAGTGCCATCTTCCTTATTGTCACCAAACGCATACAATACGTGGGTGAGCTTGTCAGCTGGGATATCCTGCGGGAAGAATTTTCGGTCATAAATGTCCCAATTTCCGTAGTATCCGATTACTCTGTAGCCATCTTGAGACCCTACATTGGTTGGGTATGTAGTCTGGGCCGTAGTGGAGGGAGTCACATGGTTTTTAGTCGACATTGCAATAGGTGTGCCGGCATGGTTGTTGTTCGCGGTAGTGGTGACCTAGGTTAGACTTAACATTTTTGATCTCCCCCTGTCCGGTTGCGTGGCTTACATATGGTGTCCCAAAGGTACTCGAATACCGCTCGGTGGTACTTGTAGTGTACTGCGAAAGCTGCTGCGAATATATAGGGCTGTTGCTGTTGTTCGATCCGTCCGGATACTGGCCTCTGTCAGCAAAAGCATCACAGACACTTTTCCAGCTGATTCCGTCTTTTCATGGAGTAATCAAGCTCGATTTGGTTGAACTGTACTTACAAGCAACTTGGTCAGCTTCGCAACTTGAGTCTCCAACGTATCGAGTCTCGCCGCCACCCAGCAGTACCAGTCGCACTCATTCTGGGATGTCGAATTTTGAGCGAATGCGGTTGCGGAAAGAAGAATGGTCGTGAGACAAAACCACTGTAATGAAATTGCGCGCTAAGAACGCGTCCAGTCAGCAACGCGCTTTCCCAATGTCTCTCTTCTTCCGCAACTACTCACCAACATCTTCGATATAAAAGAAGTGCCCTGATCAACTCGATTGTACGCAACAGCTTATCTTAAACGGACATCTTGAGTCTTTCATACCCCGCTGTCGCCCCTCCCTTGGCCGCGCAATTGTCGTCCACTTCCGCTCCCTTGGTGCCCCCAGGTGTCATTCCTCATTGTTTCAGTGAGCCAAGAGCACGCGTAGGGTATCATTCCGGACGTTGTCTTGCCACATATAGATCGATCCAGCCACGAGGACGGCTATGCAGGTCTCGAGCGAAGCCTTGCGGCTCTTTCGATCGGCAGGTCCTGTGCTGCGTGCGACGTATGCGGCTCAATTCGTGCGGTCAGTGCCTCGAAAAGCAATGTGCTTGGAGCCGCCTGACTGCAGAGCACTATGGGCGATGGCGAAGTTGGCCGGAGATGACACAGAAACCCACGGAGACCCACTGCTGACAGGCTAATGACTATGTCACGACAATAGAAATTGGTGGCTGGATGTCCTTTGCGACTGTTGCAATGCTGACTTCCGTATTGAGTTGAGACTTCGGCTAAGCCATCTTGTCAACTAACGGTTTCGCCAGCCACCCCAATCTTGTGTAATCTGGTAGAATCGTGCTTACTTCTCGAACCCCACAAACACACCAGCTATCGCATCTCGACCTATTTTGCGAGACATCAGGCCTCAGGAGAGACGCAGCGGAACTGATTCATGAACGGTCGGAGCTTGGTGTGCTGAGTTCGTGTACTTGGCTTGTGCCCACATGATACAGAGCACAAGAAGAAGTGCCGGGAAGCCGGTCCAGTGACAAAAGAGATAGGCTTTAGCGGATATGGCAGCTGCTCGGTCTTTAGTGCTAGTGTTGGTTCAGCTTCTCAGCTTTCTCCATTGACCAATCGATCCCAAGAAGTTTCCAGTGTCGCGAGAAGAGGTTGGACGCAGTCTAGTCTAGGTCGTCAACCTGAAATGCGGATGGTCGTCGCCCAGATTATCTGCGTCCGGTTCCTCCAGCCTCCAGTCCCTTTCGCCTCGATCTCTCTTCTTATTCTCGATCTTGACTAAGAAGAACATTGCCGTGCAGGCAGCGCCGCAAATCCACAGCATGCCCAGGCTCACTCCGTATCCAGTTGGGTACTTTGGCGCCTCGCTCTTGAAGAACACGTTTGACGCCACGATTCCGCCTAAATCAGTCAGAATTAGCACCGCAAGTCATAAGTATCGAGTCAGTCACCAACCTAGATTACCGAAGCCTACTTGCATAGCTGAACTGACCGAGCGCTTGTAATGCCCCGACACAAGGTTAGACATCCACACCAGCACGATAGGCTGCGTGATGTAGCCGCCAGGCACAATGAGGAAGAGGGCGAAGTATTTGACGCCAGCGGAAAGATTGTTCTGGGCTAGGAGCATGATGTAGCCTGTCGAAGCTACGACCAGACCCAGCATCGTAAGCCAGTATCGGTTTCGAACGCGGTCGGAGACGTATGCGGCGATCACGGCAGTGACCGTGGCCACGACAAAGATGGGTATGGAGCGCACTTGTGCCATGGAGGATGTGTAGCCAAGCTCTTTGACGATGGTGGGCACGAAGAAGGACCCGGCGTAGCCTGTGTTGACGATACCTGGATAGTTCGTCAGCTCTGTGGTGTTGTGTCTGACGGTGATGCGTACCGAAGTAGGCAAGTACACCCAGATAGATCTTTGGGTCAGAGAAGATGCGTCGAGCGGCTCGCTTGTCGAGACGGTTCATGACAGCGTCTCCTGTGTCTGCGCTCAGACGCGCAATGAGGAGCGTCCGCTCGTCTTCGGTCAGAAAGCTAGCTGTCTCCGGCCAGTCTGTGCACCAGAACTTGGTGACTAAACCTGCCACCACGGTCACGATGCCCTCGATGATGAAGATCCATCTAGGTCATCCAGTCAGTGAACGGCTGCGAAGTTAGAAACCCTGCGTACCTCCAGCCACTATATCCTGCGATGCCATCCATCTTCGCGATTGCGAAAGCGAGCAACTAGAAGACATTAGTGATCATACTCCAGACAAGACAAATAGTCCTTACCCCGCCGAAGGCTCCTGCAATGATAGATGCAGTGAAGAAGAGTGTCAGACGCCACTGTAACTCATAGCGCTTGTAGTACATAGAGATAAGATACACGCAACCTATTGGACAGTCAGCATCGCAGTCCATTGCCATTAAAACCCGAGGACATCGTACCAGGGAAGAGGCCAGCCTCAAAAAATCCAAGCAAGACGCGCATGGCAATAAGACCCCCAAAAGTGTTCACCAGTCCCATGCCAACTAATTTTACAGTTATTTGTTGTCAACTTTTAACTGAATATTTTGCTGATTCACCTGTTGCAATACCCCATAAAACCATGATCAGTGAGAGCCATGTTGATGGAGCCAGCTTCTTAAGCACTAGGTTCGATGGCACTTCGAACAGGATGTAGGGAATGAAGAATATGAACAGCGCTATGTTGTAGTCATTGTTGTGCATGTCGAGGTCAGCCTCGAGGCCTTGGATCCTCGCATTGCCGATGTTAGTCCCTATCATATGTCAGTGTATACTTGAAAAGGAAGTTGCGACACTTACTGTCAAGGAAGGCGAGCAAGAAGAGCACGAACAAAGGTGGCAGGACGTAAAGATCGCATTTTCGCAACAGCTTTTTTTCCGCGGCGGCATCGATATGGTTTCCAGCAGTATCATTGATGACTTCCACCTTCTCATCCGAGATGCTGGGTTTCCTGATGTCAGCCATTCCCGATTCTGTATGAAAGATGAGTCTCACGAAAGAGGCTCAACGATTTGCCGGTCATGCTCTTTGTCTTATACATGGTTAGCAACAATGACCATAATCCTGCGCCAATCATGCATAAGCTTGTCGTAGCCGACGGTGCTCCCGTGCACACCATGCCAATGCGGGGAAATCTGGGGATAATCCGGGGCGGACTCAATCCGCGCTCTTTTACCGCAGGGCGCCTGATGTCGTACGTGGCATTTTGAGCCGTGCCTACTGATTCAAAGAAACCCTACTGCTCTTCGAGAGAATCTTAGCGAATGTGGGCGGCAGAGTGGAGACAGGCGCATATGCCGTCCTTGAGGCAACAAAGTATTTCCACAAACGCGGAAAGAGTGCGCTGCGCGGCCGATGTCTCACCCACTCGACTGGACTATCTGTAAGCAGGGGTGCGAAACGATATCCGCAGGCCAACGGATGCTGTCGAGATGATCTGTTGTGTACGAAGTAAGGACGCTCAGGAAACCACACATATTGCGCACTTTAAGGTCAGGGCCGCCCACAGCCCTCACGGTACCTTGCTCATATTTAAAGGCATGGATATGGTCGCCGATATTGTGAGAGTCCAGATGATGCCCAAGCGCGAGGAATCGTGAAGCATACCATATGCGTCTGGAAGACGCCTGCCGGCAATCTGAATGAGTAGCTAACGGAGATGGCGTATCTCTCGCAGATACCAACCATGTCCAATATAGCTTTACAATGCAAGTCCTGGTGCACGGAAGGCTGCGAGATGCGTACACTTGACTGTCGTGGAAAGCACGCGCCGTGACGCTTCCAAAATTGTCAGAGAAGGTGTGGCGTCAGACTCGGCCTGAGAATCTGGAGATCGTAATGCGAGATGTATCCCATTATGAGAGAGCCATGTTGCGATCATGATCAGAGCATGGAACTGAAAAGTGATGGGTTGGCGGGTGAAGGCCGATACACGTGACGCGCACAGACCAGAGCAGCGCAGCTGCCTCGTCCTCCGAGCGAAAGTTCGAGGAAGCTTCGATATCCCCACCAGCCAACCTCACAGCCTACTCACAACGCGATCGCATACGAATCGCGCCTACCAGTCGAACAGAACAGTCGCATCCGGATTTTCATACAAAAAACGCTCAGCATCATGAAGCTCGTCAGGTGCGCAGACACGAACACAACGCGCAAAGCCGCAACTAACATGCGCCAGATTCCTCATGAAATGCCAGAACGAGACTGTCACAGTCGAGCTCAAGAACGGCACCATCGTCAATGGCACCATCACCTCCGTTTCGCCGCTTATGAACGTCGCGCTACGAGCCGTCAAATACACACCCAAGAACCGAGACACCGTAACCCTCGACACCATGACCGTGCGCGGTTCGACAGTCCGTTACATCATCCTTCCAGATTCGCTGCCTCTCGACACACTGTTGATTGACGACGCGCCGAAGCCCAAGAACAAGGCCAGGAAAGAGGCGGAACGAGGTGGCCGCGGTGGTGACAGAGGGCGCGGTGGACGGGGCCGCGGCGGACGTGGTGGAGGCCGTGGTCGCGGCCGTGGCCGAGGATTCTAAGTGCAAAACGAAGGATAGGGCAATCATCGACAGAGCACGCGTCAAAACGACGGAGCGCTTGAAGACAGGCAGAAGGCGCGCGCAACGACAGAACGAGGCGTACGGCAGTGGCTTCGCATACCGCTGACGACACTCACAAAGGAGGCGCTCGAGGTCCATTTTGAAATGTCATGGCGTGCGGAAACTCCGCAGCAAGCACGGCGTTCGGCACTTCTGGGCACATGTATAGGTAACGTGCGAGTATGCACAAATGAAGCTTATTACCACTTGGATACAATAGGCATCGATGTCACATTTTGATTTGGCATCTATTCACTGAGATCGAGACATCTATCGTGTCGAACACTCATTCTAGCGCCGCGTCTACTCTGCATCGTAGGGCGCAACTGGTGGTGTGTCATCGACCTGAATACCACCCCTCTTCTTGTCCTTGCTGTCATGGAAGGGCAGTTTCCAGCCACCCTCATCCTCGGGTGTGCTCAGCCACAGCCTCATGAGGTGCCTGCGGGGCGCTGGCGGAGGATAGTCCTTGTATGCTGTCCTGGCGTGCAGAACGTGGTTGTTTGACAGGAATTGGATATCACCAATGTCCAAGATCATGTGAAGCGCTAGGCGCAGGCAGGTCTCGTCGAGGATGGTCGCGGCACGAACCTGCTCAGGCGAAAGAGCTGGGATGATGCCCTTATCACTGAACCGTGTCAAGGACTTGACATAGTACGGATCCCATCTGGTAAATGTTAGCATTGTGACTGACTCAAGCAATAGGTGAACTTACTTCGAATACACACGCGGACTGTCACCTGTCTCCAGGTAGAACACCTGTGTGCGAATCCACTCCTGCTGGCCCTTGCTCGTCTCGCCCTTACGGTCGAAATACCAGATAGGCTCGGTCAAGAGCTTTGCAACATCAGGATGCTCCTTCTGCAGCACATTCCACACCTCGTGGCTGCTCACCAAGTCACTCTCGCCACCCTCGAGCGACTTCGCAATGCACAGCAGCCCAACGAGATCCGCGTCGTCTGCATGAAAAAACTGTCGTGCATTCGTGCGGTAGATGCGCACCTTGTCGATCTGTGTCGCGTCTTCACCGAGATCCTTGACGTGTCCGAGAACATGTCCGCGCGAGTTCTGGCTCACGAAGTAGCCGAGATATGTTCCAAGACCCATGTACGCGACAGCAGACTTCTGGTTGCCCCAGGCGTGGACCGGCAGCCCCTTGAACAGGATGAAGCCCTTGCCATCGATGATCTCCTTGCGGAGGGGCTCGAGGAACTTGCTGAATTCGGGGAGCTGGAACTTCTCTTTTGTGATACCGGTCAATGGCTCGCCGGAAGAGATGAACTTGTCTGCGGCGTCTGAGATCTCGGCGACTTCTGACTCGGAAAAGACATGTGTCCAGCGCTCGGGGTTGTTTTCATAGTCTGCTTTCGACCACGCAGTAGGGCCTGTGATCTCTTTCGGGAAGTCTTCGTAGGAGTGAAGCAGGTCGAACAGAGGGTCATGTTGCCCTGAGGTACGGATGCCATCAGGGAAGATGCTCTTGTCTACCTTGTTGTTGGCAAGTCCCTTTGAGAGCTCATGAGGAGCTATGGGCGCCGCGGAGGTCAAGGCAGGTGCCATTGTGTAGCTATCTTCCAGACAGACTCAATTGCTTTGGCAAACCAAGATAGGACGCTCGAAATCGGTATGGCAGGTAAGCTCAAGCGTGTGGATGTATCCAAGTGAATGGTACAAAGTGCGAATTGTGCGTCAAGTGCGCAATCGCAAATCTTTATATCTACCCCTCCTCATCCCTACCGACCCAAGACAGTCGTCTCCTCGAGATGGTGTCAACTCACGGAGCTTCCTGTTGTGATCTCTAGTCGGAATTGCGTGCTCGCATACCATTGATTCCGCGATCAGCGACCCCACCATTACTGTAGCTGACGTAGGCCAACCTCGGTTGCTTGCTTGCGTATCTTTATCAAAACCGTCCTGCACGCTGCTTCCTTGGATTTTTTGTTACGATACGGTTTTTCTGTCTGCTCGAATGAGCATACTCTTACTATTGCGGAGAAGAAGTGGGCCGAGATAGGCGACGTTGGCTCAAGCAAGAGACGGACGGCAGGAGCAACCCACATGTGCCCCACTCACGCCCTAGACGCGTCCAAGACGCGATGCTTGAAATGTCCTGAACGAGAAACACCGAAAGAGAACACCGAGATCTCTGACCGCCCGGACAGCAGCGCCGCGGAACATGATGCCGCAGAAGTTGCCTGCCGTTTACACCCGTCCATTGACCCTGGAAGTTCCTTCGCTGAGAATGACCGTCAAGGCTGCATATCAGTTGTGCAAGCTGCGACTGCTATAAGCATGCGCATAGCGAGGAAAGGCAAAATGAGAATATGCATTTCTTCTACGGACAACTGTGTCGCACAAGTGAGTCTGGCGTAAGTCAATCCTATCGCGGGATCCTCACTAAATCGCACGACTCACGTATGGTCCCTCACCAGTCCTGAGGGCATCAACCGCACTAAGAAAACCCCAAACGCCTCCCATGCAAACTCGCCCAATAACCACTCTAAACCATCTTCTCCGCACTCACACTCCTCCCCATCCACGCATCTTCGACACTCTCCTTCCTCTCTTCGCTCTTAGACCCCCTCTCACTCCCGCTCTCCCTGCTACTGTTGCTGTCGATGCAGACCTCTCGCTGTACGTGAAATTTTTGCAGTTCCACCTCGTCACCGCATTCACTGTTGTTGTCGCCGCGGCTCTTGTGCAGGCGACCGTTCTTAATTTTGCTCCGTGTTGTCGCGTGGTACGCATGGCTACTTCGAATCTCGGTGATGACGGAGCCGGGGAGTTTGGCGACGACAGGGGAGGTAGGGGAAGCGGGGGAGTGCTCGTAGGGCCAGATGCTAGGGTCGTTGCGCTGGGTTTCTATGGTCTGTGAGATGATATTGCTGTCCTTCGTGTCTCGGTTACGAGAGGAGAGCTTTTCGGGCGCGGCGACCATGCTGTGGCGCTGAGATACCCTGCGTTTGCCTTGCGAGGCGTCTGGTGTTCCGGCGCGACTTGCATGAGTTGGGGCGTACGAGGATGGCTTGTCCTTCGAAGTTACCCAGTGCAGGACGAGTACGCAGAATAAGATGTCCGCGTTGCAGCACATCAGACATATCCAGCCCTGTTCGCCCCGCAATACCATGAGTACGGTGAGATTGGCGACGGAGGTCGTGAGGGTGGCGAGCGAGCCAACGAGGGAGTGGAAGGCCATGCGGTTGAGCTTTGGGTTGGCGGCGTTGCGGTACGAGTACAATTCTATGTTCCTCAGCAATGCTTTCACGGACCTTGCTGTTCTGGAAGCGATGCTCTGGAGCATCCCAGGGTCGAAGATAGATAGGTAAAGGGGCATGGATATACTCACTGCGTAGCGGCAGGATGAAGAGCAAAGTAAGGTAGATATTGACGACGACTTCAAATGTAACCAACGGTAGCATTGCGATCTTCTGCATGCCGATGATGCACACGCCCTTGCCGTTGATGTACGTGATCCGCCACACAAAGTTCATGATGACAAAGATTGTGTATGGCAGCATCATGAACAGGCAGTTGAATAGCCACAGCTTCGTCTTGAGCCGCGGTTTGCGACTGCCGCGCACAATGTATGCGCGCTCGACGAGGAAGTAGTAGATCAGGATCTTCGTCGTCATGTAGCATATAAGACAGAGTAGGATCCCACCTTCGCAAACGGCGCGGGAGGAGTTGATGCCGAGACCGTGGACGATGATGGAGGTTGCGAGGACAAAGAGGGTGGAGTCGACATAAATCATGAGGATGAGGCAGATAGCCACTGGTAGGGTACGCCAATTTCTGATCCATGATGTTCGTCTTGCTGTGTATGGTCAGGCTGCAATGCTCGCGATGATGCTGGATTTCGAGGGCTTACTGAGGCATATACACAGCACACCAAACGTGCTCATCTGAAGCACAATACTGACAACCTGCCCTGGCGCCGGCACCACAGCCGGGACGTAGTCTTGAGCCATCTCGAATCTGCGAACGGCCAAGTGTTCAGCCCTGCCAGATCGTGTGTGACAGATCGTATACCCTTATCGTCCAACGATTTCGGACTCCGGCAGTCCAATGGTATAGGTACAAAGGGAAGGAATCGCACGATAACCCAGGAACGCGGCCCTGGCGTCCTTCTTCAGGCAATCCCGCCATGCACATCATCCCTCCTATCCTGCGCCTTTCTCTCCGACGATGCGCCTCTTTCAGATTTCAAACATTGGCGTACCGTACCCATCCAATGATCGCCACAGGGCATCGGCACCCGCCATGGCAAAACCCGGCTGCACGTGAAGTTTGATTCACTGCTTCTCTCACAGAGACGGCACCTGTGGCTCTGACAGGTGGATTTGAGCAGCAGAGCACATTACCGAAGGATAAGTTTGGAATGACAGGGACTGAGGGAAAGCCACGCGAGTCGCGCCAATGCCAAACGCCTGGTCGATCGCGCTTGATCGGAGCGGATCCGGAGCGGTGCGCAGTTGGGAGCCGTGCTCCCGCAGGAGAGTTTGTTGATGCGTGCTGGTGGGCGAACCAGAGCTGTCCAGCCTCTTTCCAGTCTTCTCAAGTACTCACCTATGCCCAGGCATTGTAGTCGAGATGCTGACTGCTCAGAGAATCTTGCGGAGAGTCAATTGTGGCGATAAGGCATTGTATCGTCTTCTGTCCATGTTAACGCATGCACAGAACTTACTTCCTCTGGAGGTTGATAGGGGGAAGGAACACGCGAGGGTCTCACGTGGCTTCACGCGGGGCGTTACTGCTCATCTTAGGTGATGGCGTCTTCAACGTCCAGGCACGGGAGGTGTGCCGAACACGAGACCACGGATCTGTGCTGCTGCGCGTTAAATCACGCCGAATCTCAACTTTCCAAACTTCTTTCGACGCGATGAAGTAAGACACGAGAGCAGATCAACGCAGATTTCGCGGTACGAGTGCGAGTGCGGGCAACCGTCAGGTAAGGTTGTAGCAAGCTCCACATCACCGCATCAGTCGTTGCAAATCTTTTCAATTAGAGTTGCGGCGTTACCCTCAATAGTTGTTTCAGTCTCGCCTTCGAGTCTTGATCGACGGATTGTCCGCTTTGAGCATATCGGCGCGGTGCTGTCACTTCTTTGCGCCAGCTCGTGGTGGGTGCATGGTGTATGTCCAGTTTCTACCAAAATTCGGGGAGATTAGACGCGCGGCATCTGTGCATACGGTCTCACCAGCAGAGTCTTTTCTGTAGTGTCTCTGCGAAGGGAATGTTTGCCTGATGATGGTATCACTATCGATGTGAGGCAGATGGCAAGATTGGAGCAGTCCCCCATCGTGGATATTTTGTCGGCGTTTTGTATTTGACCTCAATGACCTGATAAGGTATATGTCGAACACTAGTACCCCTGCCGACTGGGCGCATTGACTTTGCCACTCGAGAAGGTAGCTGTCTGCCTGTCCAGCGCCTTCTGCCTCTGCTTGCCTGTGATGCCAGTTCTATCTGTCGTGGGTTGAGCGTTCATGAAGGCATCGAACTCTTCGTCATCTGCGCCATCATCGTTTGAACCATCGCTCTTGTCGTTGTCCTCTTCGTGCTTTGGTGCAGGCTCGGTACGTGGTATGCGCTCGGGGGCTTTCTTGGTATCTTCTTCGTCCTCGTCCTCGTTTTTGGACGGGTTGGCGAACGGCTTGGACGCTAAGACGCGTCGACGTAGCTCCGCCATTTCCTCTTCGTCATCGGATGGTGGGAGATCGTAGGGGTTTCGTGGGTCGATCTCATCCTCATCCTCATCCTCGTCATCGTCATCTTCGTCAGACTCATCGATGACTCGCCTGTTCTGATTTCCTCCAGCCCAGACATCGTCTTCAGCGCCGTCTTCCTTGTCGGCCCTAGCTTGCTCGAACTCTTGCTCGATTTTTGCAAGCCAGACTTCTTCTGCCTTCTTGATTTGCTCCTCATTTTCGCACGCTTCGTAGCGCTTGAGCAGCGCAGCGTTGATGTCTAAAAACGCTCGGCCGTATGAAAATGTCGACAGAATGTCCTCGGCCCAATCAGAATGACCGCAGATGTAAAAGCACGCTGCAAGTGCCTCGACGCAGTTCAGTCTCCAAGGCTTGCCATAGTTGGTGGGGTTCGCCGCAACGAGGTATGGCAACAAGCGCTCACACTTGCCACCAATCCTGCCAAATGGCACCTCGTCGATTCTCTTCCAGCTTGCCTCGACCACTGCAGCGCCGTATTGATCCAACAGCTCCTTATCCTCGCGCGACACGATCTTCTTGCCCTTGGGGCTAACGACTACGCCTGCAAACTTCTGACCCACATGCAGCTCGCGCATCATTCCTAGGCGCATAAGCCTCTTGCCCGAGCATCGTTTCGCGTCGCAGTGTCCCAGGTCCCAGCAAGCTGCTTTGAACTCTGGCTTCTTGGGGCGGGGGTTCTCGGTGTCGCTCTCTTCGTTCTCAGATTCGGAGTCACGGCGGGGACGTGGTGGCCCTGCGCCAACGGGCCTTCCTCCTCTCCCTCTCCCTCCTCGTGCGGAGTACTTGTTGTTGGGCTTAAAATCCTTCTTGTGGCGAACCATAGTGAGCGATTGTGATGTTGTTGCGTAGAAATGAAGTCTAGACGCGGGGTTGTGAGGTTTTGGAGGGGCAAAACGATGATTGACTTCACGACATTTATGATGCGCTAAAAATCGATCAGGGTCCAGTGACGTCCTCGTCACTCTTTCCACGCAACGCTGTATATGAGAGTCCTTGAAGGGTTTCCACACAACAATGTGGCCCCCATATGTATTCTGATTTCCTGTTATATTCTGAGGCTACTTTGCTACATTGTCAACCCGGCATCGAATTATCCCCATTTGTTGGTAAGTCTGCCTTTGAGTAGTAAGCTAAGTCATGGTCTACCCCAATCAGAAATGATTGACCAAACATCATGGGACTTGAGATCGGTCGAAGAACCTGCCACCTCTCATTCTCTCTCATATTTAATTCATGTACCAATCCTGCTTCCTCATCGGGTTGTCGCTCGCCTTCCCTTCTCCAACACTGCTCTTGCTCTTGCTTCCAGAACCCTGCACCTCATCATCCGCATCCTGCGGTAACTGAATGCCCATGGCCCTCAGCATGTTGCCTGCTGGTCCAGCAGCGCCAGCCTGACCCTTGAAAGCAGCGAGCATATTCTGCACCAGATTGTAATCTTCGTCCAGAAGCTCTTCATTCTCCTCATTACTGCCTTCGCGCTCAATCTCTTCGACATCGTCTTCGGGCTCAGCGAATGACACCTTGGCTTTGCCCTTCCCTTTTTCGATTTTGCTCGGCTTTTCAGCGCCTTTGAGAGTCTTGGAAGCTTTGTCCGCAGCGGAGTACAAGTTGAGTGCCCCATGCCCGAATAGCTCCGCTTCCATGGCTTCAGTCAGCTTCCGGATCTCTTCGTTCTCTTCGTTCTCTGCGTCCTGTGCGCGTGCTAGCTCGCGCGCGTCCTCAGTGAGCATGGCCTTCTCGTGTGGAGGGAGCGTCATGTACTTCTCGAAATACTTTTCGTATTCGGCGTACTCTGCGTCAATGGCGGCTTGGTCTTCTTCTTCGGACTCACTTTCTGAGTCATCATCTTCGTCGTCGGCTCGCGCGGCCTTCGATTTAGGGTGCGGCTTAGTATGGGATGCAGGCTTCGTGCTTGGCGAGGACGCAGGCGCGCCGGTCTGTTCTTCCTCGTCAGAGCTATCTTCGGGATCCTCCCATCCACGCCCTGGGTCCGAATCGTTGTCCTCGTCCATTGGATCCCGCTCGTCCGCGTTTGCACCCTCGTGTCCGGCTTCATCGTCTGCAAGGAATGTGTTGAACCGCTCCACCATCTTCTTGAGGTTGTCCTGAGCGGTTTTGTGGCCGAAGCCCTTGTCGCCTCCCTTGCCCTGGAGTTCTCTCTCGAACTCGGAGAAGTCGATGTCCAACCAACTTTCATCATCCTCGCGCTTCGGCCATGCCGCGATTTCGGCGTCCGTGGGTAGTGTGTCGTCGCCTGTTTCCAAGTCATCCAGGAGAAGATTAATCTCACGCACGGCCTTTTTGTCCGTGAAAAGGCTGTGAGATGCGAGCATCTGCATGCCTGCACTGAGCTTGATCGCCACCTCGCTCTTTTCCTGGGGATGACCAGATTTGACTAGTGACTCAACAGCGGACTCATATTGAGGTGGTGGGTTCCAATGTTGACCTAAGAGCTGGGCATACAAGACTTTCGTAAACCGCACACTGGCGGATACGAAGTCTTCAGGCGGGAAAATCAATTCTGTCTTGGACTTCTCGGGCTGCAGGAGGCGCAAGGAGACAGGGTCGCGGAGGTAGAAGGCTTCGACTGCTGAGGAGACGTAAGACGGGTTCGCATGCAGTATGTGCGCTACTCTGCGTGGTAGAGGAAGGGTAGCATGGTGTTGGTTTTCCGAGATGGCGTTAGGATAGTTATTGAGGCGGTGGAAGGCTTCTTTCTCGACTTTGAGGTATTGCTGTGGCCTGCCTGGCGTGTCGCTCAGTATGGTGAGCGCTACAGACAGCTTGAGTGGCGCTGGTTCTTCCTCTTTGCCTAGAGGTACGATGAGCAATCGATGCGTATTGATCCAAACTCGGTGTTCTGCTACCTCTGGAGTGAGCCATTTCGGTAGGGCATTTGCAGCTTCGATGAGCAGGAACTCGCCATCTGTGTCGTAGATACGTATCCAGGCATCCTTGAACTCCTTACTTAGCTCGCGCAGAAAGTATACGATTAGCCACTCATCAGCAACACTGTCGCCGTAGTTGGACTGGCCTTTCAAGAGCCAACGGTCGTTCTCTCGTACAAGATCAAGTTTGATCTCGTCTCGCTGCCAGATGTACTCTTTCAAGAACTTCTTCTTCAGGTCCTGCAGCGCGCGTTGGAAGGCCTGCAGACGCTCTCTTGTCTGTATGTCTGAGAGTCTAGTGTCGATGATGAAGATGATATATTCTACAACGTCCTCTGGCAGCTTTTTCGGAAAGCCGTCAAAGCCTTCGCCGAACCACTTCAGACCGTCACCAGAGTCCATGTTGAGTGGTGGGCGTCGCAGGCCTGCGGTTACAAAAAGTTGTGATGGAGCGGCGAACCCATGACGTGACTGGCTGAAGGCAGCACCCACCTTTTCGGTCCTTCCACGTTCGGGCACTAGTCTCGATGCAGCCAAACAACAAACAGTCCACTCCACCTTGGGCCGACTCAATAACACACCCGCATGCACTCGCTCTGCTGACTGAGGTGTGCGCACGCCGACGACTGACATTCCTCCCACTCATGCGCATACTCTAGCAGACAACATCGATAATGGCGAACTTCCTCCCGCAGACCCCGGGCACCGACGTGGGCGACGCGACGCGCTTCACTCAACATGACCTCTCATTCAGCAGAGAAGAGTCGTTCCAGGCGCCGGCCGGCCGCGACGAGCTCTTCAAGAAGATGAGCGGCGCACGAACTCCACGCAATCCACTCGCCGCCCTGCGCAACCCTAATGCAAAGAACGAGTTCACGCCCATGCTCAAGAGCGCAACCGCGAACCGCACCCGTCAGGTCTCCGGCCTACTCCCTGGAAAGATGACCACTCCAGCCGCGCTGAAGAATGGCTTTAGGGTGAGCGACTCGCCGCTGCCCGAAGCAAGCGGGCTCGACATGCAGTCCAGCTCCTTCGACCACTCCATCGACGGTCGCACACAGCTGCCCGATCCCAGCTCAAGCGCGATGAGCACACCCATGGCCCTGCCCCGACGCGCTGAGGGCGAACTCGACATGGGCAACAGCAACGGCAATGTCCTCACACTGCGCGAGCAGGAAGCGCGACTCGAGCAGATTGACAAGGAGAACTTCGGCCTCAAGCTGAAGATCCACTTTCTGGAAGAGAACCTTAAGAAGATGGGGCCCGAGTTCAATGTGAGGACTATGGAAGAGAACGTCAATCTCAAGTCAGAGAAGGTCACAATGACGCGCGACATTAAGCAATACTCGAAAGACCTGAAGTCTGCCGAAAAGGAGCTCGAGAGCTACAAGCAGCAACTGCGCGACTACGCAGAGAAGGTTAAGAAGCGACACGCGGATGCAGGCATGCGCGAGGAAATGGACGAGCTGCGAAGGCTCGCCGAAGAACGCGCTGCGGAGATTGAGCGCCTAGAGGACAAGCTGGAGGAGGCGCGCAGCGCAGAAGATGAACTGGAGAAGGTCAGCGCAGAGTTGGAGGGTGCACAAGCCGAAGTCGCTCGCCGGGACCAATTGCTCGACGAACACGAAGACCAGATTGAAGAGTTGGAGAACAAATTAAAGAACGCTCAAGGCTCATCGTCGGCCGACATCGAAGAGAAGGACCGCCAAATCAGGGAGCAAGCAGACCTTATCGCAACCCTCGAACAGAGCGCACGAGAGCTCCAACAGCGAACTGAACGTATCCATGGACTGGAGCAGGACAATCGCCGATTGCAGGAGCAGGTCGCACGAATTGCCGAGTTGGAGGAACAGAACCGCCGACTTCAAAAGGAGGCAGAACGGGTCATTGAGCTCGAGTCACAGCTTCACTCAGTCTCGCAAACAAAGGACCGAGACGTTGCTGATATGAAGCGACAGCTGCAAGCAAAGAGTGATCAAGTTGACGAGCAAAATGAGAAGATCGAGGATCTCGAAGATCAGTTGCGATCGCTCGAGCGCACAAAGGAGGGTGAAATCGAGAAGCTTCAAGACAGGCTCGATGCCACGGCGAACGGCAACGATCAGGAGATCCGCGAGCTCGAGCAGCAGCTGGACGAAGCTGAACGCGAGCTCGAGGCAGCGGAGACACAAAAACGACACGAGATCTCACTCGTCGAAGACCGCTTACGAACACTCGAACGCGAAAAAGACGCTGACATCAAGGAACTTCAACGACGGATGAACACGATCCAGAGCGAAAAGGACGCCGAGCTTGATGCCCTCCAGGAGCGAGTACAACTGGCAGAGTCAAAGGGCGACAACCAAGTTCAGCTCGCACGACAGTCTGCACACGACGCTCAACAAAAAGTGGTCGATCTGACACGCGAGAAGGGCGTCGAGATCGAGCTTCTCCAATCAAGAGTCGATGCTGCTGAGTCCAGAGCGGACGAGTTGGAGGACTACCGCCGACAGTGTCAGGACTCTATGCAGCAGATCACCCGTCTTCAGCGTGATGCTTCCGAGTACGAGCAGCAGCTACAGCAGCTACGACAGACGCTTACCCAGAAGGATCGCGAACTTGGGGACCTCAACCAGCTTCGCCGCGAACGAGACGATGCCACACAAGAGATCCAGGGTCTCCGCACAACACTCACAAGTAAGAGTGCGCAGGCCGATGCTCTCAACAAAGCCCTCCGGGAACGTGACACATTGTCTCGTGAGCTGTCAGATCTTCGACGCGAGCGAGATACTCTCACATCGAAGATGGCGGACAAGGATGCGCAAGTCGACAGACTCGACCGGGGCAACCACGACCGCGACACCCTAGTCGCCACTCTCCGTCAGGAACGCGACAATATTGAACGAGAGATGCGCACCTTGCGTTCGACGATGTCTGGCAAGGATACCCAAATCGAAGCTCTCCAGAAGATTACACGCGAGAGGGATGCGTTGTCTCGCGACCTTTCGAATCTTCAATCGACGCTGCAGTCACGAGACCGCGACGTCGCGGCATTCCAGAAGAAGATTGATACGCAAGAGGCGGCGCTTGATGAGCTTAAGAGGCTCAAGGGTGAACTCGGCGATCGGACTCGGGAGCTGGAGAATGTCCGCAAGACAGTCTCGGAGCGTGATGCCGAGCTTGACGCCATGCGAAACCACGCAGACGAGCCTGACACACAAATCGATGTTATGCAAGACCTTGTGCGTAAGCGCGACGACGAGCTCGAGATCTTGCGTGACGAGATCAACGCACAGAGACGCCAAGTCGACTCTATTCAGCAGCTGGCAGAGGAGCGTCTGGAGGCTCTCGAAGAGCTGAGGGATAGTGCGAACCGACAGAAGCAGGAGTATGAGGACGAGCTCGAGGTACTTCAAGAGGATGCTGATGAGGTGCTCGAGGAGAAGGCTTCCCTGGAAGAGAAGATTACCGTGTTGGAATCGATGCTCCGTGAGAAAGAGAACCAGGTTGCTTCCACTCAGTCTGAGACGCGCGCAGCGCAACGCGAAGAGAAGGCAGCTTTGGAGAACAAGCTCCACGATCTCGAGAGTCGTTTGCGAGAGAAAGACTCGCAACATCGTAAGATCCAGAATGAGATCAAGGCAGCACAGCGCGAAGAGAAACTGTCACTGGAGCGCGAGCTAGGAGATCTGGAATCTCGTCTGCGCGAGAAAGAGTCGCAGCTCCGCCTGCTGCAGGCGTCTGCTAAGGCTGTGCAGCAAAAAGCGCAACACGAAGCATATGATCTCGATGCGCAGTCGCACGCTCTCGAGAAGCGCCACATCAAGGAGATCAACGGCCTCGCAAAACAGATCCAATTCTTGCGTGCCCGCTGCTCACGCGCCGAGTCCTTCCGTGAGGCGCTTGGGTATCAGAAACGCTTCTTCCTGATGCAGATCCAGACTTACAACGAATGGTACGTTCTCCTTCCCATCACAGCGTGCACCAAGACTAACAATATTCCAGTAACCAGGAAGACCTCAATCTCATCTCGCAGATGGGCATTACGCCTGATATCACTATCCAAGAGCGCCGACCTAAGCTCAAGTCAGCCGCACTGGCCGTCATTGCGGCATTGAGAATGCAGAGGCTGAGCCAGGGTTGGGCAGAAAATCGCAAGCTTCACGAGCAGTTGAAGCAGAAGCTCGCAAGTATGCGTAGACAAAGCGGGAGGAAGTCTGGTGTGGGATTGAAGACCGTGAGGTAGAGACTCGTAGTTGACTAATTGTCATGGGTCTGGTCCGGCGTTTGGTATCATTATGCATGTGCGGTGTTTGGTCAATGCATTATCGACGTTTCTGTTGTCGGAAATAGGTTCAGAGTGACCTTCAAGTCTGGTTGGACTTTGGTCAATATTCATATTCGTCTCTTTGAAATGTCATGACCGCAACCATGATTTTTCGCAGCTTGATACGGGCAGCGCGTACACTGTAGATGAGCACACTGGGCGTTATGCTAATAGATCCGCATTGCACTGCACATAGCCGAGCCGCGATGAAAGACTAATCACTCAACATCCTCATCCTCCTCCTTGACCCCCTCCTTCGGCCTCGCCTCTTGCTTCCTATACAACACGGCCAATTCCTCCGCCTCCGTCGCCTCCTCAATACTCTTATCCTCTCTAACCCTCAAAAACCTCGGAAACCTCGTACTCAACCCCCTCTCCTCACTCACCAGCCCAATCGCCGCTGTATACGTCGGACTCAGCGTCAGATCCGCAAACGCCACCTCCCACACCTCCTGCGGCTCAAACCACACCGCCGGCCAGCCAGCACCCCCATTATACTCGACAAAGCTTGGCTTGCCGTCCCTCCTCACATTCGTATTCTCCTCATCATCAGGATCATATTTAAGTCGATTCGCCTTGTAAAACGCGTCCGTGAAGCCGGACATGCATTTCGTGACTGCAGTGAGCGTGCCGGTGGACTCGTTGCGGATCGCGAGAAGAATGGGCGACCACCAGGCGGCCTTGCGGCCGGAGCCGTGGAACGCACCGATGGGGATTAGGTCGAGGGTTTCGGAGGTGGTGGAGTAGTCTTTTTTTACTTTGAGCCAGGAGTCGAGACGCTTGTCTGGCTCGTAGGTGCTGAGGAGCGCTTTGCGGCGCCCTGTTCGCTTGGGCTCATCGGGCTCTGCGGGGTCGGTGGTGGTCTTTTTGCCTTTAGGCTTGGTGGGCCTTTTCTTCTTAGGTGTTGGCGGGAGCGATGGTGTGCCGTCGTCATTCAGCTCGTCGAGAAGGTCTGGGTTTGGCAGGTTGTCCAGCACTTTGACCATTATGCCTTCGCACTTTAGCTCGAGCGCGCTTTTGAAGAAATCCGAGACGATCTCTGTGTCGGCGGATGTCGCGTCTAGGCTCTTAACCCAGGTGAAGTTGTGCGGGATCTCGACGAAGAGGCTGCGCAGCATGTCGCGCCGCTCGCGGAAGGGGCGGTTGAGGAGCTCTTCACCGTTGAGATACATCAGATCGAAGGCGAAGAGGCAGACGTCGATTGTAACGGCGCCGATTACGACGTCTTTTCGCGCGCGGTTGGCGAGCGTTTGGAAGGTCTTGAGTTCGCCGGATGTGCGGTCTACTGCTACGACTTCGCCTTCAAGGATGAAGCTCGACACGCCTTCGCCACGAATTTTCGGCACTAGTGCGACTAGGTCTGGGTACTTATCTGTCATGACTTCGAGATGTCGAGAGAAGATTGTAACTTTGCCCTTCTCGTCGCAGTGTACTTGCGCTCGCTGTCCGTCATACTTGTACTCGCAGCTGAAGTCACGGCCCTGGAGCTTGGTAAGCATCTCGCCCAAGTCGCGGGTGATGCTGCCCAGCATAGGTCTGAGTGGTATATGCAGAGCTAGTCCGCAGCGTATGAGCAGCTCATCGCCGACACCAATCTCCAACAGGGCTGGTATGATGTCGTTGTAGTTCGGTCTTCTCGCGAAGCACGCCTTGACAATCTCTTCGTTGCGGCTATAGATCTCGGCCAGGTCCTCCTTCTTAAGCTTCGCCAGATCTTTTGGGTTGCGGGTCTCGAAGTCGGCATTTGGTGGTTTCGATAGCAGGAACGCGCGTGACAATGCTATGAGCATGGTCGTCTTCACGGCTCCTATTCTCAGATGCTGCACTAGCGTTCTGACGATGTACCGACTCTCTTCTGCGCCTCGCGCATCCTGTATCAGCCTCTCGACAATCCTTTGCTTTACCTCTACGCTGCCATTGCCTTTGCTGTTCGCAATCTTGACCAATGAATCGAACACGCTCTTGATTGTGAGTGGCTTAGGCTTGCGCAACGTGAAGGATTGGCGCTTCTTCGCTTCGAAAGCCACGTCTCCAGCATCGCCGTACTTGTTGTTGAGTGCCTTCAGCCCTGCATTGTCTAGACCGCAGACTTTCTTCAAGGCCTTCGAGATGGCCGAACCGCCCAGACCGAGTTCCAGATCGATGTATGGAGGGGAGATGGAATTCGTTGCCAGCCATACTGCAGGCAGTAAACTTTCTGGATCGCTTTCGATGATGATTCGCAAGAGGTTGACGAGTGTGTCCACGATCTTGATCCGACTTGTCGTGCTGTTGACCAAGATGAAGCATCTCGTCAGCAGCGCATATGTCGCGCGCCCTCCATCAGCTGTCCAGTGCTTCTGAAGATCTGGTATGTATTTCGAGGGTTCAAATCCGAGTGGACTTTGGTCGAACGGTATGTTCGCGGTTATGGTATCTTCTTCAGCCGCAGTGGATTGCAATGAGAGCGTATTCGACTTTGCTGTTGGCGCGGCGTTTTCGATGATCGGTATCGACACTTCGGTCCTGTACACTTCGGCTCTGTATATGTCTTCTTCCTGATCGTTGCTATTGTCCTCTAGTATGGTTTTCGCAGGTGGACTGGGATCTCTGTAGAGCTCATTCGAACTCGAGAGATCCTCATCCTTCTGAGGTGGTGCCTCAGCCTGTGTCTCCCCTCGAGCTTCTCTATCCCATTCATCTTGTAGCTTCCTCGCATACTCCTCATCCGTCAGGTTTGCTGGGTCTACTGCCGCATGCGCATTTACTGCTGTGGTGTCCTTGGGCGGCGCATCATGCGTCGCAGCGGCTTTGGCGGTTTGTTTGGCGAAGAAGAAGTCTAACTTGCGCACCGGGTTACTTGAGCCATCGTTCTTCTTGCGGCGCTTTGAAGGGCTGTCCATTGTCAGGAAGGCGGCATGTTCGTGCACATTGTAAGGCAGTCGCTGCTCTCGGTACATTCACGTCCATGACGTAGCCGAGCGCTCGGACCAAGTCGCGTCGCGGTGTCACGCGGCTCCGCTTCGATCAATTCATCGGCGTTGCATTGTCCGTCATCATGATAATTCGATACGCTACGATCTCATCAATAATCGACTTAATACCTCCGTGGTCATCCCAAAGCAATAACGTCGTCCTGAATTCCCAGCTCAAGCCCCAGGTTGTTGCTTCCGTCTTCAGAGCCTTTCTATCCAACTCTGGCCAAGTGAGGAGGCCTTCAGCTCCTCCTGATGAACGTCAATGTCATGAGTTACAGTCGATTCGAACGTCTCACGCGCGGGACCTCAGCCCCGTGAAAGGTGCCATATTCTTCATCTTTCGCCTCTCAGTTGTCATATCTGAGCCTGCCCTCAGTCGAATCGCGGTCCCAATAGTCGCCGCCGCGGTCGGTGTCCCTGCGAGAGCGCTTGTAGGACTGACGATCCGCTCGGGGTGCTGTAGGAGCTGAGAAGCCGCCACGGACAAGGCTCGACACATCATCTTGGTCTTGACCCGGGTCGTTCACCGCACGCTTCCACTCATGAAGCCCAAACTCGCCATCACGCGGAGTACCTCCTTGCTGCCCGAAGATCTGGTCACCGACGTCGTACTTGGCTAAGGCTTGCGTCAGTATGGAAGAAGTGAAGAGTAGGAAGCACGACTTACTAAGCAAGAGTCCGCTGTCGACGTGGAGCCTATGGACGATGGCACGAGCGGCTGCTAGCGGACAAGCGGCGACTTCCTTGCGCAGGATTTTAGTTGCATCATTGAAGCTACATACAAGTACAGCGGCGAACATTGTGTTGGGCTCACTGTATGCGATCACGACGTCTGCTTAGTGTCAGTATGCCTTTCTCTGGCTCGATCGATACCACTTACCAAAGAACTTGAACTTCTCCGAGCCGTACAGGATCTTCGCATTTCCCAGAGCCATCGTACGAAGTTGGTGAAGCTGCTCGAGCTATCGAAATTAGCACTGTCGCCATGAGAAGGGGTCACTCACGTACCTTGGTCTGATTGCTGAGCCAGCTGTCGCCGGAGAGACTTGCGCGGCCGTCGAATTCAGCGAGACCGTCAACGCCGACGCCCGCAGCTCGTACCATGAGGTTGTTCGGGTTCATGATGGGGTCCTGCTTGCAACTACGTGAGGTGCGCGCGCAAGATGGTGTTGAGACTTGTGGGGTTGAGTAACAAGAGTGCCGGGAGAGAGCGACTGATATTCTGCTAAGCAGCCGGAACTAGTCGTTTGCTCGTTGCAACGACCCCAGGTGAGAGAAGTATTGCAGAGTGTTACTGCTGAACAGGTATTTAGATTGATACAAGACATCCCACTCTGCGATAAACACAATTTACAGACCCATCGACGCTGAAGCTAATGCTACAACAACCGACGAGAGATTGTTCACACGCTTATAGCCGCAATACAAAACCTAAGCTGGAACTTGGTATCTTGCTCGCCCATCATTTACGTCCAACGGTCCTTTCGTTACCTTTGCTTTGGTCAATCTACGGTAAAGCAGAAAGGCCCCGATGGCGACTGCTACCACGCCTACAACTACTCCAGCGGCAACCCCACCTTTAGCGCCAGTCGATAGGCCTTTGTTCGAAGACGAGAGATCTTGGGTCGAGGAAGTCGAGGAAGTCGAAGAAGTCGAAGAAGTCGAAGAAGTCGCAGAAGTCGCAGAAGCGGTGCTGGACGCCGAAGTCGTAGCGGATGAAGTGGGTGATGATCCAACACGACTCAAAGTCCAGTGTTGGCCCGGTGAATCTGTGGCTCTGAGTGTCGGTTGCAGGTCGTCTTTTACCACATCGAGATAGAGATCGGGCTGGAACTCGCTGCTCAGCTTGACGCTCCCGTCATCCCGCTTGTCCAGATGCCAGTATTGACCCGTGCGGTCTTGTATGGCGAAGAAGCGGAGGTCCATGGTGCTGTCGCCATAGTAGTTCCTGATGTCAAGGGCGTACCCCTCTCCTTTCTCAACAGTGTGGAGGCGATAATAAGATGCGCTCGTGGGCTGGGAGAAGAACCAAGTTTGAGCGTCTTCGGTCTCGCTCTTTGATGATATGATGGCCGAGTCATTGGAGCTTGTGGAGGCGAGAACGCTGTCTGCACCGAGAAGGCCATTCGTGAGAACGTATTGCGCATTGATCTCGACGCCCGCCATGGTTGAAAAAGAAGGTGAGTCTACAAGTGTCTTTGCCTCTCGTGCATACTTGAGTGTCGTTCTGCGTATCTCTAACATAAGATATTGTGCACAATGACAGGGTGCACTGTCGCTAGGAATATACTTAGCCAAGAGCAAGGGCGAGTGGGAAGCGTGATCGTCGGATAACAGGCTCAGCCTCTGGCGCAGCGCAAAATAGGCAAAGAGCCTCACTCCAGGCTGTGCTCTGGGGGCTATGATGCATCATGTATTGGGGGCGCAAGCCAAGAGCTAACCACGCATTTGCCCTGTAGCCTTTTACGCGCTCAGCCTTGTTGGCGTGCTCTCGCTACTGCTGACTCGACCTTGCAAATTGCAGGACTCTATTCGCTAGGCAGATCGAGCTGGGGGCTGCGGCCCGGAGCAGCCTTCCTGCAAGCCAAAACACCGTCTCACAGCAACAAATTTGTCCTTCACTTCATCTAGCGCCGGGATGAGCCAGCCACACACTCGGTTCACATCCGCCAATCAATCAGTTCGACAAGCAGCAATCCGAGGAGTGAGTCCCTCAGTTGAAGAAGTGTGTGGTAGCATGCTGGATCAGCGAAGCGCTGCCTCGAAGGACGAAACTTTTGTTTTTGTGGGGGTCTGGACCAAAACACAATGACTTCAGTATGGTACATTGATTGTGCACAGATCTCCGTGCTTCCACGAGAGCGAGGCTTCCAAGACGTTCCAATCAAGCGTCAGTGACAGAGTCAGCGTTGTCTGGCACATCGTTGGCTCTCCCAGTTTTCTTATCCGCTCACAGCCTGATATTATCTCGGATGGCAGTACCTCCAATATGCAGGCTCTTTCCAGATCTGTGTCCTGTCAATCAAATATCCAAGCTTAGTGTCTATCCTGTACTCACCATCTCTCGCAAACTTCAGACTTGTTGGCCGATCTTGTTCCTCTTCTTGACAAGAGTAGACGGGGATCTTGATGGCGGTCTGCTTGTTTCTAGGGAAGCAGATGTCGAATTCTTTGATTTCTGTGCGCGATTCGTGCTCTACCACAAGGTCGCCTTTGTTCAGCAGCCAGCTTAGCTGGTCTTTGGCATACGCGCCGCTTTCGGTCTGGTACCGGTCGCGAATGTCGAAGCGCTCGGTGAAGCTTTCATCGAGGCAAACAGCGTAACTTTGCCGGCAGAACGTCGTCTTCTTCATGTTCGTGATGCTTGCCTTTTCGATCCCACACACTACTGCACCCTGAACGACGGCTGTCCAAGAGGTGTGGGGAGTGCGAAAATTAATATTCCAAAGTCCGACAGTGACCTCGAGGTGGTGCTTCAGATAATCTGAGGCGCCGAAACCGCCCACAAGGAATACGTCCTTCGTTCGTCTTCAGCTGGGTCGGGTGGGGCATGGGTCCAATTACTACTTACCTTAGGCCTGCTGCCTCTTTCTGCAATTCGTTCCATGTGCCACTTGACCATTTCAACTATGACGTCGATGCAGGAATCAAAGAAGTCCTCCATCAGACTCCTACAAAACGTTAGGATATCAATAGCGTGTTGTCCGGTGTCTTACCTTGTGATCGTGATCTGACCCTCGTTAATCACACCAGGTACATTGAGGTTCTCGAGTGGGAATGGCAAATCGAGGTATTGATCCCGAGACTCCCTTGTGAACGCTTGTTTACGTTCATCGAACCTTTGCATCAGATCTCGCATTGCAGGCGTCTCAGATGAATGAGAGGAGTCATGGTCTATCTCCATATTCGGATCCAGCTTGGTGTAGTGTTCGTCGCCCAATTGCGATCTAAGCCATCTCTTAAAAGCGCGGTTGATGAATATCGAGCCACATTTCGCACCTGCCATTGATCCGTAAGTGCGAATCATGAAACAGTGAGTGAGCCATACCTGTAGGCCGACCGATTTGCTCTAGTTGCAGCGGATATAATCGTTTGACCTGATATGACACTATGTCCTGATGTTGACTTTAGTGTCGACCTTCAGTGCTTGATGTAACCATCTAAGACTCACAACGGTACCTCCACCAGCATCAACGAGTATGAAGTACTGATTGGCCTGTAGTTCAACATTAGTGGGGTTGGGACGGTACATAGATCTACACGTGTTACCCTCAGAAACTCTTGTCCTCTCTCGTCCCTGAAGAAGCGAGCAGTATACAACGCAGCAGCCTCCGACTCGGTCATGAACATGACATCTTTCAACCGTGGAAAGTTGCTTCGGTTGAATCCAGCTTTGGTGATGGCGCGGTATGTTGAGTTTTTGGCAATGTACGGCCAGTCCTGTCAAGATCAGATACACTCTGGCATGCTATTACAGCGATTCGAACTTACTGTTGGAACCGTTACAACGATGTCTGTGCTAGTATACTTTCGGAATGACTCGCTAAGGTGCGAGACTGATCGATCCAGGTATTCGAAGATGTTCGTAAGATAGTCTGTCACTATCTCTTCCGGCGTCTTGTGAGAATATGCTGGACGCTGTTCTCCTTCATTCAGGATCATCATCTGGTTGAAGTTGAGGTTCTTCATGCCATCCAGAACTTGCAACGTCATATCCAGTTCCCCGTCCAGATCCTGTGGACCCAACTCAAGCTTTGTGTGAACCATAGACACGGCATTTGGGCTCAGGCTACTGCCCCATTGCTGCTCTCGGTTCACGCTGGGGACCGAATACGACTTGACACTTGGCACCTTGTCATGGTTGCTCATCTGCGTACCCCAATCGGTTATCACCGTTATCTCACTCAGAGTACACTTATCACCCGTGGGCGTGGCGAATGCGACACCTGATATTGTCAACTTCTGGGCTTTAGATCCAGACTCATCGAAACGCACCAGTGAACGTTGTTCCGTAGTCCAGTCCTATGACCAAACGCGTCTCTTGAACTTCAGGTTTCATTCCGTCGATCTGAGGCGATGCAGTCGGTCTCTCGCGGCCCGAAACGTTGTGTAAGCTGAACGGCGATTCCATAATGTCTGGATTTCGAATTGACCCAACGCAAGTGGATCCCGTCAACTTTTCTCTCTGAGCCGGATGGCTACAAGGCTGAGGCAAACCCGAATAGCTCAGACGATGGACATCGGTGTTCGGTGCCGTGGTGCAGGCAAAAAGCAAAGTTACCACGTACAGTCCTGCACCCGCACTGGACGCGTTAGGCACGTGCAGGGGGATATGTGCGCAATGCAGGCGAAACGCTTCTTGCGGACAGGCAATGCCGAGTGTTTACGCCCATAAAGGTAGGCTCAAGCGAATTTGTGATCAGATTCTTTGAAGTGTCACACCTGCAGGCCTTGTCAGCCTGATGCTGCAAGGCTGAAAGCTCGTCCTTGTTGACCCTTCAATGTGGCGTTGCAGGCAATGTGACACGGCTGAGCCAAGGCCGAGTGGCTTTTTTGCCTAGTGATGCGGGCGCTTTTCAGCTGTGAAAGACTGCATTGGCGCATGAGCCGATGCATGCAATCGAACTGTGGACACGGGCAGTCGAGCCTTAGACCAAGCTACTACTAACGAACTCCCACGACACACTATACTTGCGATTGCATCGTTTTACGAACCGTTGAATGCAGATGGCAGGAGCTGAATAATGTGTGAGTGTTTTCTGTCGGCCATCGTATAGGATTACTGATAGCCTAAAGACAACAGTCGGGGTGATGTTGTCTACTCCGCTCCTTCTCGAAAGCCAGACCATTGGAAACGCAAGGGCGAACGGAGAAGATCCAGTAGAAGAAGGAGCAGCACTGATAGCGACGTCGCATACAATCCTGGCAGTTTTGATGCAACCATGAACAGTCTGAAAGAGTCAGCGCTGCGTCATTTCAAGTCCGCGGTGACTGGAAAGGAATACAAGAAAACTTCGGAACGAAGCGTCGAAATCCAGGATTTCCAATACCATGGTTACATTGGGACAGCCCCTCAGCCTAAACACTTCCAGAGCCCCTCCTCTTACGACTACAACACTCCTTATAATGCAGACGATTATCTGACAATTCCACCGCCGATTCGAGACAAGCCGCCCCACACAACACGCGTTGTAGAGCCTTCACAACCCATTTGTACTCACCGAACGACTACAGAGTATCAGCCTCTGCCGAGAACGTATCCAACAAACGAAGAACACGAGGAGAGTTTCGATTCGACGGTTGCTGAGGCTGCCGCAGAGCTAGATGCAACACACCCTCAGGTAACTGATGAGGAAAGGCCGGCTTCTGAAAGTAGCCATGAAATACACGTTCTCAGAGCGAGGCAAGCTTTCTTCAGAGCCGAGCAAAGACACCCGGAGATCAAAGGGCCTGAGAATGAGCCTCTAGAAGAGACCGTGATCAGGCTGCTCAAGCTTTACGAGAGCTCTGTTGGTTCAAGTGGTCTTTCAGGGCTTCAAGTAGAATGCAGTACACTGAAGCAGAAGCTGGAGACGTCTGAAGCAACAGTGTATACGAAAAACGTACAAATTGGGCACACCGAGCATGAAATAGGTAGGCTCCGGGCGCAAATCAACGACCAATCTGCACGGTTCAATAGAGACTCCGATGCTCTCCATGCAGAGATCGCTAGACTGAAGCACGAGTACAGCCATGGCAACAGGTTGCGTAAGGAAAAGGCAGAAATCCAAAGGCTCAACGATGCGCATGACACGAAGATGAGGCTGGCCAGAGTCGAAGCAGACAGGATTGCAAACAATCTGAATTTGCAACTTGGCATGGCGAAATCAGAGCTCCAGACTGCGCAGGCGGATTGGGCCAAACAGTTGGAGACCCTGAAGAAGGATCATGATCAAGAAATCGACAAGCGGACAAGAAAGGTACAAGCTCAGTACGAAGGCACTATCTATACATTGGAGCAGCAGATAAAAAAACTGGAGACGCAGTTGAATGAGGAGAAGCTCCAAATGAAAGCAATGGGAGCAAGATACAACGAGGAAGTGGAAAGAGTCAAGAAGACTGCAGAAAGAGAGAAGCAGATGGAGAAAGAAAGACTTGCGCAAGATTTCAATCTGAAAGAATCACAGATGCGAGTCCAGACGGAAGAGCTAAAGCGAGATCTGGCAAAGCGAGATCACTTCAAAGGCTTAACGGATCGAGAAGTCGCCAGCAAGTTCAAAGCATTGGCTGGAGAAGTTGATGACTTTTCGCGCTTGGATTGGGACACCAGACTCGAAAGTAGTTGGATGATGCCCGAGCAGGAATTACGTCAAATGCAGCCACGCGGAACGAGAAGGCTGAAACAACAGATAATCCAGACTGCTGTCTGGGCGAAATTGTACAACTCGGTTTTCAGGACACCGTTCTGTGTACTTGGTCTCGACGGCGAAGAGCTTGACAAAGACTGGATCGATATATATCGTCAGGGTATGTTGTCATGCTGCCGTCAGAGCTGCTCGCTGATTTTTCGCAGATCGTCCAGCATTTGACTGGCCTGACCTCTCTCAAGACATCGAGCAACGTCGCTACGAGAACGCAAAAGCATTTTTGAAAGCTATCAACAACGCGGCAGAGTCATCGAGTGATAGCATCAGGCTCAGACAGTCCTTTGACAGCTCCGTCGCTGTAGCTGTCGACAGTTTATGCCGTGAGCTGGAGACCGTGAAAACGATCACGTCTCGAGATCGTGAGGTTATCGACAGTATCGTTCGCTTGGCTGGAAAGCTTTGGCTCGAGTTCTGCTCTCAGCGATATCGCTTGATGGTGATCTCGTCGAGCGACAACGACAACGATATGTTCCCTGTTGTTGGTGACAAGAAGCCCCTCAGGCTTGTGACACGACCGGATCTTAGACGGTATGGTGACTCCGCGGGGAAATCTTTGACAATAGGAGAGCCGATAGCTGGTTGGCAAAAGTGCGTACAGACGTACCCCCGGCTTTAACAAGAATAGAAATCCCTGCAGGGTAATGCATGCATCGCGAGTTCGCAAAGAGTCCTTCATGCAGGCTAAACGAAAAGAAAAGGCAGGCGCTAGCTCCACTGGCCTGATTTTGGTGTGCGCTCACAGGTGTGGCGCACCTCCCACGCAAGTGCAGGCAAATGTAGGCAACACTGGCGGGCTGCAGCAGGACTGTAGACGCCACAATAATGGCGCATCACCCAGGCGCTTAGCTAGCTGACTCTCTGAAGGCGTAGTGAGAGGCTGCGCACGCTGCTGCCTCCAGATGATGTTTGTCGCCCTTCCGGCTTCCAATTCAGCCTTGTACCATAGCCATCCTGTTCGCCAATCCAAGAGCCCAGCCCTCAATTCTAGCCTGTGCTTATCCTCGTAGCCTGGCGTCTTTGTTCGAGTGAGTGGTGTTTCTGCTGCCGACTGCGATATCAGTTCGAGTGTTGGGCTGATTCTGATCCCTCTGAGCGGAATCTGCGCTGTATTGCTGTCATGAGCTCCAAGATCAATCTGAAGAAGATGAAGAGCATGAGGAACATATTCGGGTCGAGGAAGTCGAAAGTAGAAGAGGAAGAAGTTCCACCGATGCCGACGTTTGCGCTCCAGTTGCAGCATTTTCCACCGCCGAAGCCGTTCTTACAACCTTCTCAACACCCTCAGCATCCACGACCGCCTCCCCAACTAGAACCAGGCTCTTCAGATCGGATTCCTCAAGCTCAAGGAGTAATTCCCGTTGAGAGGCCTAAGGCACCGAGACATAGACCAGCTCCCAAGCCTCCTGCACCAATACGTATCACAGCGGAAAGCATGCGCAAGCTGAGAGGTCTTATCCGCGATCGATACGCTCTTGACATCGACATTTGGAGCAAGCGGAATCTGAAGAGGTTTCAGCGAGACACTGTAATGGCTGATATGGTAAAGTCAGACGCAGCCTTGGTTCGAATCCGGCGACTGCTTGAGGACTGGGACAACTCGCAATACTTCGAAAGGCCGGAACAGCACGCGAAATTCCGCGAGATCAAAGGGAGACTGATGACAGGAGAGAAGAGATTGTGGGCGTCACAACCTCCATGGATGCAATCGCAGCTAGGAGGAGACCCTCACCTGGGTCCGTTCGAGGCAGATGGGCAACAGAGACATGTCAGTCACCGTTACTCTGGACATTCCAATGACTCGGGTTACATTAGTCGGAGAGAGGATAGCGGAAGACGGGTGGGATGAAATCGGCGGCGAGCGGTAAGAGGGTGCTTCTGCTCTGCCGTCCTTCTCGTCAGGTGTATCGTAGGTGTATCTTAGACAGTATAAAACGTGTTCCCATCAAGGAGCGAGGTCATTGCGTACTTCATGGCTCGGCCAGAGAGGTTGTGAATCCCGTTGCCACCTGGGTTATTGCGAGGCGCAAGCCGTTCACGCCCATCTCTGGCGTCAAAGGTCGAAGGCGCGACTGCCACATGGGTAGTGGCACCAAAACACTGCCACGTGCGCACCGAGTAAGAACTTCGTCACAGGTACGAAGAAACAATTCGGCATGTGCGCAAACACGGGAAACTTGGTTCCAGGGATCGTGATGTTGGTTCGGCGGCCAACCTCGAGTGCCAGCCTCCTCACCCCAGCCATCCAAACAACGCCATTGGCAGCGCACTAGAAGACCGAGCCTGCATGAAGGCAGG
Organism: Didymella keratinophila; assembly: GCA_011058865.1. Lineage (NCBI taxonomy): Eukaryota > Fungi > Ascomycota > Dothideomycetes > Pleosporales > Didymellaceae > Didymella > Didymella keratinophila. The sequence goes on from SWKW01000037.1 coordinate 173,205, forward strand.
GAAGCTGCGCGTCCACGTTTCTTGTGTTCCGGTCCTTCCATCTCACAGATTCCAGCATCTACCGACTTCATCGCTCCTTCCTCCGTTTGTGTCATCCTACATCGACAGTAAACAATCAACATCTCCGCGACGCTCCGCAGTTTCTGCCCCGTAACGCATCGACCGCAGACAACGTCACTCGCTCGCTCGCGCTACCGGCAGTAACAACGCAACGCGCCTCTACTCGAGCGCTGCAGCGAGCAGTCCAAGACACCGAAGTCTGCATATAGAAGGTAGGGAACGCATTGCAGAGGCGAACCACGGCTATACGGCTGCGTGCCAAGTTCCTCTCAGCCATCTGCGCATCCCGCGCACTCATTTCCCGCTCTCTCGACAACTGCTAGACACCGATTTGCGTCTACAGGACCAGAAGCTCTACCACTCTATACACAATGGCACGCGCTGGTCACTCAGGCACAGTAGTCGGCTCGGCCGTTGTAGTACGTGAGAAGTACTACTGGCCAGACTTGCAGCTCAACATCTGGACCATTGTTATGCTGGCAACAGCAGGCACAATATTAGGCGTGAATGCGCAATTCATGCAGATACAAGACCGCATGGGATTAGGGACACCATGGTAAGTCTCCCAGGAACTGCCTCCCAACCTTCAAGCAGAGACTCCGTAGCAACACGATGCTAACAAGCCACAGGATCATGCCGTACGGCGTCACAGTCGGTGCGCTCGCCATAATCTTCATCATCATCGAAATCGTCTACATCGCGCAACGCAAGCTCCTTCCAAGCACCATGATGCTGCTCTCCTTCATCCTGCTCGTACTCTTCATTGCCGGCATCATTGGAACAGCGATACAGCTCTTCGCCGGGCCGAACATCAACAATCAGTGCAACACGTACGTCTTTAACGACAATGCGAACGGGCCAAACATGGATACACTTGCATTTCTGCAGCAGAGGAATATCTGTACGTACGCAGGAGTCTGGCTCCGAGCTGGCATTCGAGAGACCAAAGCTAATTATTTATAGGCCAATGCTGGCAAGCCGAGTTCGCATTCTGGATCGTTGGGTCCGTGTTCCTGGTTTGGATGATGATCATGGCGAGCCAGGTCAACTCGAACCAGTACCGCGACTGAGCGCGCCTCTCACCACGCGCAACTTTTTCTTCTATGATTTATATTACGGCATATCTCAGCACTTTTCGAACGATACTACGTGTACAGGACGATAATGGCGGGTTGTTGGGACATGTGATACCACTGCTTAGCGGCTACGGCGTTCGGGATGAACATTGTTGATATGAAGATACAAAGTGTAGCACAGAATGGGACCACATGCGAATGGTCAATCACAGTTATCCGAACAGATCCACATACATTGTAACACTGTAACACTGTACAGAGCTCAGAAATAACAAGTCCTAGCGACCGCCGCAGAGTCTCAGTTACGGACAATGTCCACGTCAAACGTCAGCAGAATAGTTCCTTCATTCATTGAAAGTAGCATACAGCCTGTGACTGGCTAGGGCCCCAGGCACGACACTGGCTCGCGTATCAGCAAAAGACCGTCCACAATCAAGTATGGGGACAAACACACTCACCTCCGTGAAGTTGACCACCATTGGAGTCGGTTCAATAAGCACACGGCTTGTCATTCTTCCACCAGACCTAAGTGTTCAATCTGGTGCATGCTCCAGGAACTGGCGCTGTACGAGATATCAGTCACTTGCGTCTTCGGCTTGCGTCTTCTTCTCGACAAAAATCCCGATATAGAGTGAAACGATAGTACATGGTTGGCCAAGCTGGTTGCAAGTGATTAAATCATTCTGGAGCTTTGCCTCTCGAGTATCCTCGCTCTCCAAGCTTTCTAGTGAGGGTGGGGAGGGCCGAGATGGTGTCAGAATAACATTCACCCACAATCCGCATCTGCATCTCTAGAAAACTCTTTAAGCCTTTCAAGCCCTCGCCATCAATCTCGCTTCCGGATCCTCTTGAATCGACTATGCCTGTGTGATGCACTTATCAAATGCAATTGGCATGTCTATAGCAGACGTACCGTTGAAAGCATAGTCACTCTACAGAACTATTAGCGTGTTATCCAAGGAGATACAGTAGATATCTTACCATTGTCTTCATTGTTGCATCGTCGACACCTGAAAGAGCATACGTCTGGCCATCCTTCATGATCAAATGGTCTGGCTTGACGCAGTCTTCGTCAGACGCAATGCCTTCTGATCTCTTCTTGCCGTTGAACCCATAGCCGGCACCAGTGTATCGAAGGTCGTTCACGGACGCGCCCATGCAGACATAGTCCCTGCCCTGCGAGCGGTCTGTCCAATCCTGTCTGCTGCATCCACCGTTCGTGTATACCGGGGTTTGAAGCGTCCAGTCTCTGGGGATAGCGGTAAAGGAGAAAGCCGCTGAGGCTCCGCTTGTCGCATAGTATGTATCAGGAGCGGCGTTCGTCCAGAGGACAACGCTGCCGCCACAGGGGGACTCGCCGTGCCCGCGGATATCGATGGCCGATACTGCAGCAGTGAGGGCGAGAATGCTGAAGTAGCGTATATTGGTGCATAAAGCCGAAGTGCGTGGATGGGAGATGGAATTGCAAACAGTGTGCCTTCTCATTCAGCTGCAGCTCACCTCTTATACGTTTCTTGCATAGGTACGTGGCACCAGGTACATCCACAGTCTGATCCTGGATTTATTGCTGTCAATTCAAAAATGTTTTTCAGGAAGGTAGTGTCTAGAGCTTTGCAAGGCTACGAAAGGAACAGAGGAGATTTCGACTCAACAAGCTAGACGATTAACATTACGGTGTCAAGGCTGAGCGGGTGTCGGTCCTTTGGCTCGTATGAAATCAGGCGAGGTTTAGGCAAGTTCCAATCCAACAATCAATACGACAAGAAGGAAGGCTTTCCAATTTCATTTGTCGACGGGACGAATGGACTTACCCTGTTGTGTGAGTGGACTGTTACAGCGGGGATATACTGTTTTCTCCCGAACTGTCCTACATTTTGGTAGTCAGGAAACAGAGATTTTTGCTCCTGGCCGTAACATCAGCTTTGTGTTGCTGAGGGGAAGGTGATCGTAGGTACTTTGGTAGGCACACAAGAAACTCCGCGGATGGCCAGACAATATAGACTAGCATGAAGTTACCGTGTTTGAGAACGCCCGAGTGCATAGTCACCGTAATGAGCGGATCCTGTGGGATCCTGCTGTGACATTTTTTTCTCGATACATGTGGCCTACGTTGATGAGCTTCGATGCTTGCTTTAGCCGGTGTTCTGACAGTCAATTGTTCATCTTATTATGCATTATAAAGCGTATGTCTAAGTGACCAAGATCGTACAGAGAAGTGCGGCGCTCGCAATAACTATGCTCGCTGTAGTGGAAAGGAGTTTGCGCCGTGTCCAAAGCTCGGCATGAATCATACATGCAATGAGATCAAACATTTACTTCCTTTTCGAAATGATCTTGGTGATGGCATGCCTGATGATGACACCCGCCTTCTCTGTCTCCTTCTTCGTCAACCCGCTGGTGACGCACACCTTAAGGGCAGGTACGGGTGCCCATCCAGCATCACGAGGGTTGACGCCTAGGCCAAGCGGGAAGGCTTTGAGTCGTGTGATAAGGACGCCATTTGCGAGACACTGGAATTGATGTTAGCTGCGCGCCGCCGAGCGTTCACAATGGAAGGATATAGAGCTTACCTCATCGACGACATCGCGCAGGATCTGGTTCTGGTCATCCAGGCTGAAGTTCTTTGCTGCGATTACCTCGTCCTTGAGGACCAGCAGCATCATCGGGTTGTCCACTGAGCTAGAGACCTTGATCCAGTCACTCCTGGGGTCGAGTTGCGCGCGCATAGCCTCAATGCGTTCCCTCAAGCCTGTCAGGATCTCTGGTTGCTCCTGCAGGAGCGAGATAGTCTCGCTTGCCGTTGTCGAGAGCAGCGCGGGAAGAGCCGCGGAGTATGTGTATGAAGCAGAGGAAATACGCTGGTGTTCCACGACCTCTTCGTTACCAGCACAGAATCCTCCTGCGGCGCACAGAGGCCCTGATAACGAGCCAACGATCATGTCCACTTCTGTCGCATCAACGTTTTGCGCTTCGGTGACACCGCGGCCAGTCCTACCCAGGACACCGTAAGACCAGCTCTCGTCGAGGATCAGGCGGAATTTGTACTTGAGCTTCAATTCGATCAACTTCGGCAGGTTGACAACGTCGCCGATGTTCTCGAACAAGCCCTCGGTGATGATGAAACGCCTGGTGAGGGGCTTGCCAGCCTGCTCCTTGATGACTCTCTGCAGCACCTTCTCCAGATCCTCCATGTCATTGTGTTCGTACCAGCGCACTGTGCTCCTGGAGATCTGGATGCCTTTGCGAACGGGGAAGTTGACGGCCTTGTCTGCAACGATGATATCTCCGCGCTTGCAGAAGGAGGGGATAACGCTCGAAATGGTGGAGAAGGACTGCGCGTAGATGATGCAGGCTGGTACGCCCAGGTGGGCAGCAACGTCTTGCTCTGTCTTCATGTGTACATCTTGTGTGCCGTAAAATCCGGGGGGACCGCACGGGCCGACACCGTAGGTGCGCAGGGTTTGAATGGCTTTCTCTTTGAGAGTCTCGTTCGCGACGAAGTTGTAGAAATTGAGAGAGGCGAGGTTCGTAACGGTGCGGCCGTTGGAGAGCTTCGACTTGGGTCCTGTAGGTCTGCGCCTGTGTCAGCGCTGCAATGCGCCAGCAGCTTGAGGACAAACTCACCCCACAATGACGGGCCTCTTTTCGTTGTCGAGCTCTTCGGATGAAGTAGGTGCAGCGACGAGCGGCTCTGGTGTCCAATCCTCCACAAGTTCGTCTATCTCCTATTCGGCAGTCAGCAAACTTGCCCTCGTTCTCCTGTCTCAGGCGCACCACATACCGCGTCTGTGAGGTGCACTTTCTTCTGTGTACTATACTTGGGCGCAAGCAGATACCTCACGGCGAAAAGAAACAGGAACAGCTCCACTGCGCTCCTGACCGGGTCGTTCTGGTAACTCGATTTGATGTAGCGCACCGCAATGGACGAACCGGGTATCCTCTCCAGGTAGGCATTGGCATCGTTCAAGAATCGAACCGTTGCATTCTGTACTTCATGAAGGTCCATCTTGGTATCCGGTGTCGTTGGTGTTGTGGCGGTGCGGACGGCTATGATGGGAGACCTCAAAGTTCGGGGGTTGCGGCGTTGCGCGGAGGAGACCAACGACCGGGACGTCAGCGCGACTGCCTAATTTCACTCACGTGTTTAGCAGCATGGGACGGCACCGACTCGTGTCAATACGTCTCCCTTCAACTTGGAAAAGCGCACATCCGGTCACTGCTCACTCAAAAGATGATATTGTTTGAACGGAAATCTTCATGTATTTAAAATGTAGTGCAATCTCTTCTAACATATTCGCCAGCCCATGAACCAAAACGATCCCATCGTAGTATATGTGCAAAGTCCGCGCTTCAAGCGGAGTAGTTGTCCAAAAAGAGTGCTGAAGTGCATCTAGCTCCACTCAACACCCCAAAAACATAAAGGAATGCTAAGTCGAATATTACAGTCGTAATGGGACCGACCAGGTCTCCACGCTATGCTTCCGCCCATGTTTTACAAATGCAAAATTTCAAAGCTGCTGACCTCTACCGATCACCTCGTCGTCAGAACTTTTAGTACGCCATGTAACGACGGAAGCGACGAGCCGCCTCGGTCGATGTAGCCTCAGCCGTATCACCACCAGAGTCGCCGGTGGAGTCACCGCCCCGGTACGGTGGGCAGTTAGCTGCGATACATGAGCCAGTGAGCTCGGCCGATGTATCGTTGTTGCTGTACCCGGTGGGCTGAAGGAGCTCCATGGGCAGGCTGACGCTGAGTTTGATCTGCTTGCCAGCAACGATAGGGCCGACGATCAGGGCGAGGAATACGACAAGCAGTACGAAGTACAGGATGGCGTAACGGATTACCCTGCGCTTGCGAAGCTTGGTCTGCTTGAGCGAGTAGATAGGAGGACGGATTTGACGACTGGTCTTTGTCAGCGGTTGGAGCTCAGCAGAGGGAGAGTGGATACATACCTGGGTCGCAGCCAGAACAGCATGACGGAATGGAACTTGTCGGCGTAGGGGATCAACAAGATCGGAAGCATGAAGAACAAGAGAACGTGACCCAAGATGAAGTCGGCAGCGAAGAATCCAAGCTCGGTGATCTTGCAAAGGAATTCACGGCCGGGTTGGGACAGTGTGTGCCATCCCATAGTGTACCATTTACCAGTCCACCATGCGATGTTGGAGGTATCAGCCTTGAACTCACGAGTGAGAGTCAGGGTGATGATAAGCTTGAAGACGAAACGCTGAATGGCGACCACAGCGATCATACCAGAGAGAGCTCTGGGGAAGCTGAAGCCTTCCAAGAACATCATGACGACGAAGAAGACGAGGAGCATGATGACAGCGATGGCGTGAGCGATAGCGGCAAGGACAGCACCAAACTTCTTGCAGCACATGCTGAGAAGGGGACCCGCGCAACAGGCCAGAGCGAAGAGACCACCAAGGGCACCAGCGTTGACGGCAATGGGACCGAAAGCCACAATGGCAACACGGACCAAAGCACCGGCCGGCTTGGGGGTTCCCTGTCCACCGCTGAGAGTGGCGGAGTCGTACTCGGTGTTGCGGTTGGGTACACCGGTCTGAGCGTTGATGAACAGGTAAGGGATGACCGTGACCGCGACCAAGACCAGAGGGCCAAGAACCTCAGCCATGAAGATGTTGGAGAAAGCCGCGCGAGGAACGTCACCAGATAGCTTGGACGACGGGTCTCCAAGAGCCTTGCGCTTGTAACCAGTGATACGGGTACGGGACAAACGGCAGTAACCGATCCAGGAGGCGCTGTGGGAACGAGTGTTGCCACGAGACAGCCAGCGAAGGTACTCCCTGTAATCGATGAAAAAGTCGTCCCAGGAGAACTGGTGGGGGTTGAACAGGTATGGCGCAAGGCAGAGCGACAACAGGGATGCCCAGAAGTAGACCAGCCAGGGACCCCAGACAGTAATCGTAGCAAAGATCAGCATCATAAGGGCTCGGGCGCCCAGGTAGATGGATGGTCCAGCGAAACGAGAGTAGAGGATACCAAAAGGAATACGCGCAGTCGCGAAACCACGACCGGTACCGATGTAACGAGCACCGCCGAAGGACAAGTTGGTCTGAAGTGCGTTGGCGTAGATCTGGGTAACGAAAACTTCGAAGAAGGGCGAGCCAGACGAGAAGTGCTTGGCCAGGCGAGTAGCAGCGCGCCAGAAACCACGCTCAGTAAGCTCCTGAACAACAAGAGGTACGAACGCGATGAAGAAGACGATGAAGATGGACATGATACAACGAGCGACCCAGTCGAAGACGGGGACCAAGTTGGCACAGCCGTTGGGCCACTGCGGGTCGGTGATTGGGGTGTTCTTGTTGAACTGGCAGAGGATGGTCTCGTGGTTGAGAGCGCCCAAGTGGAGGAGAACGAACATGAAGCACTGTACCGACAACATAATGAACATGTTGTTGATGTGGAAACCAGGATGGGCGTAGTAGAAGGACAGGAAACGGTCGAGAGGCAGCTGGGTACCCATGTAGTAGTACTCGCGAGACAGCATCTGCTCACCCATACCAGTACCAATCTTGGTGGTGAAGTTAAGGACGGAACCGAAACCCAAATCACGACCCTTACCACACTGGTAGTATTCGCAGTGCTTTATGCGACCACCACGGAGGAGAGCGTTCATACCAGCGTAGATATCTTCGTTGAGATGCAGACCCTTCTGAGCCTTGGAGACACCACCACGAGTCGTCATGAAGATACCGTTGAGGAAATCAGGATGACCGTAATGGAGCTTACCACCGATCTGGGCCAATGTACGAGCGAACATAGTACCGAATGTCTGTTCCTTTCCAGCAGCGATGTCACCAAGGATACCAATGTTCTCAGAGAAAATGTATTCACGGGCTCCGAGAATGGCGACGGGGTTGAACTTGGTGCTGGGCAGACCAGGAGTGTAGGGCGAAACGTTGTCGGTAGTCATCTCTTCGAACTCAGCGAGAACGCTGCGGATCTTCAAGCACTCTTCAAGGTAGTTGTCCTGGTTGGCGTCGATAAGCTGGATGTACTCTCCACGGTAGAAGATAATGGCGTGGTTCTGGTTGTCAGACTTGCCGTCACCGAGAATGGGGTTACCAGAAAGCTGGACACGGAACTTGGGGCGGCGGAGACCGTTGTCCATGATCTCGGAGTGGCCATCGATCAAAGCAGAGTAAATACGGGGCTCCGCGCCCTCTTCGAGAGGCGGCTCCTCATCCAGGTAGGCGATCTGAAGGTCGGGGTAGGCGCGGAGCAGGAACTCGGTGTTCTCCATTTCTTCCTTAGAGAATTTGGCGTAACGCTGCATAGAAACGCAGATCTTGTACTTGCGCCTAGCCATGCGCTCGAGCTCGCGTTCAAGCTTGTCGGAGTTGCCGCCGAACATCTGGACAACCTCGGGGTTCTCAACACGGTAAAGAAGCTTGATTGCACGACTGTAGTTCATGAAACCAGAGATGGTGCGGTACAGAGTCTGAGAACGGAGTGAGGCCCAGATACGAGTTCGGAGTGTGTACTCGGGAGCGGCAGACTTGAAACCAATGCAGTAGAAGGGGAGATCGTCGATCTTGCTCTTAGCGGTATCCTTCTCGTTCTTCTCGTCGTCTCCGTTGAACTGGGAAGTCTCGTCGGCGAGGATCTTAGTGTCCTTGACGAAGCAGTCCCACTCGTGAGGGTGAAGCTGCTTGAGATACTCGAGAAGTGTGACACGGGAGTAAGGCTCATCTTCGCGGATAATTTCACGAAGGGACAGAAGGATCTTCTCTCCGTAGTGAGGAATCATGACCGTGAAAGTAGGCATGTTGTCGACAGGCAGAGGCTCGGGGATAGGTGTGGACAGAGACTGGGCGAAGAAAGAGATACGACGCTCAGCTTCACTCTGAGCAGGGAAGAACTCGGTCTTGAACGAGTGATCTTCCTGAGAGACAAAGAAGGTAGGGGCACGAAGAGTGCGCTTGCCCTCCTGCTCAGAAGGAACCTGGTGGTATAGAAGCTTCTGGACGTGATCGATGGCAAGGAGATGCTCGCGGTACATCGAAATGACCACAGCGTTCCAGATCTGAGAAATGAGGACCTTGGGCTTGTACTTAATCTCCATGTCTGTTGTGGCGAGGATCTTGGAGTAGATACGCTTGGGAAGGCGGGAGAAGATGTTCCTCCAGGGTGTCCAGATCGATACACCAAGGTAGAAGGAGCGAGAGACGGAGAACAACATGTTGGCGATGATGTACCACAGGTAAGAATCCAGGAAGAAGAGCACCAGATCCATGAAGTACATGAGACCAAGCAAGATCCTGGGCTGGTACTTGCAAAGAATGTTGCCAAAGATGGCGTCACCCAAGCAGTCAGGCTTCTTCATGTGCGACAAGATGCGGATAGGATCCTTGATCGACAGAGTCAAGAAGAAGTAGGACTCAGCAAGCTTGGCAGCAAAGACAAGAACCCAGAGACCGTAGGACATCCACATATCGTTGCCCTTAAGACGAGGGTAGCTGGCAGTGAAAGTCTGACTAGCGACGTACTTGCGTGAGTTGCGCGTGAGGTAGCTGCCGAAGAGGCCACCGAGGGGCATGACCGAGAAGAAGATGTAGGTGATAAAAGCGATGGTCAGCTGGACACCACCCAGAATGTTGGCGATGAGGCCTTTCTGGTTGATAGCGAAGATGTAGACACTGGGTCCAACGTTCACTGCGAATACCACGAGGAGGAACAGAAGACGCTTGGTCAGATGCTGAGCACCAGCCCATCTGCGAGGGACATACGACCACTCTAGGCAGGTTGCGACAATCTGGATCAAAGAGGCGATGGCTCCACCGAGGGCAACAGCAGACATAGTGGCAGCCTTGTTCGGTCGGTTGTCCTTTTGTTGCTGGTAGTTCTTGGTGTAGACGGGTTGAGAGTTGTAGACGGTGTAGAACCAAAAGGCTGACAAGTGGATGACCCAAATACGGTTGAAGTTGACGATCATATGGAACCACGAGCGGCGCTCATAGTACGTCTTGAAGAAGACCTTCTTCCATACTACATCCTTCAGCTTCGCAAAGCGATCAGCTGGAGGAAGATCGACCATGCGAGACTTATCTTCGAAAACAATGCGTTCGAGACCCTCAGGGTACCAGAAGAGCTGGTTCATGTCGTCGTAGCCGATGATGGCAGCGTGGTCGCGCTCACGGCGGATGTACTTGCCATCCTGGATCTCGTAACCCTGGTCACGGCAGTATTGGTACAGCGGCGTGACGATGTCGTTCAGATATGTGAACTCTGGGGCGGGCTCGGTCTGAGCCTGTCCAGCGGGCGAGTTGAGGTAGTCGTCTGCGCACTTGAAGATGAAGCAGAGCAACTCGGGCATGAAGCGGACTTGGTTGGCCTCACCCCAGCAGAGAAGGTAGAGCGCAACCTGGCGAACGCGGTCGTGCTGCGACATGCGGTTCATTCTTGTCTTCCAGCGGTACTCGGCAGCCTCGAGACTGTTGTCGCCCTCATAAGCCTCGAGAGTCTCGGCCTCGTTACCAGGGTTCTCGCCAGCCTTCTTCTTCGCCGCCTTGCGGGCCTTACGGGTCCTACGGTTGGCTTTTCCAAGGTTCATGTTGGCGAAACCAACGGCATCGTCAAGATCAAGGTGGGCGGCAAAGTACCACCTGCGGAAGTTGGCATTTTCTCCACCAATATAATCGGCGTGCAGCGACAGAAGAGCCTGGTTGGGCGACATGCGAGAGGCACGCGAGTCGAGCAGAGTCATGAAGTGGTCGTACATGTTCCTCATGCTGTCACGCTGGAATCCAAACTTGGCAGTAAGGTCCATGAAGATGTCCTCGATCTCCTCCTTTGTGCAGGGGATCTGTGCCTCAGTAGTCCAAGCTGGGTAGGGCTCGCGCGAACGCTGACCGGCAGGAAGAGCGTTCGAGTAGTCCATGCCGTAGATCGGCGTAGAGGCACCAGATGAGCGGTTGCCACCGTACGAGACCTGCGAGGAAGGAGGGCGGTAGCCGCGCTGGCCATCGCCGCCATTGTAGCTGTTGTACCTTTCGTCACCACGACCGTAGTAGTCCATGTCGGTCGCGCGAGCCATGTCAGACCTCATTGTGAAGTCACTGAAGGTCTCGGAATCCTCCTCAGAATCGTGCTGGCGGCGTCTGGGTTGGCCACCCTGGGCGTTCTGTGCGTAGCCATCGTGAGCGCCACCCTGGTCGTAATACTGGTCGTTGTAGTATTCATCCTGGTAACCCTGTTGCTGGCCGTGGTGGTCATCGTAGTAGCCGCCGCCATTCTGTTGGTAGTGGCCGCCCTGCTGGCCGTCATAGTAGGCTCTGTTGTGATGTTAGCGTGTGTTGTGATTGAAAATTATGGGTGGCAAACACGTACTGCTCGTCATAGTAGGCGTCGTTGCCGTTCTGCTGGTAGTGACCCTGCTGGCCACGGGCATCGTCGTGGTACTGGCCGTACTGCTGGTCGTCATGATAGTACGAGTCCTGGCCGTGCGGCTGGGCCTGGCCCTGATGGCCGTAGCCATCATCGTACTGGCCTCCCTGCGGATGTCCGGACATCGTGCGGGAAGATTAGAGTTGAGATGTAGAAACTGTGTTGAGCTGTCAACAGACTGTCCAAAGTGTCGTTGCGCGGGCGCGGGGCTGCGTCTGAAACAATGCGTGTCGCAGGCGAGACCAAGGGGAGTGCGTACCTCAAACAATGGGCATTAGAGGCGGCGACGTCGAATTGATTGTATTAAGATTGCCGCCGCGTAGGTCGATGGCTGATTGCTGCGGCGGTGCGCGAGCGTGGTGCGGACAGCGAGTGTTGTCGCCGGAGCGAGGGATGGTGGTGAGCGAGGGTGATCGGAGCTTAATTGCCCCAGGAACGAAATCGAGAAGCTGCACAGCCTGCGCTGACAACCTGTTTGCTGGGAAAGAGGGCCGGGGGGGGGGGGGGGGGTGGGGGGGGGGGGGGGGGGGGGTGGGGGGGGGGGGGGGGGGGGGGGGGGGGGGGGGGGCGTTGTTATGATGCTAACGAAAGTGAAGGCGCTGGTGCAGCTGCAGTCCGTTGTCGTTGCCAGAGGAGACGCGCGGCGAGTCGGCGCTTGCTTCTGCTGGGCGAATTAGGTGGGCGGTCGCGGCTCCCCTCAAAAAATTTGGGAAGAACTTCCGCGGGACTATCAAACAACCTCAACGCAGAACGAGAGGCAGTGTGACAGGACCTGAAGGGAAAAAGAGCAGCACCGCAAGAGTCGGAGAGGGAGGGAGCGAGCGTGAGGAATGCGAGAGCGCCGGTAAAAGGCCTTTTGAGGAGCTTCCCCTGAAAATGAGAGGCTCGCGCCAAGCTACTACTGGTAGACTAACGCCGTGAAAGGGCTGTGCATGGGTACCCTCGCAGCCCTTCACGCCTAGCAATTGCAGTAAATGCTGTTGCCACTTGATATGATGAGGCCTCTCACCGCGTGCACGACTGTGATCCATCTACTACGTAGGGTCTTGCGCAAGCGATGGTGGTGTTGCTGCTCTTCTTCCATTCGTGTCCAGCACTGCCTTTCGTCCATCCATCCACAGCAATGCACGCGAGCGTGGCGGGAATGCTGGGGAAAACAGGTTCTAAAAAAACCATCGTGTTGGGATCCCCGATCGGCCGCAGTGCAAATCGTCAATCGACATGCCCGAGCAAGACTCCATGTGGTCAACGGCTGCAGTCGAGACTGTCTCGCCTGGCACCCTGGCATTCTCGTTTGGTTCTCGAAGAACGCTGCAATGTTCTGCTGCGCTGAGGGGGCTCTGAGCTCTCCCTAGCCGTCTGAACATCATCATTCCACACGCTGCACCGCCTGCCACACCCGCTCAACCACTGGCCGTCCACGTCACGACGCTGCAGCACCGCAGCACCAGTGCGCACGGCAAATGGGCCCGCTCGTTGATCAAACCGAAACCAGCACGACCAGCACTGGGATTGGTGCTGCCAACCTCCCTGGTGCACCGGCGCGATAACGATAGGACTCCTCCTCCTATCACTCTTGGCCAATGGCGCGTGGCGTTGTTCCCGCTCGATCCCGGCCAACGGTGTGTCGCAACGCCAGAAGCAGGAAGGGGGCTGACAGCCTGCGCGATTCAGCGAACTGTTGAGGCTGCCAGCCTGCCGCCGGTTGGAAACCGGATGCTGCATGCCCGCCCCCTTCCGCTGCACTTGCACGCTTGACAGGCTTGATTCTTGCTCCTCCTTGTTGAAGCCGCTGTCACCCAGAAGATTGTAAGATTGCCTCTCCTGAGAGCTGCATGGCGGGTGCTTCAAGGTGCCTCAAACGGTTTGCATGATGACGAAATTGCCAACGGCAGCATGTACAATTCGGGAATGGGCCTGGGCCTTAAAGCTATATTAGACATGCTTCTGTTCCCACATGTCAAATTCGCGGTCCACGGCTGCGTTACAAAGCGAACAGCTTGGGACACACACCCAATCTCGTTACCGGGACGGCTAGACGCGATCATGATTGCGTTGACAAGGCAATTTCCATGCTTCGTCCGGCTCTGGTATGCCCTGGACGCAAAGCTAGCAGGAGCGATACGTACAGCCATACGTATGGCTTCACAGTGGGTTCTGTATAAAGAAGCAGGCGACAAGCTATTGTCGAGCTGTCCTTTTTGCCGCGCACCAGCACCATCTGTATCCGACCGCCACCCCTAGGAGCACACCCGCTCGAAATCGCCTTTCACAAGCACCATGTGGGCACACAGTATGCAGCCGAGCTGGTTGTGCTCCCCCACCACAACCACCGTCGTCCAATAATGCAAGTGCATACGATCATACGCTGTTGCAAGGCGAGAAGAGCTGGTAGCTCAGTGTCAACCTGCTCAAAGCGAAGTACGATTGGCTGCCTTGTTGCTTCGCCACGCCCGTTTCAGCTCCATACGTCCAGGTACCGGTGTAGCCGCGCCTGGTCTCAACTTCAGGCCCTCCTTGACGTGTGGTCGGCCGCCGGGTATCACCCAAACGAGACCGACAACAACACGCATCTGTCAAAAACATCACGCGCGTACCGAGCGTGGCGTCTGAAGGTATTGTCTCTTGCATCGATACTGACAGCACGTGAGGACGCAGCCTCAAGTCAAAATTAGCATCATCGATCTGCAAGTGCTGCAGTGGGGCACGGCGGCCGCCAGTGGGGATGCAGACGCGTATGCGTGATTTTCGCTGTACCTGCGTCTCAAGCGCAGTGCTTCGTTGGCTGGCGTCTGTCTTCACTGCACAGCTTCCCACAAGGTCGATATTGATGAAATGCGTGCAAAGCGAGATGCCAGAACAGCATCAAGGCGCTTCTAGAATTCCGAGACACTTGGCAGCGATCGCGGTGGAGTGCAGTGGAACTCGGGCCATGAGAGTCCAAAATTATGAAACTGGCCTAGCCTCAGGGGTCACCTTCGCCCTCGCTGGTCGGCCTTGGGGAAGCTTGGTGACCTCTCACTTCTTCACTCAGGCTGCTTCAGTGCTGTTTCCACTGCGAATTCTCTGTTTTACCAGTCACTCTTTACATTACATCTTTAAAGCTATTCTTGCATCCAGCGATTTTTGCTGCTGCGTCACACTCCTTCACCCAATTGCGCGCCTTCCAAACACCTTTTAGACGTGCCGTGATCTCAAGACCTCGGCGCCTCAACCCAAGCTCTGCCAACACCTACGACATTTCTTGGATATTTCTTCGGTCGAATAGATCAACAGTATGCGGGGCCTCATTGCTGCGACCGCGCTGCTTGCCGGTGTGCAGGCCGCCATTGACCCGATTGTCATCAAGGTACGCCGTTCCACGACAGCGGCAGGCGTAATGCAGGGTCCTAACCGTGACGCAGGGCTCAAAGTTCTTCTACAAGAACAATGGCACCCAGTTCTTCATGAAGGGTGTTGCTTACCAGCAGGAAGTCAACTCAAACACCACATCGACTGACTCTGATGAGATCAACATCACCGACCCTCTCGCCGACAGCACGGCTTGCAAGCGCGACATCGAGTACCTCAAGAAGCTCAAGACCAACACCATCCGTGTCTACGCTATTGACCCCAAGAAGGACCACAAGGACTGCATGACTGCGCTCGCTGATGCTGGTATCTACGTTGTTGCCGACTTGTCTGAGCCTGGCCTTTCTATCAACCGTGACGATGCCCAGTGGACCACCACTCTCTACGACCGCTACACAAGCGTCATTGACGAGCTGATGCAATACGACAACACTCTCGGTTTCTTTGCTGGTAACGAGGTTTCTAACCAGCCCAACAACACCCTGGCTTCTGCGTTCGTCAAGGCTGCTGTCCGTGACAGCAAGGCTTACATCAAGAGCAAGAACTACCGCGCTGTCGGTGTCGGTTATGCCACCAACGACGATGCTGACATCCGTGAGAACCTTGCCAACTACTTCGACTGCGGAAACGCCGAGGATGCTATTGACTTCTGGGGCTACAACATCTACTCGTGGTGCGGTGACTCTTCCTTCAAGGAGTCTGGCTTCGATGTCCGCACTAAGGAGTTCGAGAAGTACAACGTTCCCGTCTTCTTTGCTGAGTACGGTTGCAACACTCCCCGTCCCCGTCTCTTCACTGAGGTTGGCGCTCTTTACGGCGATGAGATGACTGGTGTCTGGTCCGGTGGTATTGTCTACATGTACTTCGAGGAGGCCAACGAATTTGGTCTCGCCACTGTCAGCAACGGCAAGGTCACCACCAACAAGGATTTCGACAACCTTTCCAAGGAGATCGCCAAGGCTACTCCCAGCGGTGTCAAGATGGCCGACTACAACCCCACCAACACTGCCGCTGCTGCTTGCCCTACCGTCAAGTCTGGCAAGTGGGAGGCCGAGTCTGATCCTCTTCCTCCTGTCGCCAACGCCCAGCTCTGCTCTTGCATGATGGACACTCTCAGCTGCACTGTCGCCGACAAGGCCACCGAGGATGACTTCGGTGACATGTTCGGCTACATCTGCGGTCAGAAGGACGGAAAGTACTGCGCTGGAATCAATCGCAACGTCACCGCCGGCGCCTACGGTTCCTACGGCATGTGCTCTGCTAAGGAGCAGCTCGCCTTCGCCCTCAACGCCTACGTCAAGGACGTCCCCAACGGCTGCGCTTTCAAGGGCAAGGCTACCTCCAAGTCGGCTACTGCTACCCCCACCGCTTCTGGCTGCTCCAACCTCCTCAAGGAGGCCGGCGCCGCCGGTACTGGCTCCGTCACTTCTGGCTCTTCCAACTTCACCGGCGCTGCTTCTGGCCTCACCGTTCCTGCCCTCGGCATGGGTCTGAGCGCCTACATCTTCGGTGCTGTCGCCTCTGGCATGGCCATGATCCTCTTGTAAGCGGCATAGCTAGATAGCTAGCGAGGTGTTGAAAATTTTCATTGCATTTGCATGGTCTGCGATAGAGTAAGCTGAATTGCGATATTCCCCTTTGTTTGTAGGCTCGATGGAGACGTGGATCCAAGCTGCGTGTAATCTTTTCTTCCAATGTATACAGAAACGAAAACAAAACATTGCAAAACCCTTGCGCCGCGTGTTACTTCAGAACGTGCATATGCTTGCCTGCGCGACGAGCAAGACGCTTGTCCCTTCCGTCTCTCCTGAATACGGCCTCCACGACTCCGTCACATCGTTACCCTTTTCCCGTCTTACACGCGAACTCCCACGTTTCCTCAGGCCCTAGGTCCTCTTCAATGTAGTCATCTCAAACCCTTTTGGCTTCCGCGCATGCACTTCAGGCCTCCTCGCCCTTTTCGCGGCGATTCTCGCGACGCGCACAGAATGAGGCTGTGCACTTGGCGCATACACGAGCGCTATTGAATACCGACCGAAAAGACACCGACCCAAACGGGCACCGAACCTAAATAGACACATCAATCGAGAGCCGGGGCATGTTGGTAGTGGAACGCGGAGAATGGGAGATACGAGTGTGGAGATGAGGGATACGATCGAAGTAGATGAGAGGAAAGAGTTTGTGGCCTGAGGCGGAATTTGAGGTACTCTGCGGTTGGCGATGGATGGAGGAAGATAGAATCCGTGTTCTGAGGATTTTGGGGGCGGTCGCATGCACGATGTGATTCCCAAGAATTTTCGAGGCGCTAGACAGTGGGATGCATTGGGGTTTTATCACTGCAACACACTGGGACACAAAAGCCTTATGGCCAGACTGAGGTGTATATGGGTTCGAAAGGCAAACCATGATCTGACATATACGGTCTTGCGCAATGCTTCAACATGGCTGGATTCGTTTCATCAAGACTTTGAACAGAAACAAGCGTGCAACGCAATCAATACCGCTCAATCAACCACTCTCTCCTCTCCACCTCGCCCATCTTGTCCAACATGTCCTGCTCATGGTCCTTCATCGTCAGGTAGTCTCTGACCATCTCCGAGCCCAGGGCTTCCTTCAAGTCGCCATCCGCCTTGAGCCTAGCAAACGCCTCATCAAAAGACCTTGGCATCCTCCTCGAGATCCCGTACTTTGCCCGTCCCTCGTCGTCCAGAGTAGAGGGATTGACAGGCAGGTCCAACTCCTTGTATCCTTGCTCGATCTCAGAGACCGGCTGCTGAGGTCTTTCGTCTCCCTCTGCAAGCCCCACGCCCCCGTGCTCGGTCGCGCCCGCAACGGTTTGATCATACGTCTGCGCAGGCGGCGCGGTAGCAGGAGCAGTAGAAAGGCCCAACATACCCGCGGCGATGATGCCAGCCATGACGAAATACATGTTCGCCAGTCCATCAAGACATCTAATTTCCCATCGCCCGTCTTCCACACGTCGCAGAGGGCACTCACGATTCTGCGTGCCCCAGCTGACCCATGTACCGCCCGTCCACTGATCGTCGACAACTCGGCCGTAGCTCTGCGTATCGGGCATCGTGAACGCGCACAAAGCGGGAAGATGCTTCAAAACCCCGCCGACGAGGAAGTCTCTATCGCGGTTGGGTGGTTGCATTGAGATATGTGCGTGTGCTGCGCTGCCTGCACCCTTTTCGCCGAAGGGTTTGGGATGCAGTGTTGCTCGTAGGCCGTGTAGGGCTGCGATCTGCGCAATGACTTGTCTTGCTTGGATGAGTGTGTCGATGGCGAGGAGCGGAGGAGCTGGCGGGAGTATGAATTCATATTGGCCGGGTCCGGATTCAGCGTGGAATTGCTGCAGGTCAATCCCCATATCTGAGAGGGATGTGGCGATCTCAGCGAGCATGGGTGTTTGGAGCCATTGTGTAGGTGTCAGTGTGGACCATGCGTGGACCTTTGTGACTCCCTCATAGATTTGTTGCGGGGGCTGAGAGTTAGAAAGATTGAGTGGTTTATCACGAGTGAGGAAGGTGACTTCAATCTCGAAACCGACCTGCAGGGTTGTGGTGTACTTATATTGGAGCTCTGTAATGAGTGTTTCAAGATTGTTGCGAGGACAGGCGGGCAGGGGGTGGCCATCTTCGGACCGCCAGTAGCTAAGCACTGTCGCGGCTTTGAGAGGGTCTTTGTCGTGGGCTCGACGCAGCGAACGCAAGTCTGGTTCGACATAGATCTGCCCCTTGGTATTGACGACGGGTGTCAACGTGTCGTTCTGCAATGTTCCTGTGTTGCCTTGAGATATCCCAATCCGCTCTCCTTCATAGATGATCCGTGTGAACTCCTTGATTGGCAGAATGCGGACGCGCATCGTTGCCATGTAGTCTAGCCATTGGATGTAGACGAACTTGATGCTGGGGTTTTGCTGCATGAAGTCATTGAAGCGAGCTACATCGTAGAGTTGCGAAGTGACCCTTGACGGCGGTGGGAACGGAGGTGCATCGTACGGGCTCACAGATCGATTGCCAGGTGAGATTTGTGAGTCAGAGCGTGGGCCAACGCTCCTGTGTGGTGGTGAAGGCATCGGAATGGGTACTGGCGAAGGCTGTGATTGCGACCGTGACTGTTGTTCTGGAGAAGTTTTTGGATTGAAGGTCAGCTGCTTAGGCGCTTCTTGTGGTATCTCGCTGAAAAGAGGCTCGTAGCCCAACTTGTAAAGTGCATTCGAGTTGTTGAATAGGATATCCTTGGTCATACCAATCGCTTGATGGGTCGTGAGGTCGGTCTTTTCGACATACTCGAGCAGGAGCTGTGCTTGTTAGCCAGACCGGATGAGTCGATGCTACTATCGTGACATACATCAAGCCAAACTTCTCGAAACTGCTTGTTGGCGAGCCAGAAGGTTTCCGGGAACCAGTGTCCGTCACTCGAGTAGAGAAGCTTACTGCCTGGCACCAACTCCAATGCCTGACGCAAGATAGCTCTCTGCCCATCTCGACTAACCATTGGAAACACCTCACCAATGTCGAGGTAAACATGCTTGTACACTGTTGCCAGATATCCAGCCTCACGCGTGTAGGGGTACGCTGAATGGAGGACGACAAATGGTACATTGGGGTAGTTCTCGATTAGCGGCTGGAGGAACGCAGGGTTCGACAGGCTGAGATCAATATCGTTATCGCCAAGCCCCGTGTGAAGTTGCAAGGGCTTTGAGAAATCGTCGGAGCGCGCAAGACCGTCTGATAGAATCTCGAGAGTCCTCAGCACCAAGTAGTCATTGAGCGCCTTCCTCTCGATCCTGAAGCTGCGCTTACGAACGCAGCTCTTAACATAGCGCTCGAAAGGGTAACCAACTGCTTTCGCCGCGCGCTCGTAGTCTTCTTCCACATCGAGTCCAGTCCTATAGCAGATGACGGTTTTGAATCCCACAACTTCCGGATCATCAATGGCCTCCTGAATCTTGCGCTCGAAATCGTCCATGAAGGTCATCCATGTCTCAGTGTAGAAGTGCGTTCGCCCAAGGTCATCTTCGTCCGCGTCCTTCACGATGGCCTCCATCAGCCGTTCAGCGACAGTCTCGATGCGCACAATGCGCTTGCTGGGCGCGTCTGTGTATCGGTCATGCCAGTCGTACGGATGGACCTTCCCAGATCCTGTGAGGCCATCATCGATTAGCAGGGCCGTGACGCCTTCGAAGCAGCGCTGGTTGAGGCGCTCCGCATCAGAGCGAAACCACTCTTCTCGTTGCTCGAGAATGTCACTCCAGTTGGTGTCGTCATTGAGCTGATAGAGCTCGCGCAACTGCCGTGCTGCCCTAAGGTGAGCGAGAGACTTGAAGGTGTCTCGCAGAGCTCGGCCCTGCGCCTCTGAGGTGATGGTTTCGAACGGGATTGTATCCGAATGTGTCGGTAGGATGAGGTTGTGGGCATGGTTGTCGATTAAGGGGAAGTTGAGTGCGACATGTCGCAACTGCTCAACAGACTCTGATTGGGAAGTACGAGGCTCCATCTCTTTGCTGATTCGTCAACCCTGAGCAGATTCTCGGCTGTGATCAAGATTTTGCAGCCGCTTGATGTATCGCTAGAACTTCTCCGCGTTCACGTCGATCAGTTAATGAAACTCGCTGTCAGCTCTTGCAAAGAGGCTTGCATGTAAAGCAGGTTCTCGAGCTGATGACGTCGCTGCCACGGAAGGCCGGATGTCCTCTGCAGTTCCAATCCTGCAGCACAACGTTCTTACCAACGTCTGGTTGCGAAGAAGCTCAATGTCACCTGTATCCAGTCGATCGAGGAGTGGCTAATATGGAGGGGGTCATCCAATGATGCTGGGCTAAGGTGGGGCAGCACCTAGCCATCTTCGGTTAGCGACCATGTTCCTCTTCGTCCATCAGCAAAACGTGCGTTCGTGAAGTCAAATTGTGTCTTTATTTCTAGTCGGGGTATCTCGGTACGTCTTTCCGGTCTGTCATTTCGCAATCTTCCTTGTACATGCTCAGATCATCCCTAACCTTTTCATGGTACCAACATGCGCTTTGTTGTATTTGCTTCCACCGACGCCAATGTACGCCTCCTTAGCACAGCGTATGATCTGGCCTCGCTGCTTGTAAAACTTCGCTTCCACCTGCGCAGCTATTGCATCACCTTCCACCTTTGTCACAAGGTTACACACCCAAATCAGGCGTCTAGCGCTGACGAATCGATTCTCCAGCAAACCGCGAGTAATTGACACATGTGCCACAGATTTCGTGAAAAGAGTTCCAAGTGGTAAGGAGTTCGACTCGAGGTATTTGTAGAGATAGTAGATCTGCCGCCAAGCTTGGCGCTGCGTAAGCGCTGTATCTGTGGAGTAGTGGTGAGCAAGTTGGTGCACCAGAGCGATGCGGTCCACCAAAGACAAATCGACGGTGGTGTCGCGGCGGTCGATAGGCAGGGCATGGTTGATTCTTGCATTCTCAAGAACATTGCTGAACTGACGGCCCTCCTCCGTTATCGCTGGCAGCGTATGGCCGGTTCGCCTCAAGACTTTGGCCAGTCTCTTACAAGCCTGCAGAGTGGTTGCCCGTTCCTGCGCCTGTATAGATGAAAGGCCAGCGGTCGGTATATTAAGCTGAGCAAGCACACGCTCGATGAAGGACGCGGGGTTCACCTGCGTTGACAGTGGCAAGCTTTCCTCTACCATTGTCCGCAGGCACTGCAGACATGCGATGGGTCCCGCATGTCGAGCAACGAGCGGCACCGCCGCATCGAGGAAAGTGGTGTATGCCCTCGGCCGTGTTTGCAACTGACGCAGAACAAAGGTCAGAGCATTGTGAATTCGAGGTAGGTCTTCTGCGGGATAAGGTGTTTGCAGATCAATACCGTGACGGAGAAGCAGGGCCTGGACAAAGTATTTGGGTAGGGGCGACCACTTGTCTTTTTTGTAAGCGCTAAGGGTCTCTGCGAGAGCGCCAATAGCCGCATCCAACAGCTTGTTGTCAACTCCCTCCTTGCTCCCAATCTGGTGGATTAATGATAGCCACGTTTCCATGCTGCGTTGACTGATGACCATTCGTCCCTTATGACCATGGCGTGGGGCCCTTTCTGCAAGACGTAGTGTGACGGTAGGGATTACACCGAGCAAGTGCTGGCGTGGCATAAGACGCAGTACGTTTGCAAAACCAACCAGTGGCATAGCGTTTCTGCGAACTGCCAAGCTACGAATGATCCAGACAATCATTTCTTGGTCCAAAATCGTCTCGTCGGAACGTGACAACAGCACCTCGTTCTCAGCACTGAGTTTCGATGCAAGTCCGTGCAGTGTCTTCAGCTCTGTATGAGGTACGCGATGGGCCATTCGATCGATCAGACGCAATAGAAGGTTGTCCTGAGCCGCTGTCGCCGACTTGTTCGACTCTGTCGCCAATTGTGCCATGACTCTAAGGATACGATGGATGAAGGGTTTCCTTCTTCTTCCCTGGTCGTTCTCCCATACCAGGTCGAGACTGTCCAGAAATGCTGCGCAGTCGCTCAAGCCATGTAGCCCGCTCAGAACACGGAGGAATCGTCCATCTTTTTCGAGCAGCACTCGCAGCACAGGCACGGGGCTACTTTCGACCGAGTCCAGGTGTCGAAGCACTGCCGCACAATACTGCCACATGTAGGGCGTAGATGGCAGATGCTGCTGAAAGAGTTGTTTGAAGTACCCATCGACTCGCTGGGCGGAGTTGGCGCTTTGCGCAGCTGCAAAGCCAATCTTGAAGTTGTCCAGACTTTGTTCGAGCTCATTGCGATTGGGCACGGCGTGCTCGGCCGCAGCGATGTTCGACGACGGTCCATCAACAGCACCGCAACTCCCATGTTGATCTGCAAGATTCGTGGGTTGCTGTGCGACAGATTGCGAGAGGTTGTGGTCGGTGGACGTGGGGTCGATAGCTGAGCCTTGAGACTGCGCGGTCGCGGAGGGCGCATCATCCCAGGAAGGTGAGTCTGTGGTATGTTAGCCAATTTGCATTGTGTTTACAGCAGACTTTTGCGCCACATACACGAGCCCAGCGTCGGTGCGTTCTTGGGCAATGATGGCGGCTCATATCTCCACGAAGTCTGCGGGTCTGAACGATGTCCAAACAGCGCTCCGAGATTGAACCAGGTCGGGAAGCTGTCTTGCGGGTAGTATCCAGCTGAAGCTGTCATGCGGCGCTTTGCAGCTCTCTTCCTAGCCTCCAATGGCCCAGGCACATTGCTGCCATGGCGTTTTTGTTGCGGACAGGTGCTGCGGAAAAACCGATGTACTGCCAGCGACAGGACCTCGTCAGGGACCCAGATATGCTGCGGCGCAGGAGATTGGAGCGATTGTACTGCTCGCCGGCAGGCAATTGGCGGACGTCGCATCAAGCAGAGTGCTGGTCATGGGAGCGCTGCCATCCCAGCTGCAGGACATCAGTCGCGTTGGAGCTCTCCATATCGCGCTAGTGACATCATCACGTGAGTGGCCTGTGATTGGCTGAGTATGAGGCTGTCCATCGAGCATCCTCGGATGAACTTCTTCAGGTATGTCGAATCACGCAGAGTAGCTTCATTGATGTAACAAACTCACTAACATATTCACACGTATAACGAACATCGCTGCTGTGTAGTTTCCAGCTGATGGTCCCAGCACGGCAACTCTCTGCCGCAATTACACGGCTCAAAGTCAAGCATCTCAGTGACACCTGCCACAGTTTCTAGAACCGAGTGAATTTAATGCACCATGCGCGCTGTACGAGCTGCAGCTTGGTGTCAACGGCCACAGTGAAGGTGATACACGATTCCAGCAGGGCTGAGGAACCGCATCAGGAGGTGTTCGACCCGTCTTCAGGAGCAGTTCGGACGAGGTCATGTTCACAAGCCGAGAATTTCTGGCAGCCGACCCACAGGTCACCGGTCGATGTGGTTCACTTGCGCAATTTATCGATTCTACCGGCTCTGTGTGGAAGTCGTCGCGTTCATCGCAGGGGCTCGATCCATCCCCACAGTCGTTCCTTCATGAGCCAAAGCAACAGTCGTCTCCATCTGGAGAACATTCTCGACCGCGAACTATCCCTTGAAGGAGCGTCGATGCACGCAGAAGACTTCGGCCGCGGGCAACGTCAGCAACGTCAGCAACAGCGGCCACCAAAAGCAAGCGCTCGCGCTGGGCAGAGGGCCGCGCGGTTGGCCGAGCGCTCATCATCCCGGGCTTGGAAGTGGATGTGGCTTGAGGTTGAAACGAATTGGCAAAACGGCGGTACACTGGCTTGCACGAATGCAGGGGAAGTGGCCAATAGGCGCGAGGGGGGACCTGATTGAGCCAGGAACCGTGGCATAGTGGACCGCTTGCGTCGCCCTCTCACGCGCACAACACCGAGAGCGCCGGCCAGCAGTCAACAACGGTGCTCTTTGTGTGCACAATGAGGGGACGTGGAGAGCCATTGAGGCGATCAAAGAGGACACTGCGGAGGCTGTATTATTGTCGTATTATTAGCCAGGCACATTGCAATCAACGCGCCCTGGCCAGAGGCCCAACAAAGGCTGGCCGGACACAGGAATCCGTGTTGGCAGGCTATCACTAGCCGCATCGGGCGTGCTCTCCCCTTCACGGCCCACTTCACCGCGCGCCCATGCCTCCTCGCTCCTCACACCCACCCAAGTCAGTCCTTGTCGTTCGCTGCTCGCCATCACACTCGTTTCTGCTTTGTTGCTTGTCCACCAACGCTGCCTCTACTAACACACAGTGAGCGGCTCTGTTCCTTCCTTTTGCAGTTCCTCGAAATCAAGGGGTAAATCCGAAACTTCATTCCGGGCCTCATTATCCGCGACCCCAACGCGCTGCGTTTCGAATTTGGCAGTCGAGGGCATCGTTGAGCGAGTCCACTGCATCGCAGCTGTTGACTGGGCCTGTCTTCCTTGCGACTCCACGACATTGGATCGAAGACACAAACAACCCACTCTACCCCATACTCGCTACCAGCACCTGATCGTTCACCCGCACCCAGCCGCCCACTCGCCCATCCACTGCCACCACCCGGACGGCGCCGCTGAGTGAAGCCCATCGAACGGCCTCACCCTCCTGCGACCTGCCCAGATCGACCTCGCTGCCTGCGACCACGCGGCCCGTCGCTGACGCAGACCGCAGTCTATACGAGTCGCCCGTATAGTGCAACGTACGGCAGAATCCTCACATCACCGACACCCTGCCGACATATCCCACAATGGTCTCCTTCAAGTTTACGTCCGCCCTCGTCGCGGCAGCGATGATGATGATGGCCTCCGCCCAGGATTCTGATGACTTCTGGAGCACCGTCACAACACCCTCGGCCATTGCGTCGCCGACCACCACCCTCCCTGCCAGCGCCATGTCGACGATCGGCTGCTTCGAGACCGGCACACCACTGTCCAACTACGGTTTCTACGAGTTCCAGAGCCCTGGCAACTGCCAACTGGTATGCATCGAGAACGGAAAGAACGTTCTTGGTCTCGCAAACGGTGTCGACTGCTGGTGTGGAGACAAGATTCCAGCAAAAGACTGGCAAGTCCCGAACAGCACATGCAGCACAACCTGTGGAGGAACAGATAAGGAACTTTGTATGTCGACAGCCAGATGCGGCTATGATGAACCTCTGCTAACTCTTGACAGGCGGTGGAGCCAACGCCCTCTGGGTCATGCTCACTGGAAACACGCGCAACCAAGTCCCCCAATACGAGATCCCTGCGGAGTCTTCGTCGTCAGCAAAGAAGTCGTCGACCGCAGCACCTAGCTCAACCGCCGCCGCTTCCGCTACTGCCAGCCCATCAAAGACTGCTGAAAGCAATTCGGACAGCAAGCCCAACACAGCTGGCATCGCCGCAGGCGTCGTAGTCGGCGTTGTCGGATTGGCTGCCATTATTGGAGGAGTGTGGTTCTTCCTGCGACGCAGACGCCAGAAGCAGGCTGAGGACGACTACCGCCGCAACGCAGCCGGCGTGAACGACTTCATCAACGGAGGCAAGACAAGCGCCTCTTCCATGAACGACTCGCGCATCGACCCCAGCTTCATGGACCGAAGGCAAAGC
The DNA here is from genome assembly GCA_011058865.1 of Didymella keratinophila. Taxonomy (NCBI): domain Eukaryota; kingdom Fungi; phylum Ascomycota; class Dothideomycetes; order Pleosporales; family Didymellaceae; genus Didymella; species Didymella keratinophila. The sequence goes on from SWKW01000037.1 coordinate 199,145, forward strand.
AATGGCAGCATTGCGGATAACGAGGACTATTCGAGGAGGATATTGAAGGTATGTCATCATGTCGATGGCGCAAAGAAGGGTCCGTACTAACGCACGCTTAGGTCACCAACGTATGAGCGCAATGATGATGGCACCTGGCAATTTCATCTCATCAGCAATATGCCGCCAGCACGCTCTCCTTTCACGACTGAATTGGAGTTTACTTTGATGACTATTCAATACCCCGATACTACCTCGCTAATCCTCACTGCCTTCTCTTATGTCCCGCATTTGCGGTGCGCGACCACGCTTGACGACGAGAGTAAGAAAACAATCCTGCGTTTGTGCCCTTGAGATGGGCGTTGCCTGTTTCCTTCAACAACGGAATACCCAACGTTGGCGAGGCTTTTCCTCTGTTATATATCTCCGAGCTTTTCGAACCACATCTGGCGTCATGGGTGTTAGATTATGGACAATCAAATGGGCGATACAGTATCTTAGCGGCATCACGATTCGTATTTTTCCTTCTACATCTCGGACAGTAGTTTTATCCACGCCACTCTCTCCCGTGCCCTGCCTGCACTCTGTCATCCCAAAGGTCCTCTGCCCCAAATCATCTACTTCAATCTAGTCGATTTTCCTCTATCCTTCCCTCTCTCTTCCACCCAGCACCTCAAAAAGTTCTATTCTCTGTAGCGTTGTAGCGTCAATGGAGTGTTCAATAACCAGCGCTCTCCAATCCACCACTAGACCAAGCCTTGACTTGAGCACATCTGATGCCTTCACGAAACCAGCTACACGCAGCATCTATTCCAAGCACACTCAGACACTCACCAACTGAACTCGCACACGCACGCGAGCATTTCGGCCCCGCAGTCTTCATCCTGTCCTAATCCTGCCCAAGCCGAATCCGACCGACCTCTCATTCTGCGATCCACGTGGCTGTAATAACGATCAGCACAGACGCGGAGGCGCGCATGTGCGATCGCCAGCATCCATGACATATGTCAAACAGCTCGTGGAAGACGTCTTACACACCGACTACTGGTATCTTTGCTTCTGTTCTGCGTTACTCGGTTACTGCCGAGGTGTCATTGTATCACGCGGTAAAGTTTTGTTGATTTCGCCCGTGTGCTGTTGCTTTTGTGCAAAGGTTTTGCTGGAATTGGAGCCGGTGTTTCGTGGCGAGGATCGTAGAGGGCCGCGCTGCACGCTGTGGTGTGGCTGGTGCGGGCGGCCTCGGTGGCTCCGAAATGAGGATTTGCATAACTGGGTTGGTGAGGAGGCGCAGCAGTGGGATGTGAAAGGAGGACTATTACGGAGGGAGCGATATATCTCCGGTGGGCTTTGATGTTGCTGTAGTCTGTCGCTAAAAAAAAAATGATTGGAAAGGGAATTGAAAGTTGTGAATTGGACTCTGTTGATGTTTCTGGTGGAGTGGCATCAGTTACGCTCCAAAGCGTGGTTCAGGGTATAGCAAAGGCTGCATGCCCCGTTTGCCGTTGCATCTGGGACGTTGGAACGCATTGTGTCGATAGAGGCAGTGACGACCATAAGATCTGCACTGCGAACTATACACATGACATCAATGTCTATATGCCTTGGATTTTGTAACAAGGCCCATCTGAGTAATAGTCACCTGTAGAGGAATCGGAGGCATGCTACCCGTTGCTTGCAACATTGTTGCGGCTTTTGAGAAACAACTGCGTGGATTTCAACTTCAGCTGATTCTCCGACCCGTCTCAATGGCCCGATACCACAGTGAGGACACTTGAGGATTATGCAAATATGCAACTTTGCTCTTGCAGCCTTACTTTGCATCTACAACTCCAGCTCTCGCTGAGGACGTGCTACACAGCATGCCTCTTACGCCCACCGCCTCTCCTCCAATTCCACAGCGCCTCCTGCGCAAAAGTCTTCGCAGTCAGATGCCCTCTCTCCTTATTTGCCTCCTCGGTCATCGTCTCAATCACCCTCCCATCCTCAATACACTTCCACAGCCCAGCCGCCATGTAATGCCCCACATCATCATCCTCGACCTCGCTATCCTCCTCCTCCGGGTTCGTAGCCAACCGCACCGGCCCGTCAGTCTCCTGCTTCGGCTTCTCTTGCCCGAACTCGCCCTGGCCCAGTCTATAGAGTATCCGGCCCAGCGTCTGGTAAGCCATGCAACGTTGCGCCGGCACAGCACTCCTTGCCGTCACTGCGAGCTCTGGGATGGTGTAGCCTGCTGCTTCGGGGGCGTCGGCGTGGTGGTGCAGACCCTTGTTTGTGGGTATCTCGCGTGCGATGCTGGGTGCGAGTAATGTGCCTTTGAAGTCGAAGCGGAGTTCTGTTGCATTGAGAGCGGTTTGCGAGGGGTGGTAGGGTGAGGATTTATCTGTGGGATCGATGGGTTTCATCCACTCGACGGTTGAGGGGTTGTAGGGGAGCGAGGGGAAGTATTTGGCGTGCATATTCTCGAGAAAGTTGGGGTCGTTTGGGTCGAGGTCGGGCGGTTGCGGTATGGGTGGGAAGTGTAACGAGCCGGCGGCTTCTTCGCCGTGCGTATGTGAGGACGGTATAGTGTTCTCTGGTGTTTGTGATGTAGTGATATCCTCCTCGTCTTCTTCTGCGGCGAAAGACACCTTCTTTGAGCTCGCCGCCTTCACAGGCTCTGTTCTGGATTCCTGCACTGACGCCACATGCTCTTGGATCTCCACCTTATCCTCCGGCCACTGCTGCTGCTCGTTGCTCCCGTCGTCTATGTTCGACTCGAACAGTCGCCGGGTGAGCTTGTACTCTGGCTCGGTCTGTTGTGTCTTCGCAGCATCTCTCGGTTCCTTGGTTGTCTCGCGCTGCTGCTGACTGCTCCCAGCTTCCACATTATGTCGATTCAGAAGCCTCAGAATCAAAGCAGGGTCGAGGTTCGCCATGAGGTCTCTCCTCTCCTCCTCGATTTCCTCTTCAGACATCATGTCTAGCCTGCGCTGGTTCTCCTCGTCTATCGCCCTCCTCTCGTCGTCAGGTTCGAACTTTGCGCGCGGTGGCGGCGCGCTGTGCAGTGTGGAGGCATTTTGTGCTTTTAGTGTAGGCGTAGCTTGCTGTTCGTTCGCTGCGCATCGTTGTTTGAAGGCCGAGACTCGCGGTGTACGTTTCTTGTGCGCTGGAAAGCCGGTTGTATTTGGTTTGAAGGAAGGTGCGACTGGCGGGGCAGCTGTAGCTGGGTCGCGCTCGAGGATGTCGCCGACGAAATCGAAGGCGGGGATCACGGGCGGTTCGGGCTCAGGTTCGTCGTTTTGGTCTGTCTTTTCGACACCACCAGTCTCGAAGTTCAAGAACACGCGTTCACCTTTCTGGAATTCCATGTTCAAAGAGTTGTGCGCTGTTAAAGGTATGACGTGAATCTTCAGAAAGTTGAGCTCTGGGATCTGCAGGGCAGCACTAGCGCCGGCAAGAGCTGCCGTCCTCATCTGGAGGGGTAGCTGCCTCGAACAGTTGGGAGCAAATGATATGTACTCGCTTTCTTGCAAAGCCGAGGGAATGAACACTGAGCATTTGGAATTATGAATTGAGCGCTCATGGTATGCGTGTCAGGGAGCAAGACCAGCGTCAGTTCAAACCAATAGTCAACAGGGTTCGAGGTCAGCAAACAAGTGCAGCCTTAGAGCTTTCACATATGCGAGCCTTCAGTACTCTGAGTTGGTGCTTCCAAGAGACTTCACACAGACTGGTGACTAAAGCTCTGTCATTCCATACCGTTTTGACTCTATCCCAATGCATACCCATAACGCCGTGTCAATCCATGCACTCTCCTTAAAGATGCAGCCGTTTCACATCGTCTTGCCTATGCTTCCATCATAGGGACGTCCACCTCACCCTTCTTTGCCTCCTTACTCAGCGTCTTCTCCAATTGTTTGTGCTCTACCTCCTCCGCCGGGCTCTTGACAAGATGCTTCGCGACCTCAGCGATCTTGCTCATCGAGCTCTTGCGGTCGATCGGCGGCGGCGAGTTTGTGGATGCTGAGTTGTGCTTAGGGTTCACGGTGCCTGTGGCGTTGACAGTGGAATCGTCTGTGTTGGATGAGGGGTGGAGAACGTCCGAGACGTGTGGGTGTGAGGCCGGCTCTGTGGGGTTGTGTTAGTTGGTCTGAAGAACGCATGTTCAATCCTGAATATAGTCGCAGGAAGGTGATGTCCGACAGGAAGTTGCACGTCAGTATAGTGTGGTGTGATGTGCTCTCTCCGCTGAGGGGACCCATTTGGTGTAGGATCGGTGTAGCCATGTGTAAAGCCAGGCTAATATAGCTCCGGCTATGATGTACACTATAGCACCGATTCTAAGGCGTAGTATACCTCAAACGGCGCAGTTATGCAGAGCCGCCGGTGGGTTGGAAGTCGGTGCGCTAATCGGCGAATCAAATAATAATCGAGAGAGCAACGAACCTTTGAACTGGAGCGAGCTGTCTGAAGCCATGGTTCTGATTCGCTGTCGCCGTTGTGCTAGATTTGGGCCGGTGAGTTACTGTTGCAAATCGTGCAGTACTGTATTTGGAAGTAGGTGTAATTATGTCGTGATGAAAAGCCTTGCATGCTGTGTTGTTGTATACGGCGACTCGTATCCCTGCCAACTACGTCAGCGGCGGAAACGGGGCTGCGTTCTTGTCGATTGCGGAGTGGGGAACGATGTGATGGTGATCGAGACTCAGAACATCAAGATTGATGCCTCACTGCGAGCATGCTTGGAGAAACTCACTGCTATTTAAGAGGCCACCTATAACATCGGAGCATCTCAGAAACTTAACGTGTGCTGCACGTTGGTGTAATTACGATCAAGGACGGCCTCTTTAACAACAAAGTAAATCACTCCTGCTAGCGCTGCTATCCTGCTCAAGTGCTTGACTCTCTAGACTAAATGTCGACGTACAACGCCGGCGCTAACAAGCCCGTTTTCAGTTCTATCATTATCCGGAAAAGCAAATGTTTACAAATCATGTCTTAGGCTTGCGCATGCAGCAGTCATGGTTCTTTACTTGACTATAGAGTAGATGATACCAAGCAGTGCCACTGCTCCAGAACCTACACAATACGGATTGTATGTCGACCACCTTCGTACGAAAGACATGGGAGACTTTGTTTGGTTTCTTCGTCAAGGTCTTTGTACAGGAAAGGTGTTTTTACGCCATGGTGTTCTCCCACCCCGAGACGCATAAAATGAACTTGAGGCGACCGCTGGATGACTCGAAAGAGGAAGAACCGGTTCTCAGACCGCCGGTAAGAATTACCAGAATCGTTCAGAGCTTCGTTGAACGCAGCCATGCAAAAGAGCTGTCCTTGCTGACTATAGTCCAACATGACATGAACATCTATCGACGGTTCATCAAGCAAAAGCTCATAGTATTCGGAGGGATTGTAAAACTCACCGAAAGCAATGTGCCATGGAGGTTCAGTGGCGATAAGTAGAAGGCGTACAGGCTTGAGCGCGCCACTCAGATCTAGCCAACCACCTGCGATAGAGCCAGTCTCATCATTGGATGTATGTTCTAAGTGGACATCTTCAACTCGAATGAAAAGTTCGCGGGCGTCCGAGAAATCTGCCGGTCCTGTCTCAATGGGTCCATCGATTGAAGTCCATGACCAGCTCGGTGCACGGTAGCTTGATGGACGTGACAGTGAGTGTTCAGCTCCGCTCCAGCTCAGACCGGTCGGGCGATACCAAAACAATTGCAGTTCCAGCCTCTTGCGCCACATGCCAGCTACATACGTGTCTTTAAGCGCAACCCCAACTTGCTTTGCAATACCTGAAAGTGCAACGAGCTTGTCAGTAGAGACAGTGAGATTGCAATCTGAATACTGTCTAACGACAGACTGCCAGAATGTGTACCAAGACTGCTCATCATTTTTAGTGTATGCGACGTGAGCCTTGAGGCGGGTAAGGCGGATTTCGGTCATGCTAGCAGGAAGCTCCAACGGATACTTCTCACATGCCACAGTTGATCGACATTCCCAAAACAATTGATCGTGACCGAAGTGGAGGATTCGGGGGGCTAACAGCCTCTCTTGTAGAACCCATCCGCGGCGATTGAGTTCACAGGACGGGACGGCCCTATCGAAGAAGTAATAATCTTCGATAGCATAAGATGAAAGATCTCCGTTGTCGTTCAGCAAGTTGGTGCGAAGGTTCACTCTGACAACCTGCAAAGCGCTTGGATGTCGGTGTCGAATCAAGCCTTCTGTGGCATTGGACGCATCCGAGGCGGATAGGTTACAATACGAATGTGTGTATACTTTCCCCATCAAGCTCGACTCGTGCTCCCAGTCTGACTTGTCGTCCGGGTCTTGCATTATACAGAGCGAGTCGATCCAGATGTAGCGAGCACCGAGAGCTTTTGAGACACAGATCGCATCACGGAATGTTTTTGGGAGCATGTCGAAGTCTATCCTGCGACAAAAGCTTCCGAGTGTACGTCGCGTAAGCTTGAGAAAGGTAGCGCTGCCCCAACGGTGACTCAAGGTGGTGTAAGCTCCAGTCACGGAGACTTCGTGACTGTGTACCAACCGCACACCAGCGTTCGCCGCACCCACGTCTCCCAGATCCAATAAGCGTGTAGGGTACCAAGGGATACCACCGACTTTACCGGTATCGTGATGGTCACAATCTCTTAACCATTGCCTAGCGAGCTGCAATGACTCTTCTGAAAATGTCGAGCGCGAATTTGCGGATGCCGTCAAAGGCACTGTATGCTCTCGATCATCGCGTGATGGTGATTGTCCTGTTGCTTTCTCAGGATAGAGGATGAACAAATGCCTCCTTCCTCTTGGTACTACCGGATGGCGCGGCGCAAGACGTATTTCGAACCAGTATTTCCCATTCCCGGATGGGCTGAGGAAGGCATACGTCAGGTAATCGAACTTGGGTGAACCACGGATACGGATACCATCTTTGTGATTATTTGGCAAGAGTCGCCAGAACATGCAACAAATCTGACACTGGCTATTGACCGAGGCCTGAAGGCTTGATAGGGTGAGATGATGGCCATATTTAGCCGCACCACTTAACTCACTCGACTCGTCGTCGTATTCAACATCGTCCTCGCCCAGCTTATCATCCTCGGTGTAGCCAATGGTGACATCCAGGAAGTTTTCGCATTGTCTTGTGATGTCGATCTTCGCGGGTGGTGGGCTCGGCAAAGAGTGGCTCGCAGATCCAGATTCAATTTTGCTTGCTCCTGAATCGACATACTCGTGATCCACAAGTTCCGGCAAGGAGTTTTGTGAATAGGCCCTAGCCACAGAGCTGCCAATGGATGACTCCCTCCCATACCATAGGTCATCGTCAGGAACTTCATATAAAAAGTTCTCACTCTCTCCAATACACTCCGGCAAACATCGCAAGGTGATTCCACATTGTCGTTGAGAACATCTGACCTCATCACCATGGGTGCAGCGACATCGGGCGTGGAAGTCGTAGCAATCGTAAAAACCGGGGATGAGTCTGTTCGCAAATAGCGTCTTATCGGCATACTGTAAGCTCAGCAAAGTAGCGACGTGGGAGTAAGAGCTGCGTCTGTAGAGTTGATGTGTGGGTGTACGAACAAAAGGGCAAGAGTAAGGTCGCAAGGCAGCTGCCACAGGTGAGGTCAGTGGAAGCGACGCCACCAACGTGCGGGGAAGGATCACCCAACCTCCGCATCGAAAAGTACGTACAACTGGAAAGGATTACCACCATACGAAAGAAATCTCCTAGTAAGCAGCGATCCGTGCAACCTTTTGGTAACCCCAAAGCGCAAAAGGTAGGATCTACACGACTAGGAGAATTGATGGATTTCACATTGGCAACTCAAGGCGCGCATACCAGTATGCGAGTCACGCAGCCCACAGCCAGCCATTTTGGACACTCAAGCCACATGCACCGATGAACCGCTACATCCATGCCTCTCGAAACATATGAAGTTGACTCATATCTAACTATTGACCTGGTTCATCATCTAGTTACCCACTGCCTCCTTCACTCCATAAGCTCCAAACTTGCTTCGACCACTTCTTCCGGTACACCAGCTGACTCTTCTTCCTGCGGTGACTGCTCCTCATTGTATTCCTCCTCCGGACGTGGCAGCATACCCTCCCAGGCCTTCTTCAACTTCCTCACAGCGTCATGAACCGTAGTCCCCACACTTTGCGCCTTCGTTTCCTTGCCACCGTTGAGACCACCGCAAGCAAGCACATAATCCATGAATGGCTGAACAAGGTCAAGACATGGCAGGAGCATAGCGTGAGTGGTTTGAGCCACCGCGGTGTTGACAGCTTGGGTGATGTGAGTGTTGATGCGATCGTAGTCGATCTCGACAGCGGCTTTGGACTGCGCTGTCTGCTTCTTGGGAGGTGCCTTCGTGGTCCCGGTCTTGTCGTTCGTACTGCTCTTGCTCTTGGGAACGAGCTAGTCTATCTCAGGCTCGGCTTCGGTCTTTTGCCTCTTGCCTGGCGAGGAGGTTGAGTCGTTCTCGTTGCCCTCGCCCTTTGACACCAGTGTGTTGCCGTGAAGCTCACCAGGATTATCCTCGACGGATTGCTTGCGCTTTCCGTTGATCTTCGGAGGGAGAGTCTTCTCCTTAATCTTGGGCTTGGGCTTGGGCTCCGCAGCGCCCTTCTTCCTGGGTGTCTCCACGTCTTCGACCTTGACTTTGACCTCCTCGTCAGACTCAGCTACAGGAGTGAGTTCTTGGGTATTGTCATCCGCAGCTGCCTTTGTAGTCTCGATCTGCTCGTGCTTAGCTGCCTCAGCTGCCTCGGCTGCCTCGGCTGCCTTAGCAGCGTCCGTCTTGGCTTTTCCGGCGCGTATGTGGGAGGGCGCTTCATGCCTTCAGAGGGCTTCTTGTGATTCTTGGGAGGCATGATCGCTCATGAATGTAAGAAGATTGAAGTGAAGTACACGAGAAGCAGACTGTGTTCAACAACCTTTGCACCGCTTGCTGTTGATCAATACGAGCGATCATACGGCAGCCTTATGTATGCACTTGCGCTGGAGCATAGCAAGCCAGTCAAAGGCAACCATGCTTTGTTCGAGACTGTCGTGGTGAGCAGCAAGCATCAGCACAAAGATCAACGTGTTTGCGAAGTGACAAAACTCCAACTAGCGCGAACGTGGCACTAAACAAAGACTGTCCAAGGGCGGAAGCTAGCAGACACGAACAATGAGACGCAGGAATGGTCGGGGAAAGCAGTTGGCAAGGTATTGAGGTTGGATGGCCTTGTCATGCTTACCGGTAGCCATCGAAGCCCGGCTCGTTGGACAAAGGTGAGGTGAAGCGAGAGATTGAACACCGAATCTCAAGTGTGAAGGCAAGCATAGATGCCAGGGACTTGGAAAGTGTAGAGTAAATGCCGACAAGTGCCCATCTTCTGAGAAGCATGAACAAGGGGACCTAGAAGAACATGCAACAAGCAACAATCAGAAAATGACATCTAAAGCTTCATGAATACAATCCGAACACTGATCTGGCTGTTCAACATCCGAGAGCATCGCTAATCAACACTGGAGCCAGGACTCGTCCCATCTCCAAACAGGTCATCCTCCTCCTCGTCCTCCTTCTTCTTCATCGGCTCTACAAGGCTATTGACAGCCGCCTTATTCCTGTTCGCCTTCTCCTCATCCTTGCTCTTGAGCTTCGCGCAGGTCTGTGTGAACTCCAGGAGCGGCTCGAGGATGGCAAGATAGGGCTGTAGAGCTGTGTCGATTGCAGCAGTGACGTGCTCGGCGATCTGATCGCGATTGACCGAAGCTATGGTGGCTGCATCGATGTGGTTCCCGACGTACTCAGCGATGTTATCAGTGACTCCGTTAATGATGCGGTCGTAGTCGATCTCGACAGGTGCAGGAGCCGCGGCAGCGGTCTGTTTCGTGTTGCCGTTTGTTGTGGTAGTGTCCGTCTTGGTTCTGCCCCTGCCCTTCGGCTTGGTCTCAGTCGGCTCGTCCCCATCGCTGGACTTGTTCTTCTTGACCTTGGGCTTCTAATGTCAATCCAAGCGAGCCGGGACGCCCGGTGTAACGGGACACCTTCTCTTCTAGAAGCTCAGAACATGCTTAACGCGCTTGCATACAGACAGACGCAGTGCATACCTATTCTGCAGCTTGCGCTCTTCTAACACATTAGCCTCTGACGCTAAGAAGTGTATTATTAACTATGCTGTTACTTGTTCTATTATTACTGTCTTTTAACTTGCCTCTAACGTACCTCACGGGCGAGCGGGTCACACGAGCGAGCGGGTCACTTTTGCCAAGACCCCACCAAAACACCAACTCTATACCAATGCCTTCACAA
>SWKW01000038.1:0-209059 GCA_011058865.1 Didymella keratinophila
ATACTTTTATATAGTGTAAAATACACCCCTGACGCGGTGTAAACGACGGACTTTCTTCTGTGTTATTTACACGATAAAAGTGCGGTGTTTTTTTACCTGCTCTGGTAGCCCAGTGAATGGAGGTGGACACTCTTACTATTTTCGTCCTTCGAGTCTTTGTAATCAAGGGCCCGAACATCTTGGTAAGATCGTTGAATCACTACGCTCATATCTAAGCCGTCTGACATGAAGTTAGTGGTCACAATCAAGGTTCCACAGATGTATCAGGTTGCAAATTATGGTCTCTGCTTAACCCATTCATTCAAGACAAACGCCACATTTGGCTTCATGTTCGGTTGGAACATGATCAACGACAAGAATTGGAAAGCTTGCATGAAAAGAGAGCCCCCCGATTATCTAAAACCACATGGTCCTCGCATCAGCAACCTTATCAGATCGGAAGTGTTCAATTGGGGGCATCCTTTACTTTTACCGGTAATTCTACTTGAAGACCACATCTACAACGCAGACAGGTGCAAAGGACTCGACCTCTCCCCGAGAACGACAGGTCTGGAGAGGCAGCTTTGTGTGACTAGATCTGGCCGAAATGTCAACCATTCAAAATCGATAGATTTTGAAGTACTGAGCGAAGACATGATCAGCAACCGGTTTAAGATTATCACCGACATCAACACTGCTATCACTGATGTAGTCGCTTTCGCTGGCGTTCTGAAATGGGACGACAGATACTGTCAGTTCCTCCGAAATATCTCTAAAGATATCCAAGACATCTTTGGGACAGTGCAAGGTGGAGAGCCAAATCTAGACAATACCGTTGAGACGTTGGCCACTTTTGTTGCTTCGATCTCAGAGCACACAGAGGCGCTAAAGTCCAGACTGGATGTACAGCTTGAAGTGGTAAGAATCTCTATTTCGTCTGATGATAATGCGTTCTGACTAGCCGCCGTAGTTGTACAATCTCGTTGCCCAAGTGGATAGCAACGTGAATTCGACCATTGCAGCAACCACAGGACTTGACAGTGTTGCAATGAAAGCCCTCGCATTTGTCACGACTCTGTTCTTACCTCCAACATTCGTAGCAGTAAGTACGATTAGCTGCACACAACGACCAATCTAGCTAATCATCTTGTTATCAACCAGACGCTTTTCAGCATGTCAATGTTTGATTGGCAAGCTGACGCGGAAACATCCTCGTCCAATCCAACCGAAAAGACTGGGGTCATCTCTCGACACTTCGGGATATACTGGTTAGTTAGTTTGCCGTTGACTATTTTAGTGCTTTTAACATGGCGTACATGGTGGCACCAAGAGAAGAACCGCTATCGACAAAAGTACCCTCATGTAAAGCTGGACTCAGGTATAGGCTCAACCCTCTCCGAAAGGTTGGGGAAAATGATACGGGGACGAAATGGACCAGCGGACATCGAAAAATTAGGCTAGCGGTTTCTTGCGCTGCTCAATAGCTGTCTTTTGAACGGCTTGATTCAGCTTAGTGAGGACAGCTTCGAGGATACTGAAGACGCGAATGCGTGCGATTATTTCCTCGTAAGTGTGTCTTGGCAGATGCCGGATCAGAAAGAAGAACTTGTTTTCAACGTCCTATGGCCGTATGTGGAGACCAACGTCAATCTTGGAATGAATATTGCCTTACACAAGAGCATTATCCAACTCCTCAATAAACTTGTGATGTCTCTTAATCGACTCTATCCTTCCTATTACACTTACCATGAGCCGGTTCTCGCGCTGATATTGTCGGATCGAGCTTGTACATTGCGCCCTGACATAGGACTGAATAGGCGGCCGATCCGAGAGGAAAGAACATGAATTTGCGGCTTGGTTTGCAAAAGTAACAGCGTGCACGGGCGCTGCAGCGTGCTTATTGGGGTCGGATACCTCTGTTGCTCAAGCAGTACAGATTCTACGCTACTATGAGCACTCCTAGAAAGAACGCAATCGTGCGGTCACCTTGAACACGTAGTGGTGATCACTGTCACCAATATTTCTAAGCGTGCCGCAGTAGCCGCCGTAGCTTTCTGCTGATGTTTAAAGGGACAACTCGGACTTCTCGGCAGAGTGGGCAACGAGCAAGTCAAGTTGAGCATTGAGTGTACGGGCTTACCTAGATCGAATAAACCTCAATCCATCCAATGTTACTGCTAGGCTTAACAGGGTGATCAATCAAATCCATCTGCAGGCCCTCACCCTACTTACTCGATTGATGCCACCTGTGCTTATCTGACCCGTGTTACAACATCATATTGCTCCCGAATTTGGCAGGTGTGTTTGCTCAGGATTCGAAAATGATGTAAAACTAGAGCTCTGTCCGCCTTAACGCGCAATGACCTCAGGGTACATCACCAAGCTTCATACATACAACACACGTGACCAACCGCACCAGTGCCAAAAACGTCGATAAGCTGGAAGCGCTCACTAATTTTTTAAAATTCGATCGTGACATCTTTGCATACATGCACCGATAAGGCTCAAAAACTCTTGGATTGTCATCTTGGTGGTCGATGCGGTTAGAGGCACGTCCGACTATCTCAATAGCAGCGTTCAACTCACTTTGCAGACATTGACAGGTTCCTTTACGGGTTTCATTGAACCCGAGTTTCCCAACAGGCGTCAATTCCGCTCGATCCCCTTCGCGGAACCGCCGACTGGCACACACCGCTGGTTGCCACCTCGAAAACTCTCGACGTTGCCCGCAGATCACCGCTGGTCCACCAAATTCCCGCCATCATACCCACAATACCTCCCTGCAGGACCCTTGGAACTATGAGCTCACTCGTGGCAACCTTGTCTATAACGGTGGCCAGAACAACTCATCCGGCCTGGCTGGAGAGGCAACATCAGAAGACTGTTTGAATCTTGCCGTCTGGGCTCCGATCCACATCCCTGATGAAGGCCTCCCTGTACTCTTCTTCATGACCGGCGGCGGTTTTAGCCTTGGCGGTGTTGAGCTCCCTTGGCAGATCCCGAGCTTGTGGGTGGAGCGGTCTAAGTCGCACATCGTTGTGAGTATCAACTATCGTCTCAACATCTTTGGCTTTCCCAGCGCCCGGGGCCTGAAGGACGGAGAACAGAATTTCGGCATTCTTGACCAGAGAGCCGCTCTCGAATGGGTCCGTGATAACATTGCTGCATTCGGCGGCAATCCTGAACGCATCATGCACTGGGGTCGTTCCGCTGGTAGCATTGCTGCTGATATGCACGCCTACGCCTATCATGCTGACCCCATCGCCGAGTCATACTACCTCGAGTCCGGAACAGTCTTCAGCTCTGGCGCGGTGGAGGGCAATAGGTTTTCGATATTTAGCTTTGTGGCGGGCAACGTCGGGTACGGGCAGCCGTGTGGTGCTAGCTGCAAAGACGAGGATGAACAGGCGGCTGCTGAGTTAGACTGCATGCGCCAAGTCTCGCAGATTCAAATTACCAATTTTATCGGGCAGCACAATGAGGCTGAGGCGTCTACGGGCCGTCTGCTTGGTTTCGCTCCAGTGCCGGATAACAAGACTGCATGGAGTACAAATGATTACAAGAGGCTCTCCGAAGAGGGCACAGTTGCCCACCGACCGACTCTGATTTTCTTCACCTCGAACGAGGGCTCGTCGCTACTTGACTGGGCAGAAGACTCGGCCTCTGCGGACATCAATCAAACTACAGCCGATGCCTTCAATGTCGGCCTCGCTGCCTGCGCCGCGCTCAACTCATCTGCTTACCGCAACCGCCTCGACCCGAATGTGCCTGTTTTCCGTTTCCAGTATGCGGAAGAAATCCCTAATCTCAATGTCTACGACTGACTGGGCACGTACCACAACAGTAAGACACCGCATATCTTCGGAACGTACGATCTGCTGAAGCACAATGTCAATATAGCAGAGTCAGGTCGAGATCAGCCAGTCGATGCAGGATCACATCCTCGCTTTTGCTAGAGACCCGTACCAAGGTCCGCAAGAGGCTTTCGACTGGCACCCAACAAACGTCAAAGACACGAATTTGGGAACTCCCATCCGCTTTGGGGGATTAAACTTTGATGTAGTCAAGCGCGTGGATAATGCTGAGATCGATGGCGCGTGTCTTGATGCGAGTAAGCAAGATTCTTTTCCAGCGTAAGAAGATTGCATGAGCGTAATTATTTAAGCCAGTGTTGTCTAGGAGAGTCTTCAGCGTTGGTTTGTACGAGTCTTGCGCGTTAAAGAAAAGATCTGGTGGCTCCAAGTAGATCTTCTACTGTGTCCGCTCCTTGTTGTAACACGAGGGGCTACACAATTTTACCCCATAATTCGATTGCGTCAATCAAAAAAACGTATCAAAGTCACCTCTGTGTACAGTAGGACGATAGACGGCTTTCCTACCAGCACCAAGAAGCTTGTGCCTAAAATGGGTATTCGTCAACGTAGCATCGAGGTTCAAAGCAGCACCATGATCCTTGTTGCCGAAGATTGAGCCATCTTTGGTTGAGTGCCATGCCGGAACACCGATTGATCCACGGAAGGCGTCGCGAGTAGGACTCATTTGGAACAGCAAAGCTATTTCGTCGAAGTCAAATCCGCCGTCCTGTATACAAGGCCCATCTATCGGCGGCCGAGCGATGAAGACACCGTAGACGTAGGCCTCTTTCGTTGCGAGCGTACTCAGTCATGTTCTTGATGGCTTCGACTAGTTCAACGGCACTTTGGCTGCTTTCAAGGCGGTGGATGTCGATCAGGCCGATGGAGTTGAACAAAAAGGTCTCCACTTGAACCATGCGTGGAAGGGTGAGGACCAGACCAGGCTTAGTACACCCTGTATTGGCGTCAAACAGGCAGGGTGAGCGTAGGTGGGAAATCGCCTTTCGAAAGAGCAAAGGTCCTAAGGGTTCCTTGTACATACGACCACTGTCGTCGCAGAGTGTCTTGAAGTTGCTTTCTAACGCGCTCAGATCTTGTGTGCAGAACGCACGGCTGTCCATTATGTCTTGATCGAACCGGTCAAATATCGCTTCGCTTGTCATTGTTCCTACTGCGGCCCAAGCACGAATCTGATCCCACTTTGGCTCGTATCTATCGTGCTCTGCACAGTCATTGTGGCGTGAGTTCCAGTTCGATGGTTGGCGTAACTGCGCTGACGGATTGGTGCACACCGAAGTGTTGGGATGGCTTTGTGTTTGACGTTTTTACTGCATGAGACAGGATATGTATCGTGACTCACGTGGATTACCCTGCGTCGATGTGGGACATCGAAAAGGGCTGGGTGGCGCAGCTTCGAAGCGGTCGGTCTCTGAACGCCGACCCCAATCTTGTTTCCACCTGTGTCTGCTCGCCATAGCCACTCGCTTTGCGCCTTCATCGGATCCTTCTTCGAGTAGGAAGCTTCGGAATTTCCGAGGCAGGGAGGCAGCGTGACCAACCGGCGACATTGTCTTGAAAATCGCAATTCAAATCAGCACAATTATCTCTGGCTCTTCTCTAGACTCTGCAACGAGCTGTCCATCCATCCAGCCATCGACGTAGCATTCCCCGACGAATTGGTACTCAGACCGATCATCGAGTGGTCTGAGTAGGTACAGACTATGCCCTCCTCGAAATGCTGCGACCCTGTCACCAACTTCCGCAGCCGCTGGCATTATGGCAACGCGGTGATTGCTAAGAAGTGCCATGCGTCGAGTATAGCAGGCAAGCTTCATCATCATGTGTTGCTCGAGAACCTGTGCCGCGGCAGCCTCGTCTCGTTGTTCGGACGGCCGATCGAAAAGCTTCCAGTCAATCGCTCCTCCACGGCCCCAGATACGCATAAGCCCGTTTTCGATGCTGGGCTGTTCGATCAGGCATCTATCGCCGACAAGACTTCTGCGAACAGCTAGATCCAGCTCAGTATCATCAGCATAACGCTCTGTACAGACCTTCCACCAGCCCCAAGGTTCGATGTGACATCCGTCCTGACAATCCCAAAGGGGGTACAAGTCATCTGACAGGATGTGAACATCTCGCGCGACGATACCCAGAACACTCAGCCTGTTACGATAGACATTTACATCGACTGCTCCGGGGAATGGGTGATACAAAGGTGTATCCCGATCGCGGATGGAGTTGATGGACGAGAAGGCTGGCTGACTCACCGACTGCCGCCAATCTGGCACCCATGTTGGGGGTCTGGGGTCCCATATAGTCTTGAGTGCCGTATGGCTGCTCTCAGTAGTAGGAATGCAGACGAGACCCAAAGCTTTGAGAGACACGGGCATCTCAAGGATGAGGACTTGGGCCACATTGACGTAAACATCGACTATCTTGGCTCGGTAGTCGACTTTGATAAGATCTTTAGGGGCATCGCTTGCGAGACCGAACGGGGCAAAAACTTTGTCGAGAGGATTCGTATATCCATTCGTCCGCATTTCCTGAAGAAGCTGAGTGAACTGACGGGATCCATCCTCTTGGCGGGCGATACGTGCGGCAATGACAGGTCCCACACCAGAGTCGTACCCACACGTTCTTCGGAACTCGAGTGGAAATCTTGGATCTCTGCTGAATGTTCCGAGCCAATCCACTGCCGTGGCGTACGGCCCATCGTCGAGACTGTAGTCTCCTAGCCAGAACCGTATTGGTTTTGGCGTCGTGGCTTCCTGTTGAATCCAGAGCCTATTCCAGTATGCGCAGGCGAACACCTCAGAGACACCTTCCCAGGCATACCAGAGATCAGTATCCTGCTCCCTTGGCATGAACTGAAGTACTCCACTGATCTGGGCCCAATAGGGTTGTTTGTAGTCAACGACTCTGGTTCTGTGGTCTGCTGTCATGTAGTCTCTCAAAGATTGCATCAGGGTCATCCCAGCACGTACCCTGCCTTCATCCTTTGGTCGCCCCAGCCAGGCAAAGATGCCGTCGGCCAGCCGGTAGATGTAGAACATCATGCCGACTTGGGAAGCTCGCTCGTCCAGATCTGCCTGATTGATGCATAGCGCATCGACCCATAATGAAGAGAAGGGGTGATGTTTTCGAAAGTGGCGCAGAGCATCGTCGAGATTCTGCTTGATGAAGACAGGTACTCCACCGACTATACACGGTCGTGGTGAGATGTCGTGGCCCCATACGTACGACAGCGCCATGTATCTGGGATCGTCAGGAAGGTGTACAGTTTTCAGCTCCATCTCCAGGTCGTCATCGTAGTCGCCGGGCTTGATCTCAAGTAAGCGCATCTCAGCACATCCATAATTAATGGGCTCGTAGACAGCGCTGTGATCTTCACTGTCTGTATCCATGGTCAAAGTCTGCTGGGTGGCGCCTCGAGATGGTATTTCGATGTTCGAAGAAGATGTTGGGTAACGGCTGAGGTCCATGCATGTTGTGGTCTTGGTGCAAGTAAAGCAACTAGTGTATGTCTGTGATTGGATATCAAAGATGCGCCATGTCGTCAACATTCAGCTCGAAACTCGCACGGGGTGGGGGCCAAAAATGAACGTATTTGAGATGCTGTATCTTGGCATCAATTTCAATAGTCTCGTTTGAATTTCGCCTCGCAGGCCTGTGAAGGTCTGCAGACCCTGTTCTCTCTTTAAGAGCTCTTTGAGAGCCGCCGCAATCTTTAGATGATTATTCACAGTGAAATCGGGCCTGCAGATACAGCCGCAGGAACAACCGAGTCAACGCGGGAGCGTAGCGTAGCGTGTAGTATGAGTGGAGACAAGTGGCGTGCGCTAAGCCGGTAGCTAGCGGCTCATGAGTCGATCCTGGGTGAACTGCTCGGTCACCAGTCGGCTGCCTTCGTGCTTTCGATGTCTACCCATCTTTCGAAGTATATCTCGTCCTCAAGATGTGATGTTTGTCACTTCCTTGCTGCCAGATCTGCGTTGCACTTTGACCAGGGTTCGAACAGATTTGCGACCGCAAAGCAAGCGAGTGCTCTGTGCAGTCTGGAATCAGACAACGCTGAATAGCTGTACCCATTGCGTCTCTCGGTCCTGCTCTCCTCCTGCGAATGACATGTGCTGTTCCCGGTATTGTCTCTGTCTGATACGGACTGCCATCCGTGTAAGAGGTCAGGTTGCGGAAAAATCGATCGCGGTCGCCGTTCATAGTTGCCGTGCCTGAAGCTCGAGAATCGCAGGACGCTGGACTCGGTCGCTGTGCTCTTCGTGAGTCGATTATCCTTGTCTAGTGATTAGGACTCCAACTCGGAGAGCTGGCAAATAGGTAGCTATTGCTGATACCATAAGCTATACGCCTAAACCCTACCATGAAAGTCTAATGGCACTTCTGATCTCACCAAACGATGGCTTTTTGGGCTCGTAATGCCAACTGATAGTCTCTACATGGCAGAGAGTTGGCTGGGACGGCTAGAAGCTGACATTGTGGTTCGTGGAATAGGCGCTTGATGCTGCTTGGTACGCTCAAGCGTCCAATTCCGCAGCTGGGGCTGACGCTGGAACTGAATTTCGATAGCCAGCCATTGGTGTTCAATGGCACTGTTATTGATGCCTATACTCTTCGAGAATTGTGGACGAGTGTTCCGCCGGAAAAGAGCCTGTCTTATCGTAGATGACGAGCTTGGTGGAGCTTTCGGTCGCGTGTGCTGTATCGGCGGGGATTCCGTTCGTGCAGCGAAACAGTGGGTGCCAGAAGACAGTTCCAAGATGAAAAGTTGGTTGGCTCAGCGCGGCTTCAGGATGTCGTGGTTTACAAGACTTTCTGACAGCACACAGCTGCATCCGTGGAGCCTCTCAGCCGACAGCTCTGCTCGAACAGCTGCCGAAGGAACAGCTCCTCGTCGAAACGACATCATCGGCGCGGCCTCAAATCCAGAAGCACCTGGGCAACGGCGAACCACGGTCCTTTCAACAAACGGGACCCGGGCCACGAATTTTCTATCGTCTCGCGCTTAATTGGCCCGGCCCTCCCGAGATTGCCCGACCTTGTTGGCAGCGGAAAAGCGCTCAAGGCGGACCCTTGGAAAAGGAGAAGCGCTGCGAAGCGCACCGCGTTCGGGGTGGGTTCGAACTTGAAAAGGCGTCTGGACACATGTGAACATTGAAGCCCCAGTCTACAGGTCTACAAGCGCGGCAGCTGCCAAATTGCAGTGCGTGCGCAGCTATGGGAAAGAGCTTCGATGTTGTGGCTGCTACAGCAACGCTTACAGCCGCACCCTGAGACGAACAAGATAGTGAACAATCGCAGCACAATGCAGCTTCAATGACGACCAATGCGCATGCAGTGAACTTGCGGCTCAATTGCAGCTGTTTATGGTGTAGAGCACCAGTGAAATGCCTTGCATGCTGTTCTGGAAATACGCACTGCTTCCCCGAGGCATCGAAGAGGTCCCGGAGCAGCGGCGGCCTGAGCGCTCTTACTTGGCAGCGCTAGCGCACCTTCTCCATTGAAAATCTGCATCGCCAACTGCTTTAATAGCTTCCCTTCCCCAACCCAACCTCTCTTCCATCAACTCTCCACTCCACGAGATCGTTATTCACAATGGCGGCTCAACAGGTACGCACATATCCAGCTCTCACTACAAGAATCGATGGCTAACATACTTAAAGGATAAGTCCGTTTTCGGCATGGTATGCTCTTCCTCCTTATCGCCAAACGCACCTTCTTCAGCGCCGGCCGCCCAGCTCAGCGATCTACGCAGTTTCCATCTCAATGGCAATGGCCGACCCTGTTTGCGCAGGACAAACTTTGTCAGAGATGGATCTGCGCGCGCTGAGATGCTGGCGGCCAGCTGAAGATGTGTCCAGAATTGGCTCTTTGCAAGACTTGTAAGGCTAACATTCGTCCAGCCCGGCTTCGTTGTCGACTTCTTGATGGGTGGTGTTTCCGCCGCCGTCTCGAAGACCGCTGCTGCCCCCATCGAGCGTGTCAAGCTCCTCATCCAGAACCAGGTATGCATCACCTTCATCACCACCACCAGCATCAGCCATCTAACACCCATCGTAGGATGAGATGCTTAAGTCCGGCCGTCTCGACCGCAAGTACGACGGTATCACCGAGTGCTTCAAGCGCACTGCCCAGAACGAGGGTGTCCTCTCCCTCTGGCGTGGTAACACCGCCAACGTCATCCGTTACTTCCCTACCCAGGCCCTGAACTTCGCTTTCCGCGACACATACAAGTCCATGTTCGCCTACAAGAAGGAGCGTGACGGTTACGCCAAGTGGATGGCCGGTAACCTGGCTTCCGGTGGTGCCGCTGGTGCCACTTCTCTCCTCTTCGTCTACTCCCTCGACTATGCCCGTACTCGTCTTGCCAACGACGCCAAGTCCGCCAAGAAGGGTGGTGAGCGCCAGTTCAACGGTCTCGTAGACGTCTACAAGAAGACCCTCGCTTCCGACGGTATCGGTGGTCTCTACCGTGGTTTCATGCCCTCCGTTGCTGGTATCGTTGTCTACCGTGGTCTGTACTTCGGTATGTACGACTCGATCAAGCCTGTCCTCCTCACCGGTTCCCTCGAGGGTAACTTCCTTGCCTCTTTCGCTCTTGGTTGGGCCGTCACCACTGGTGCCGGTATCGCCTCTTACCCTCTCGACACCATCCGCCGTCGTATGATGATGACCTCCGGTGAGGCCGTCAAGTACAACGGTACCCTCGATGCTGCCCGCCAGATCGTCGCCGCTGAGGGCATCAAGTCTCTCTTCAAGGGTGCTGGTGCCAACATCCTCCGTGGTGTTGCTGGTGCCGGTGTCCTGTCCATCTACGACCAGGCCCAGCTCATCCTCTTCGGCAAGAAGTACAAGGGTGGATCTGGTTAAGCGCCTTCCCCCTTTCTTCGATACCCCAAAACGAGTTCACGTGGTGGAAGCAGATAATCGCGACGCGAGTGCGAGTGTGTAGAGGTGATGATGGAGCACATCAAGCCTGTCACGGAAAGCACGAACCGGTGGTAAAACACCTTGTACTTTACTTTACCCTGTACTACTCGTCATATCCGGCTTGCATTGCTTTGTCCATCTACCCCTTTCCTAGGTGTTCACTTCTCATCGCTTGGTGCATGGGAAAAATAGCGGTTTATAGAAAGATTTCGGGTTTCCTTGACAAAACATGGTTCCTTTGCATGTGATTATCGTGATTTCTATCTAACATCAAAGCACCGTCCAGCCACTTGGCAGTCTCGATATGATCTCTTCTCTTATTGCCTCCCTTACTTCTTTCCATTCATAGCCTTCCACGCTGCTTCCTCCGCACCCTTCAGGGCCTCCCCCGCCCTCGACAGCATGTTCCACGCCTGAGCCCCAATGCCCTCGCCCGCGCTCTCCCCGCCGCCAATGCCACCACCTTGTGTATACGGTGCATTGTCAGGCGCCTGCTGATACCCGGGTGGGTGCTCCAAGCTCGTCCTTCCACTATCTGCCACAGTCGCCGTAGGCACCGCTCCACCGGCATTTGCACTCTGGAATGGACTCGCCACGGGACCCATATTCAGTGTCGTGGGCCCTGGCTTGCTTGCCGTTGTCGAAGTCACCGTCGACCGCCCTGCGAGTTGCGAGTCGCTGGGCGGCGGCTGCGTGAACTGTGGTGGCGGCGCCTGCACGCGTGTCTCGGTCGTGATGTGCGTTGCGGTGTAGCCTGGCTGGGGAGCCGGAGGACCGTCGTGGGTTGCGGGCGCGGTCGCAGTTGGAGTAGGGCGCGAACCTGGTTGCGGCGCTGGAGGGGAGGACGAATCTACGGTTGTCGTAGCGGGGACGTAGCGGGAAGTGGGCGTGGGAGCTGGGTTTAAGCCATCATCAGCGGTCTGCGGGGTCACACCGTCGGCCTTTATGGGCGCGTTTTTGTAGGTTGGGATTGGCGGCATCTTGGGTCGTGTACGAAGGAAGTATGAGACGCGTGGTCTGCGATTAGGATTGAGAATGTAGCAGCAGTCAGACGAGAATGTTCCTGGCGATGTGTTCTATCCTGGATCATTCGATATAGGCAGTGTGTTTCTTCACGCTGTATAGGGCTTATTGCTGCCTTGTATAAGTGTGTCGCTGGCTTCTTGGAGAGACCGCGTTCTAAGGTGATTACCGCTTTGGGTCATCTGATGATGTCATAGCACGTGATAGTGAGTTTCCGATCTGTTCAACCTCCGGCACGACAGCAACGTCTAAAGACAGCACAGTCCAGATCTTATGCGGACTATATCACTCACTTACTGGAATCCACGCTATACCGATACCAAGCCGTGCAATATTGTGCAGAAGAGGACGTCTGGTTTCAGAAGACGCCATCCTACTTTCGCTCACGTTGATCACTAAGATCGCATTCTAGCATTTTAGGAGCGGTGATTAGGAGTCGATTGAGGCTCTCAGCGCCATTCTGCCTGGCAGACGGGATTATTCAATATGGACTCAGGTAATGGACATGCTCGTCTTGCAAAGACTGCAGTATTTGACGGCGTGGTGCAAGAGATGCTCTGGGGCTTTTTGCATTCCATGCAGGAGCAGATAAACCAGCGTTCGACTGACGAATCAAGGTCCACCTGCGCTGGAAGCCAATTCGATTCCTAAGTTGAGCGTGGGTCTTGTTCCTGCCAAACCCTACTGTACATCTGTTTCAAGACAGGCATCATGTCGTCCAAGTCTTCGGCAAAGCTTTCCACCAGCATCACTTCAGGGTCGACGTCGCCCAGCTTCCTGCCCTCTTGGCGCGATATTGGCATAATCTGTGGCGGTGCCGACACCCATATGAACGGTTGTTCGGCGCAGTCGAAACATCTTCCAGGACTGATCAATTTGACTTCAGAAGAGGTGTCGACTGGACGTTCTGTAGCGCGCTCTGCAAGATCACACCGACATTCGTCAGCGCTTCTTGGCACCGCACCACTATTCAGGGACAGAGCGCCTACCCATGCCGGAGATGCTGACGAACATCGAGTGCTCCGGTCAATCCAGGTCACTACCTGTTGTGACCATCAGTCGTCGCTTCCATCGTCTCCGTCCAGTGGAGCTCAATATCACGGTCGATGCGCTGTGCTCGCCCCAATGTGTTCAAATG
Organism: Didymella keratinophila; assembly: GCA_011058865.1. Taxonomy (NCBI): domain Eukaryota; kingdom Fungi; phylum Ascomycota; class Dothideomycetes; order Pleosporales; family Didymellaceae; genus Didymella; species Didymella keratinophila. The sequence goes on from SWKW01000038.1 coordinate 12,940, forward strand.
AAAGGGATGCCTTTGCAGCAATGAAGGTCATGCCCTTCGATGCGACCGTTCTGGAGATGAAGCTGACATCGACGCAGCCAGATGTGGCTTTCTGACCCGCCGTTCAGATATATCCTGGCCGACCACGCACGCGCCTCAAGGTTTTGACTTGTCACTCGAGTCAGGCGCTGGAGGAACCTGCAGCGGAACCGTTCAGAGCTCGCAACCGAGAACATAATCTGATACTGGGCCAGTACAGCGCCTCTTTATCATCCTCAGCAAGCACAACAGCACGATGTGCTCATTGAAATTTGCGATCGCGTCAACTTACATCAAGTTTCAATCTCATGCCGTACCAGCACGGCATCTGTCAATGCATGACGAGAGTTCTTGGCATGTCACGATTACCGACGTTCCATCAGACGTGGATTTCTCCACATCAGAGGTTTGAACCCTGTGCGTAGAGATCCGCTCAATCTTATTTCCGCCTCTTCAAGTTACTTCGATGTTTCGACGACAAAGCCCCTGGCTTGGCAGCGCGTATGGTGCAGGTCTCAACCACATACGGTTAGTCGTTTCAAACAAATTCCTCCCGGATCATACCGAGCGTCTTCTGACTGTGCATTTCCGCTGCTTATGTTGCGATACCTGGTCGAATCGAGTAAGGTGCGCCGTCAAGATCGCATGGCCTCCGCTGTTGTGACCAAAATTGGCCACGGGTCAATGGCGCGAGAACGGTCGAAACATGGTGACGAGAACGCTTGGGCATGCTTGTTCAAAGCGTAGGGCTTGGAATTAAACGTGGAACTACATGATCATTCGGGACTCGGAGTCGCATTGGGTTCTGCAGTTTCTATATAAGAGATGCAACTCCACTGCATTGCTGTTCTTCAGCCCAGCTCTTCCATTCTTTTCAATCCTAGCATTTCAGTCCTTCGTTTCAACAAACAGTCATTCTTTCCTGAACCAGTCAACACTTCGACACAATGAGGTTCAGCACATTTGTCTCCCTCGGCCTCACGGCCATCACCGCTCTGGCAGCGCCCACACCTAGCATGATCGATGTCAAGCGTGACGTCGTTAAGCGTGCTGCTTCCCTTGAGGATGTTGCGACTGTCGGTTACGCTACCACCAACGGCGGAACCACTGGTGGTAAGGGCGGCAAGACCGTTAAGGTGTCGACTCTCAGCGAGCTTACCGCCGCCGTCAAGGGTGACGACGCTGCCATTGTCCTCATCACTGGCCCCATCAAGGGCTCCGGCGATAACGTCAAGGTCGGCAGCAACAAGTCCATTATCGGACAGAACAGCAAAGTCATCCTTGAGAACTTCACCATCACCGTCAAGGGTGTCAAGAACGTCATCCTCCGCAACTTTGCCGTCCAGAAGGTCGTCGGCGGTGACGCTATCGCCATTCAGAAGGTATGAGCCCGCAGCCCCAATGCAACTACCAAACACTCACACCGCCTCCAGTCCGAAAACGTCTGGGTCGACCACCTCGACCTCTCCTCCGACCGCGACCACGACAAGGACTACTACGATGGCCTTCTCGACATCACCCACGCCGCTGACTTCGTCACCGTGACCAACACCTTCCTGCACGACCACTGGAAGGCCTCTTTGATCGGCCACTCCGACTCCAACGAGTCCGAGGACAAGGGCCACCTGACTGTCACCTACGCCAACAACTACCTGTACAACCTGAACTCGCGCGGCCCCTCGTTCCGCTTCGGCACCGGCCACTTCTACAACAACTACTACGAGAACGTGTCTGATGGCATTAACACCCGCCAGGGTGCACAGCTGCTTGTTCAGAACAACGTTTTCGTTAGCTCGAAGAAGGCGCTGTACTCTACTGATGCCGGATACGCTGTTGAGTCTGGCAACGACTTTGGTGACGGCAAGAACACTGCTGAGAAGGGTACTCTGACTAAGGTTCCTTACACCGTCTCTGGCCTCCTTGATGCTTCCAAGGTCAAGGCCGCGGTTGTTGGTACTGCTGGCAACACCCTCTCTTTCTGAGCGCTTGCTTGAGAACACATATGATCATGTCTGGTGGTAAAACACCTGGGAGTTGCATGTTCGATATGCATGACTAAGGACTGAATGGGGTCGCTCATTAACATAAGCCACGATTGCTGGCATTCTTGTATATATTTGCGCTGGCCGTGGAGAGTGATATACAATGCTATAACAGTAGTCCTCTGACGAAACTCTTCCCAGAAACCACTTTGAATCGTCAACATCTGATTACTGATGAAGACTACCGAGTCCAAGACGTACAGGGCTTCGCATGCCTCTTCTGCTCTGTCTCGTAATGCCCTGACCACTAGGACCGCGGCACAGATCCACGAGAACGATGGCTCATTGCCAGTTTTCAAGACGTCATAAGCTATCTTTCTGGCTGGGAGATTATGATCATCGAGCATTTGGTCTTTGCCCAATGCGGACAGAGATAGCAAGGAATACACACGGTCCACTGGGCTGGCGCATTTCTTGTCGAAGAATTGGTCCAATAGCTCTATAATGTTCACGACAGACGCGCTCGCAAATTTGCTGAACTTACAGTCGTTGAAGTGAGTCCGTTTTTCCTGCACCAGTCGAACGGTTGATGTCAAGATAGGTCGGCCGTTCAAGTTATTCGCCACTTTGACAATGAAACGCTGGTACATAGATACATTGTGCAGCCAGAAAGTGAGGCAGAAGGCCAATGATACTTCCTGCACTACCCAGGCGCGCTCCCAGTACTCGTTCTCGAACATGTATTGACCAAGCACCCAACTGTAGCTCGAGTTGTACACCCGCGGAATAACGTCGTCAGTAGACGATCTGGCCAGCCACCGATACAAAGTCTTTTCGACAGTCGAAATTCGCCCTTCACTGACAGTCAGGTAGTTTTGAGTGACTGACGGCGAGACATTCGGTATGCTTCAGCCCAGGATTGAGCTCCCCAAGTTGACAGCATGTTTGACGTCTTCGCACCCTGAACAGATCAGTCCCAGTCAGAGATTTCCTCTCCAATCGAAGTTCTCTGACAGACTATCGGCGTACATATCAGCTGCAAATCCACCTTGACTGCCTCCGAGAAATTGTAGAGCAGCGCGCGTTGCTTCGCAAAGCTCGTCCAGCCTGCCACAAGCCGTGCTGCCGAAGGGTCTAGATTGTCTCAGATAGGCAGAAGATCCGTCCTTGGAACTGCAAGAGTGCAGAGCAGAATGTAATGGGAGGTGACTGTCATGTCGGTGGCAGGATGACACGGACAGGGTGCATCAGCTGAAGGCAGACCAGCGAGGCTGTGCAGTTCCAGGCGTCAAGCCTGTTGATCCTGAATTTGCAGCCTCAGAGCCTAACATTGAAGGCTGCCGAGCTGAAGACGATGTTCCTTGTCAAGCTCCTTGAACATTTTGTTGTTGGCCTGCCTTTCTTGATGAAGCAAGGTGAGAGAGCAGCCAGCTCCACTCTCACAACGCGCCGCAGCTCCGTGCACGTCCCCCCAGCAGAACACCGGCGCCCAGCCTGGCCCAAGCTCCTCCAACTATAAAGTCAGCTAGCCCCTCGCCCTCCCTTCTGTTTTCTCATACTTACCTTCTTTGGATGACTGGGCTCAAGATTCCGGTTCATCTATCTTGATCAGCTGCATTGCACAGGGCGGACTGGTTGGGGTATGGCTTTCCTTCGGGGACGCCACAGGGGCAATTTTTGCTTGCTTACTCACGCTTCGCGCTGTGGGCTTTTTTCATTGATGCTGCTGTCTCGTAAGAGCGGTGGATTGAGGAAGAAGATGAGTTTGATGGTCGTGGGACAGTGCTTGAGAACGCGTGAGCTTGTGTGACGCGTTGTTTTGCTGTGGTCGTTGTGCTTGTGCTTGTTGTGCTTGTCTACTGTAGCGGCCTTTTGGCCTTCTGTACCTACTTTGTATGGTGCCTGTAACTGTCTATACGTCGAGCTGCTTTGTGAATACTTCATAGCTTCGTGTCGCTGCGTCTCCTGTGTTCGAGAAACGAGCGGCCGCTGTCTCCAGTTGCATCCTCTCGCCCTCAGGCCTAAGGGCCTGCACCTATGGTGCCTCCAACAGCTTTGTGTGGCCATGGCGCCGTTCATGTCTGGTCGTTCTGAGTTCTGTATTCCCCCTCGCCGTGCGCGCTTCAACCCGCCCTGCCAGCGCCTTCCTGCTTGTCGGCCGTGTCCACGCTCTTCCCAGCATCTTGAGCCTTATCCTCGACATTGCCCTCAACCTCATCACCCTCTTCGACCTCTTCGACCTCTTCAGCACCCACCTCGCCTGCCTTGCCAGCCTCCAGTGCGCGGTACTTCCTGCGCTTCTTCTTATCACTACTAGCCTTCTTCTTGCTCTTCTCCCTCGCTTTAACCCTCGTGCGCGCCTCATCTCCCAACTCATGCTCCTCGAGTCTATCCTGCAGCAGCTGTCTCGCGATCTTGCGATTGATTGCCCGTGACCGTGTGTCTTGGTACTTGACGACGATGCCGGTGGGAATGTGCTTCAGCTGAACGGCGGACGAGGTCTTGTTGATCTTTTGTCCGCCGGGGCCAGAGCCTTTGAGGAAGTTCTCTATGATCTCGGATTCGGGTATTATGCGCCGCGGCGGCATTTGCTTTGCGAGCTGGGCGGCGCTGCTGTGGAGCGCATGGCGGAGGGCGTGCTGGAGGGTGTTGCGCGGGCGCAGGAGAGCGGTGACAGGGGTGAGGAATGGCATTGCCATAACGAAGGAAGTGTTATGGGTGTAATTGGTACGAGAAGACCATCATTGCTGGGCAATTCAAGACATAGAAGTTCTGTAGCTCATGGTGTCTGCTACCAAATGACGCGCCCAATCCCCTCGCGCCTCATCCCCGGCTCTTCCGCGCCAAAAGCGAAATGACATGACGGCCGACTGTCCCTGAACCACCAACCGCAAATCACGAACTGACGCAACACCACGGCATACTACACGTCCTTCCACGCCTCCAAAACACACGCAAGACTCGCCGCATGCCCGACTCAGCAACGCTCGCAACCGCGCTCCTCCTCGCCTTAGCCTCCGCGCTCCTGATCGCCGCAATGCTCTACCCATCCGCCCTACTACGCTGGTTCCAGCGCAAACGCTACCAATACGAAGTCACATTCTCGCTGTACATGTTGACATCAACCGAGAAATTCATCTTCAGTACGCCTTTCCTCCCTCCACACTCGCGACCCCTTATGCCTGCCCTCCGCCTCAAAGCAGAGCAGACACACGAGCAAAGTCGAAATCTACTCGGCGGGATAGGACAATGAACAAGACTGCTAACATCTACGTCTAGATTCAGTGCTCTTCCTCCTCCTCAGTCTCCTGATCATCGCCGCTTCCCTCTACCTCCCCGAACACCTCAGCATCATTACGAGCCGCATCTTCTACTACTACAGCGGCAACGAGAACGCGCACTCGCTTTCTCAGAAAGCCGTTGGCGAGCCGGCACAGATCCATGGTGCGGGGCTGGCGGGGAACGGGAGGGGGTTTATGGAGCCGTGAGAGCAGTCGCATAAGGCATTGAGGCATGGAATTGTCAGGGTGAGGATGTCAGTCTGAAGACAGACGTTCGCATGGCATAGGTCTTGCTGCTGCTCTCTCGGCAGTGCAGAGTATGACACGAGCAGAGCGAGGACGATAGCATGGGAGGCGTTAGTACGGCGTTGTTGATGACCGCTCGACATGAGTGTTTAGCTGCTTGAACGCATAGCTGCGATAGATACTACGTAATTGTAATATTTTTTCATGACATCAGTCAACGACTGTTTACGGGTGCCCATATGCTTTGATGGTCGAGGCATGTCTTCAGTACCCACATGCGCAGCGGGGTACAGGGTTCTCCAGGGCTTGTTCACCGACACGTTCACCGCTGTGCTCACCGCAATGTCCCGGAAGGTGGAGCGGGCCGAGTATGATGGCAATGTAGCATTGGAATTTGAAGGGTATGCAGGGCTCAAGAGAGAGTGGGTAGCATTCACGGAAGAATGTCGCATTGTTGAGTATGATATAAGCATTGAAAGCAGACTATATACCGCAGCTAGAGAATGTTCGCCGAAGAGAACAAGCAGCTGCCGCCCAATGCAAATGCTTCTGCAGAAAATGTCCAGAGAGCCGCTCGGTATCTACGTACAGAGTAGGGATAGTGGTCATGACATCGTGATGGGGGATATGAGATCGGACAGAACCGAAAGATAGGATATACTCGGAATATCGAGAGGTACATGAGAGGCCATTTGCAGGCTCAACCAAAAACAGTTCGTACGCCACGCTCGAGTGTCGCAGGCGTGTAGTCATCGAGCGTGAGCAGGACTGGGAAATCGCGCACTGCTTGCTCGTATGCGGTGGCCTTGACGCCATTGCCGATAATAGCAAGAAGAACGATCGGTACAGATGCCATCGAAGTGTCCTTCTCAACTTTGCTTGTGATACTCCGGGCAAACTTGAGCTGGCGCTCGAAGGCTTCGGGGTTGTGACCGCGCACGTTCTCCGTAGCGCAGATCACGACGACGACCACCCCGCTGGCGGACAAGAAGTGTGGATGTATGTCGGTCATACCGAGATCCATGCGAAATGGTACATGGCGGACGGGTCGTGGAAGTGCACGCCCAAGAGGCTCAAAAGGGTCCATATCTTTGACGAGTGATGCTGACGGCGAGTGAGGAACGACCGGGGTGAACAGAGTGATAATCTCCGCTTCGTTAAGCGTTCGCAATCGCATGAGTGTTTGGGCAGGGCAGCGGACCATGACTGCTCTGCCAGCTGCTGGTTGTTGCGAATCAGCCCTCGATGACCGCTTCATTTTGTGGTCGCCCATTTGACTTCTGATGTGCGTGTTGTATAGTGGTCCTTCAGCGTCGGCTGACGGAGTCAGTAAGTGAGGCAGAGAACCGGTGAATGCTACAAGAACAACCTGGTGTATGTCGCGGTCCGGATGCTTCTCAGGAAACCTCCCGTGGGAATGATGTGCGTCTCTTTAGACTCTCAACTTGGGTTCGCAAAGGACCACGGACAGCAACGAACGAAGACACAAGAAGTAATCCAGAAAAAGAGATGATGGCGCAGCTTGGAAATGGGTTGCAGAAGGCTCGGGGTCCGAGATAAGTTGGAAGAGGCACGGTGAGCTAGAAGCAAGCGTTTGGATGAGCAGAGTCGCAGCAGTGGGATAGCTGAATGCGCATGAGGCGCCCTACAGATATAGCTGTCAGTATGTCGCCCGTCATGCTTTGAGTGTTACAACAGATGGAAACGAAGCTTGTGGTACAAGACCAAAGTACGCAAGCTTCGTGAGAGATGAATGGCAGGTGAATCGAGTCCGCCAACCGGCAGTTAGCGAACGGGCTCCCGTCTCTGGGAGGCCCTGAGCCATCGCTGACACACGACATGAGTAGGCATGCGGCGTGGGTTACACAGAGCAGTAGGTGATAGTCTCCAGTGGTTATTACTTCGGCCGGTCATGGTACGTTGGGCGAAGGGTTGTCCTCTCTCATGCTCGTGACAATTGCAAGAAGCAACCCCAAAATCAGTGTGGCAATGTCGGGATGGAACATGTCATCTTTGTTGACCTGACTTGTCAACAAGACAACAGAGGAGCTGAAGAGGTCCTCCGCTGCTGAAGATCGAAGACAAGGTTTGCTGCTGCTGGCCGAACACCCTCTCGCCGGCCCGACAGGGATCCTTGAACAAGAAAACCGGCCAGTGAAGGCAAGCACCCAGCCAGTGACCGGACAGAGATCAGCTGCATCGATCCGCCAGACGCACGGCGTAGTTCGTTCTGCGTGTGGCGCACGGGGGTCAGTACAATTCGAGCGGGCTGTGCAGCACCGTTGTCAAATTGATCGCTGACGAACAGGGTATGTGGCCATTCAAGGCATCGAGAATTGCGCGCTAGCCGAGCGTGAATATCATTCAATGCTGGTTGTGTAACGTGATGTATGCGGCGACGGGCATCTGCAATGCGTGCTCTGTATCAAGGGGAGTATGCGTGACATCTGCAAGATACTGTGCATGACTGGCGTGTGAACGAGCCGCGGCGGGCTAGCCGAGCGCTGTGCTCCACAGGGGATGCCTGTGCCCCAGGCAAGCCGTGCGGTGACATCCGCTCGCGACAGAGACCGATGAGACATTCGATGAAGTCGTAAGGCGCCACAGAACGTGGGTAAAAAGTGGGTGAAGTTGAGGGATGGCTGGTGGTCGTTGACTCGCTTAGTTAGCGTCCCAGACAAGGAAGACGCGTTCGGTGAAGCTGTAAACACCATGACGACGCGCCCAAGTTAGCTACCACATTAGGTCACGATTTCGCTCCACTCCGAGCCTATCGCAATGAGAGCGTAATGCCATCTATTGCCGGTAATGCACATGCTCATTCTTCAGCACGAAAAGCTAACACCGTGACAGAAGAGCTACCGCCGCTCAGCGACGCGCTAGAGTCGTTGCATAAGGGTAGGTACAGTTATCAATGCGCACATCGAGAGGCGGCAGAGCTGACACCGTGCAACAGCGTCACAGACTCCTGCAAAGCAACGGACCGTTAAAGTCTCTGGAGTTGTCGATGCCATCTGCCGACACGCGTTTGCCGATGGGCTTGATGAGGATGCCTTGGAGACTGTCGTACGCATTGCGGCAAGGAAGACAGAATTAGATCAAACAAGTGTAACAACGTTGATCAAGAATCTATACCCTGCCCAACGAGTAGCCGGCGATATCGTTGTCACCATTGTAGCCGCACTAGGCCAGGGTAAAGGCAAACCTTCACCAGGTACCCAGGACAGCCTTGTAAAATGGCTGGCCTTGGTCTACGAGATCTTGGAGGATGCCAATATCCTTTCGAGGCTATATGGCGTCCTCTTTGGGATGTTGGACATGATCAGTATTAGGTGTGTCACCACACTGGATATCCACCACGACTTTATGCTAACTCGAACAGAACATCCTTGTGCCATCTGCTCTCCTTGATAACTCGAAGGAAACATGTGAAACCATTCAGGATCCAGCAGCTGTGAGTTTCCACGCTCCATTGCGCAATGTTCTACTGCAGCACGGGCTAATTTATCTGCCAGGCTTGAGCTGTCCCGTGGGCTTGGTAACGAGCCTGCTCTTCAAGGCCTCCTCCGCGTTTACAAAGACTACTATCCGGACATCGTTCTCGGAAGCGCATCCACGAACCGAAAGTCGTTTGCACCGGTGAGTTCCCGTTACCCTGTGTAAGGTTGGACGCAAAGCGGGGATCTCGCTGCAAGGCTGCGGCTCCACACGTTACACTGCCGGACTCTACTGACAGCGTAGATACCTGGTGTGGAGTGGCGAGAGAGGGTGCGTGCGATTCAGGAAGCTCGCACAGCGGCAAACGACCCCACGTCTGAACGACACAACGGCTTCAAGGTCCTGCGGCACGGACCGAAGAGGACTAAGGCATCGGTGCTGCCCGATGTGCACACCTACCATGCTACCGAAGTAGACCGCCTGATTCTTATGAGCTGAGCCGAACGCTAATATGGTATAGAGCTCCGTGACACTGGAGGGTATCGATACCGTGGAAGCTTTCGTAGAGAGGCTCGACCGAATCGAGCCACCTGGCCAGTTGATCTCCTTTCTGACTGACCCACTCCTGCAGAAGTTCATCGATCTGAAATCGTCGCCAGTGGCATCTGCACGCATAGGCCTGTGGCTTGCGACATGCCTGGAAGACCAAATCATGTCCGCCGTACAAAATGTGGAGAATGATGCCTTCCTAGTTGAATTGCTTGATGGGCTTTTACAGCACGCACGATATACCAAGGTACGTTTGCCACGTAGGAGAAGCGACTGTGTACTTACGCTATCCTAGACCCTTCTGCCAGTCGTACCTGTCTTTCTCAAAGAGTACCTCACAACCTGGAACGGTCGTGATAACGTCGAGCCCGTGCTTGGTTTGCTTGCATACGTTCCGGGAGACTCATTCGAGGATGTGTATTCGGACTTCTTTGCCCCAGCAGAGCGTGCACTGTTCAGCAACGGCCATACGTCGCATGTGCAGGTGGCTGGACTATACACAGAGCTGCTGCAACACCGTGTAGCTGTACTTTCTCAGCGACGGCCCGAGCGTCGCCAACCTGCACTCAGCTCACCCGAGCAGCAATTTTTGAAAGACTTCGTGTGGCACTTCGCTTCTCTCTCGATCTCTTTACTCCTATCGCTGCCCTCAGGCACGGGAACGGACGTGGTCTCCTCCATTCTTGCCTTTTGGGAGCTGCTTTCCACGTCTTCGAAGCCGCACGTCATCCCAATCTTACTGCCACCGATGCATCTCGTGTACTACTCAATGCAGAGTGCGTCGGCCGATGTAGCGTCGCGAATTTGTGGCATCATTGGGAATTACAAACAAGCATTCGACGCGCATCCTAGACCAGTCAAGCACTACTACCCTAGCGAAGTCACAGATGGACTCAATTGGTGCCTACGGGATGTCTACAACTTCTTCTGGGTAGCTCGTGGGCTTGTAGTCGCGGAACAGAAGTCTGTTGGCATGTATTGCCATCCAGCACTGCGCTCGTCACTTGACGCATACTTGAGTGGTCTAGATCGGGGATACGCTATCGGCCACGTATTCAACCTATCTTACAACGCGTGGCTGGCATCGATGTCATCTGCAGCGTGGCATGCTCTCGAAGAACAGGACATCGACCGCCAAGGTCTCAATCGAGCCAACATCAAGGCACACAATGGTCCAGTCACCCAGCAAAGCCTGGCAAGTCTGAGGATTGGTGAAGGGCTTAGCGTAGACTGGGATGGCGCAAAAGGATACAAAGTATTTGTCCTCAATTGGCTGGCAGAGAGGGGACTGGGTGGACTGAGAGAGCTCATGTTTGCTACCGTCACAGACCTGAAGACAGGTCACGGTTCCTCGTAGCATAGATTCTTAAATGAGGAGACATGGCTGTAAGGACTTTGATACCCAATACACGTGAGTCTTCAATACATGATCGTCACGTGTTCATCAGCTTTGCAACCTCGCATACTCGGCAGCGCTCCACGGCAAGGCGGGAAACAGCCTCAGCGATGATGTTGGTATCATATGCAACGCGTGTCATCAGCCACAAGAAGCAGGATATTTTTGGTGTTGACCGTGGTGCTGTGGCTGAGCAACGTCATGCAACGTCTCGGTCCTTTCCGAAAATGCCGACTTACCCTTTCACCTCCTTTACACGACATCATCAACACCATTGTCGAGCCAGATTCAGTTGGCACAAACTTGCTCAGAGAACAAGCATGCCAAAAGAAGACTCACAATCAAGTCCACCGTAGATCGACGCGCGCCCATCATCCAACCACCGGTGACTTCGTCCATGCCCAGAAGACAACGCACCGTCACATGCGGTCTAGATCTGTCAAACTTTCGGCAACACCCAAATCCCTCTTGCGCAAGGCAAAGAAACTTCAGTGACCTCAAAGTAACTATCCCGGCAGTTCTTCCGAAGCGCACATTGTCCCGCATTCGTGATGCCGAGCGAATGACCTCATACCCAAGCGCGTGCGCCAACACCGCGCGTTGCGTACGTCTGAAGAACTCGGCTCTGGCATTGACGTGTGAAGAGGCTAAGTTCGAGCTACGGGTAACGGCAACGAGCGAGATGCTAGGCTCGCATCAGCCCAGAGCGTTGCGTAGGCGGGACCCTGCGTGCGTAGAACGTGGCTGACGTTATTGTTTTGGGGCGTGAACTTGCTCTCAAGAATGCAGTGTGGTGTATATAATCCATAAAGACATGCGCAGCAATCGCCAGCTCAAATCGCACCTTCACATCCAGTCCTCCAAACAAACTCACACAACCACTTCGATCTAATCATCCTTCTTCCTCATTGTTGATCATCGACAACCGCCAACATGATCTTCTCCCGCCTTCTCTCCCTCATCCTGCGCGTCGCGCAATTCGTCTTTGCAGCAGTCGTCCTGGGTCTCACAGCATATTTCATGTACTCGCGCACGCGACACGGCGTGGGACCCTTCGGCCGCACCATCTTCGCAATCGTGTGGTCCTCGCTCTCTATCCTATTCTCCATTATCTGGATGATCCCGACTAAATCGACCATGGCCTCGTACGGCTCTGACCTGCGTATGTACCCCGATACCGCCAATACCCTCCTGCGTCCTTCACTTTCTCGAGACTACATTACTGACATTGGGTAGTATTTACAGCAGGCTGGGCCGCCGTGTTTGCACTGCTGGTCATCTGGTTTAACGGCGCGGGCTGCGGTAGCGCGTGGGCGTGGGGCGGTATCAGTTTGAGTCGCAGCAACTACTGTGGGCAGTGGAGGGCTGCGCAGGCTTTCTCGTTTTTGAGCTTGATCGTCTGGTTCACTACATTTGTGTTGGGTGTTGTTACGTACCATCGCTTGACGCGCCAGCCCGTTATCAATGAGGGTCCTGGGTAAGTCACACTCTGAGTACTGTAGGGTATGTGCTAACCATGATGTAGAAAGAGCTTCAGTGGTCGCCGTTCGCGTGTCTGAGCGTAGAAGAGGGCGATACGAACGGTTGTGTGGCGTGGTTTGGAGGATGGAAAGGCTGTCACTGAATGACTGCAAACGACTGGACATGATTCTGTATTTGATTACGATACCTAATAGTTTGTGAGTGACTGTGTACGCGCAACAGATCTGAACCCATCACAGCTGCAGTGGGTGCCAATACTCGTATTGTCGGGCCGTTATCCAATTGCCTCACGGCGAATACTCTTCGTTTCCGTTCCTGTCCACCCTCACGTACTTCTCCCTATCCATGCCATGAGTGGCGCGCAGATGGCATGTCTGCTCATAGCGACAGCTGCCAAAATCGCGCTCGTTGGCACACTGGTGGCCTAAGTCTACATGATGTGAGCATACGATCATCTATCAAAAGAGAGAGACTTACAGCAGTCGATGTCCTCGCAGTACCTGTTGTTGCAAGCAAGGCTTCGAGCCTTGTAGCGCAAAGTTACTAACTCGCCTGGGCTGAGTTTGGGTTCGTGCTGGAAGTGGCAGGAGGCGCCCTGTATACATGAGCCACCGAGATGGTAGTTGTTGCACATTTTCTTTCCGTGCTTCTTCATACGAGCATCCAGAGCTTCAGCGGATGCTTTGTCGCGGGCCGGGAGCGGCTCGTCAAGTCTTTCTTCTCTTTTGTTGTAATAAGCGAATTTCTTCTTCGTGTTTGCTTTTGCTTTGGATGGCGCGATTGAGATGGTTTCCGTGCGCTGAGGGCCAATCTTGCTCACACTTGCCCAGTTCGAATCTTCACTGGACTCAGTTGCTGACACGGAGGGAGCTGGGGTGCTTGGCGATGGCGAAGGGCTGACAACTGCTGGCAATACAGATTTCGCTGGAGGCGTCCTGTTCGTCATCGAGCCGTTTGTCGACGAGCGCATGACTAGCGGAGATTGAGCTGACGGTGGAGGGCTCTGAGCTGCAGCTATGGCGGTGTTGACGGCAGGAGCGGGAGCGGAGTCAGGCAAAGGCTCGTTCCTGAAAACATCGTCGAACTTGGCATGTTTGAAGTTGAGCAGACTAGCAAACGCTCGATATGCTGGAGTTGTTTCCAATAGGGTAATGCGGCTCGCCTTGGCTTCGTTGTGCTTAAATTGATCGAGGTTGTTGAGATAGCCGGAATCGTGACAACCACCAAAGATGATGTGGCGACAGGTTGGGTTATCACTGAACGTACGCAGCATTTCTATGATCCAGTTAGTTCATATCCGTACTATGACTATCTTGCAACATGCCCTTAAGCTTGTGGTCGGCCCGTTCTTTGCCTTGGCCAACGTCAATAATACTAAATAGAGACTGGTTGTTGCTAAAGCGTTGTGCAAACGTGCGCATCTCTCCAGGATGGCGCAGAAGTCCGACTTGTTGGAGCTTGAAGGCGAGCTTGTCGAGACTCAGGTAGACATGTACCATGACTGGCCAGTTCCCAGAGTTGCTGTATAGGGACGAGATGTGGTTGTGGATAGCCTGGTGCAAGCGAGAGGCGGCTGTTGAGCCACCATCGGCGGCAGCTTCTCGAAGCAGGGCATCTTGAAACTGATCTTTGTCAGTGCGGTTTTCGATCACAATATGACCATCTTTGACGAAGTCGTCCACTTCGACGCAGTCCATTTGCGACATGCTCGTGCACTTGCAGATGGAGAAGCTGGATGACAAGTCACGAATCGTTACACTTACAATAGCACCATCTCCATCGATGAGAGCAAGGACGAACGAGCTGGTATCCTGCATAGTATGTTAGTGTGGAACTATTTCCAGGTTACGTTCAGTCATTGCCAACAAGCGTGAGCAGAGGGCTGCACGCCACGTAATGGACATACAAATACACAAAAACGAAACGCAATACGACTATCATTGGAAACAATGATGCGTCAGATACTTACCAGTTGACGTTCATGCTCGCCTATAACCCTATGGGCTTCCTCGACCCTAGACTGATAGTTCCTTCTGTTGTCCCGCTCGCTAAGATAGTCGCTCTTCAACTCTGAATGTTCTCGCAACAAACTCGAGAACTCCTCGATCAGTTCCTATATGTGTCAGCAGCCGTTTGACACGCGCCTTCCGTTCGAGCTTCACTCACGTTAACGAGGTTTTCTCTGGCATGGTCAGCAGCCCTGAAGCTCTCCATCTGCCTTAGATAGTTGTTTAAATCGTAGTTCGCCATACTGAGAAGTCCGACCATGTGATTGAGTCAAGTCCACGAAGCAAACTTTATCTGCGAGGATCAGTGAAAGGCACGCGTCTTAACGATTGAGGCAACAGCGAGCTCTCGGTGCGGGAGCTAAACGCTAGCTCGTCTTAGAAGGAGGTGGGGTCAATCAGACGACGACGAAGGAATGTGAAAGGCGGATGTGCGAGAACTGTCCTATATTCCAGCAAAAGACTGCTGATACACTGGCAAGGCGCAGTCAATCTCCGCGTGAGGTCGCTGTGGTGCGGGGCATAGGCGAGCGTATCGCTGGGCCTGGATGTGGCACACAAAGGAGACGAAAACACTCAGCCCACCACCTCATGCAGCTCGAGCCGTCATCACCGTATCAGCGTCGTGCACGAAGCTGACAGGGGCTTTCAGAAGCTTCGAGCACCTCACCGGTCCCTTTTGTATACAGCATTGTGCTGGGCGACAATGTATTGCTTCGAAGCGCTTACTGTTCAGGACAGCGGTGCAACGCCCACCCAATAGCTGACAAGCACCACATCAGGTACACCTGAGGCTGTATCGACGGTCTTGCAAGTACCAAAAGCTCTATCAGACGAACGGCAACGACGAAGCGCGTTCAAGGGTCGCTCAGATGAGGCGCTGTCAACGGTTGCTAACGCCGAAGAGCTCCGCCTGAAGCTCAAGCTTCCCCACAGAATGACGCTGATCTCGAATCATCAGGTTGCTTACAACACAGACACGGAAGCATTCCACGCTCAGATGTATATAACCAGATAGCCTCGAACAGCAATTGAATGCTTCACACACGTGCCATACGACTGCTCAACTCTCGTCGTTTCAGATCTTTGTCAATCTCAACTGCTCACAGCATAGTACACTGTCAGCGCCTCAGCACCATGGCTGCTAACAAGAAAGCTCGCACCAACCCACCATATGAGCTGCTCTACTGGCCTGGTATTCCAGGACGCGGCGAGTTCATTCGTCTCGCCTTCGAAGCAGCAGGCGCATCCTACACAGACACCGCCAACGAGTCTGAAGACGGTACGTTCCAGGAAGCGCGGCACCGGTCCCCTCTGCGCCAGCAATCACGCTTCTCCGCAAGTACTGCTGACACTTGCTTGCAGGCATCAAAGATGTCACCTCCCTCATCGACGCCTCCAGCACCGGTACCTCCGGAAACCCACCCCCCTTCGCGCCGCCCGCGCTGCGCATCCCGGGCGCTGGTCCCAATGACAACCCACTCATAATCTACCAAACACCCTCGATCCTCTCCTACCTCGGTCCCAAGCTATCGCTCGCCGGGTCTAACGAAGCAGAAGCGCAATGGATCCTGTCCCATACGCTGACCGCACTTGATCTCAACAACGAAGCGCACGACACGCACCACCCGATTGCGGTCGCGAAGTACTACGAGGAGCAAAAGGAGGAGAGCTTGAAGAAGGCGCAGGACTTTAGGGAGGCGAGGATTCCAAAGTTCTTGGGCTTCTTCGAGAGGGTGTTGAACGGGAATGAGGAGAAGGGGCAGGGCAGGTATCTTGTGGGTGATAAGCTGAGTTATGCGGATACGACGTTGTGGAATGTGCTGAGTGGGCTGCTGTTTGCGTTTCCAAAAGAGATGGAGGCCAGGAGGGGTGACTACAAGCTGCTGTTTGGGACGTTCTATGATAGCGTCAAGGAGGCCAGTGGTGTCAAGGAGTATCTGGCGAGTGACAGGAGAAAGCCCTTCAGCATGGGCGTATTCAGGCACTACCCTGAGCTAGACCGTCAGTAGACCGAAGCTGTGCTCGACAAGACAGATGACGAATGACACTGGAGCCAACTACCATCACAGAAAAGAAATCAATTGCAGTGGTATCTTGAAAGGGGTGCCCATTGCGGGCTCATATCGTCTCATTCCATTTTGATGCCGGATACATGATGCATTTCCGAAGCCGTACTCCTGAACCGTATGATGCCCAGGCTAAACAAAACAACCGCCAGCAGCACGCTTAGTACTCAGCGGCGGACTGGGGGAACTCGAAGTTGACACCCTTGCCGGTGAGGCGCTTGTAGACCTCGGAGTAGGTGTCAAGGCGGTAGTCGACACCGCCGCGCTCCTTCTCGTCGAGAACGACCTTGAGGACCTTGGAGCCGTCCTCGCGGGTGCGGAGGCGCTTGCCGACGATCTCGACGGGGTAGACGAGGTCGGACAGAATGGCGTCGTGGACGGCGGTGAGAGTCCTGGACTGGGGACGCTTCTGGGTCTGGCTGGTGCGGGACCTGTTGGAGCGCTTGGGGCGGGGCAAGATGCGGCGGGAAGCAACGATCAGGACGTGGCGGTCGGAGAACTTCTTCTCGAGCTCACGGGTGAGGCTAAAAGACGTTAGAAACCTTCGCGCGAACATTGGTGTACAATTTGCTTACCGCTGCTGGGCCTTGTGCCAGCCCTGGAGGAGAGGGACGGGGACGAAGATGACAATAGCCTTACGTCCGTGGCCAACCTCGATCTAAGAATCCTGGTGTCAGCAAATTGTGCTGCCCAGTGCCCACCGCCTCTTCAATCAAAGTATGGGTATGGGTATGCGTGTGGTGTGCGAGCGCTTCGGTGCGCTGTAGGTGGAGGCTTATCTTACCTCGCGGGCAGAGACGAACTGCAGAGGGCGCAGAGAGCTCTTCAGGTCGGGGACATTGTTCTCGAGGTCAGTCAACGCCTGCGCAATTGTTAGTCTGCGGTCGCAAGGCAATCGAGAGCGGAAAACTTGCGTTGGCGATGCTGGTCTCGATCTCGGAAGGGCTCTGCCTCGAGGGCGAGTTGGGGGCGATCTTGTTCAGGGCGTTGGCAGACATGTCGGCGGCTGGCGAGGTTAGTTTGTCGGCTGGTCAGAGGAAAGTTCAAGATGTCGACCTGCGAAGACAAATTGGAAGGTGCGTCTTGGCGCCCGCTCGCTTAGCGAACAATTAGGGCAGGTGCTAGCGCGAACGCTTTGCACCCCAAGGCTTCCTCTTCACAAAGGCACGTGCGAAGGAACATCGGGAGAGCAGCCATCGAGCATCGAGCAGTATTGTGTGCTTAGCAACGACGCTCAGCAACGACCAAATAGCATATATGACATGATCAATGACTTTGGTCACGCTGCCAACTTGCATGTTTGCTGAAAATGTCCGACAGAATCTACACGTGCAGCGTAAGGCGCTCTTGCAGTCGACGAACACTGCTCACTGATCATTTGGCTTTGACGTACTCCTCAGCTCCCAAGCTTTTTCTTACTTTGTTCTATCTTTCCTGATGACGGCAGGGTATGCTTCCGACTCTGCAATCAATTTGCGGTTGTGCTCTACTGGAGAGTTGAAAGAATACAGGTCGACTACGCGATGTCAGCAGCGCGATTGACAGGTGAAGTTCTCAAGAGCGACACCGGGCCACACTGCATTTGTAACGCGTTGATAGTGACGCGAGCCCTCCGCGTCGGGCGTGATGGTTATGGCGATCGCATTGTCGGAGTGGGCCAGCTTTATGTGCCCTGGCTCGAATTTACACTGCCCAGCACGGCAATTCAGTATATTCGATTCCCGCCACCACCGGCTCAACGCAGTCTTTTGGGTCTAATAGATGACCTACCGGACCGGACCATCGATTTCAGTACCATCTGCCCTTCGGCCGGCATTCAGAGCTTTGCCTCAAGATGGGACTTTGTCTTTACTCCAGACGCGCGGCACTTCAATGCGATTCCTATGGATGCAGCTGCAACTATGTACGCAGTGCGCATGAGTTTGGATTGCATCAAAGTCATGCTCTCGTCTCGAGTCTACCGGTGCAAACGCGTAAGGCTGCTTGCCACATCAGATAAGGATGTTGTCTGTTTGCAATGCGAATAAGGCTCTATAAGTATGTTTGGAGCAAGATGAGCTGTGGAATGATATCGTTTGTACCGCGACCACATCGCTTTGGTAGTAAACGACACCGATCGCAAGGGGCTTTTCTTACTTCCACCGGCTGCGCCACGCATCAAAGTCGACTATGCTGTCGGCCTTGACAGACTCGCTGACGATGCTCTGTCTGAGCACGAAGTACCACTCTGCATGTGTGCGGCTTTTATTGTGACGAGAAGTCTTGGATTGATAGCTGGCGACGACGGACACCGTCACGATTGTTTTGTCACAACCCAAGGTGTCATATACGCAAAGATGCCACCTGGGCATGGATGCCTGAAGGATTGTAGACGAACTTTGGACTCATCCGAGAAGACAACAGAGAGCAGCAGCACGAGTGGAGCTGGTTCGAACTAGGAGAGATGCAGTTTCTGTGGCTAAGGTCTCGCTATGGCGCTCAGGCGCCCTGCGCTGCCCCACATGGCAGGCTGCTCTCCCCTGTCATCACAAGTCATCACCACTGGTCTTCACAACACAATACTTGTTAGCAGATGAATCGCAGCTTCCGACGCGAGTACGACGATGCACCGTCTCCGCGAGCTATGACAATTGATTCTGGACATCCTAGAGAGTGTCTACGAAATCTGTGGGTGAAGGAGACAGCATGCAGGTCGACAGCGACTCCACACCACGGGCCCGCACAGTGTCTCGACTCGAAGACCAAACTACACTGGAGCGATGGACAACAGCTTACCACTTATCTTCACAGCTCTCTGCGATCACGCCACCGCTATTCAGGCGTGTCTTGAGAAGGCGCGGTGGCATCTTCCAGCATGAGTCCCTCGATCGCCTTCATCCGTCCATTAGGCTTGTGTACCTTCTGCCAGAGCTATCCCCTGAGGGACTTCTTAGATGCATCATCTTTCACGACTCGGTCGACAGTCCTTACGCGTGTCTTTCGTACGAATGGACTCGCGCGCTACATCTCAGAAGCGACCGACATGCTGGTTGTGATGAGAGGATCATCCTCGTCAACGAGCGTCCATTGCTCATACGCGAGAACCTTTTCGACTTCTTGTGTACCGCACGTCACAATGCTACTAGAGGCTGGCATCGTAACAAGATTGACCTATCTACTCCGCTATGGATTGACGCGCTCTGTATCGATCAAACAAACTCGCCGGAGAAGAACCACCAAGTCAAACGGATGGGTTACATCTATTCTCGAGCACTGGCAGTGCATGCATGGCTCGGTATTGCGACTCCCCCATTGAGAGGGACTGGGCTTTTTGGCAGCCACCAATCAAGCGACGATGAGTATACACAACAGATTGAATCTGCAACACAGCACTGGGTGACCGAGACCAAGACGAACAGCGAGCTAGCACACCCTGGGTACAAAATGGAGGGACATATGGTGTCCTACATCACTCAAAATACATACTGGAAACGCGCGTGGGTTGTGCAAGAGATCTGTCTGGCTCAAGAGCTTATAGTGTGGGTGAATACAGTTCCTGTGGCGTCGAGCGTTGTGCAAAGTCTACAACACGAGGTTTCCTCGGGGTCGGCAGCACGGTTCCACTTCGACAACTACTGCTGCACCAACTTCAGAAAGCCAACTCGAACCGGTCTGCTGACCACGTTGGATCAATTCAAAGACAAGGAATGTGCCGACCCGCGCGATCGCATATACTCGCTGATCTCACTCTGTTCTATGGGGACTACTCTAGTACCGGTCGACTACGGGATTGCGCTTGACCAACTCGCGTACTACGTACTGCGAAGTCATCCAGGACCTATATGCCTTTGTTCAGCTCTGGCGGTGGCGAAACAACTTCGCTTATTGTCTTTTCATCAAGATAGTGGAGAACGCGTTGACATCTCTAACCCTAACACTCCTTGGATTGAGATCGATTCGCCGTTGAGAGAGATGAAACAAGCCCATCTCTATTTGACATATTTCGATTTCTCAGAGGTGTGTACATCCGTCCAGTGGATGGAGCACGCTTTGACCGGGTTCTCCCTGGCTGGCCTTTGGAGCAAAGGCGAAGCTGGTTTTCGTCTTCGCAACACTCACAAGAGGGTATACACGATACGTATCGCGTTATGTGTGCTCGGAAGATTGGTGGAGAACCTAGGCAACATGACCCTGTGTCAATCGGTTCTATCACAAGTACAAACCACACATGATGCGGTTCGTGTAGGTATGGGAAGCGATGACATTAAGCTGCGGCCCTTAGAGGTCCTGCAGTTAGAAGGGGCTCCGACATCGGATGCCAGTGCGGCCGCTGAGAAGGCGCATTTGATTAGTATGCTTCGAAGGATGAGGGAGTGATTGCTCGTTGAATTTCGGAATATTTCAACACCTCTGAGCATATAAGTCATCCTTGAACCTGATGACATCTTCAAAAGCAGCTACTCTTCTCCTCTTATCATAGACCTAGGCATTAGATCCATGAAGGCAGATCACCGTCCAAGCCAGTGTATCTTGCATTCCTAGAACATCTTCGATGACTGCATTTTGACAAGTGCTAAACGGTACATAGCCTGGGACGCCGCTGCTAGAGACAGCATAGCACTGGTTTGCCAGATAAGTCCCTGCGACGAGAAGTGCGCATCCAAACAGTGCCGCCTCAGTCGATATACGATACTACGACGACTTCCTCCTCCCCGTCTCAAGCCCAACAGAACAGTCGCTCTGAAGTAACAGCCCCTCTTTATATTCCAGCATTTGCGCCCACCTTCTCTCCGCCTGTTTCTTTCCCATCTTCGTCTTCATCAACCCCGGAAAATGACGAAGCCTGGTATCCATCCTATTCACCGCCTCAAGAATCGTCGTCTTGCTCATCGCGGCCAACCTCGCAATGCCAATACAACCTAGCTCATCCAGCCGTACAGCATCCTGCACAAACCTCATCGCCGGAAACGCTTCGCCATTGTCCTTGATTTTATCCTGGTCTTTGCACTCTAGCTCAAAGCTGATAGAGCTCGCTATCAGCGCCGCCGGGCCAGCAACATCAGGCGGACAATCCAAACGCCGAAGGAAGTCGAACAGAAGATCATGCTGGATAGCTTGGATCGCATCAAGACTATCCGGCGTCCTTGGCCCAAAGTCCTTCATTTTCTCCGCCTGGTCTTTGACATACAGCACCGCGGTCATTGAAGACACCATAGCCGCAACAACGACAGTGCGGTGATCGATGCCCTGCGCCCAGATCTGCGACGCGTCGGTGCAGTAGAGTTGGTACGCGGCCACGGTGACGCGCTGAATGTGCATGTAGTCGTGCGCGATGCTCAATTTGCTCACGTCGTGGCGCACGGCAAGGTTGACTTTGTGGAACCATGTCAAGTCCTCGGCATCGATGTTGAAGAAGTCTGGATCTAGGAGGCGCTTGTCGGAATGCGTGTGTGAGGGGGGTGTCGTAGGATCTGGATGAGGTTTGGCGATGCTGGAGAGCCGACGGCGCATGGATTCGAGGCCTGGCATCTTGTGCGATGTAGTTCAACAGTTTTGGTGGTCTCGAACTCTGTCGGGGATGCGAAGCAGGTGTGAAATCTGGAACCAATTCAAGTGTCGTTCGTCGGCGCGAACAGAGGTATCAAAGGCCTTGAAGCGAGAACAAATGCAGAAGTGCGTTGTTCATATACCCTCGGTGCTACGTGGGGGCTGAACAATGAAGTGCCAGTCACACAAACCTGTGCCCTGATACGTCCTCGTCACCTTTCTTTGATAGTTTCAGCGCTTCCGCTGACCGCGGTGGAATTCAGTCAATGAAACGCATCTCCACAAGTATGGGAAAGGCACTGTCTTGAGTTGTCAGCTGCGTCATCGCGATGGCTGAGGTCGCACAATTTGGCATGCGACGGTTTTGGGCGTCGACGCCAATGATTGGGTGGACGCCATAGGTGTTTGAGTCTCAATTGGGCGTATTGGCAACGTGGCTATGCAGCAGTCACGGACTCGAGAAACGTACGACTCGAATTTGTGACTGTTTGGGTATGTGATGTAGTACAGACGTGTTAACGAATGCGGTGAGTTTGCTCTACTTGCTGTTCGAGCTTTCAATACGCCGCCCACAGCTATATCCAGTCCTTGGGGCTCTTCAGCTGTGATCTATCGCACTCACCATCTGTATCTGTCGCCTTCTTGTTGACGCTTTCCATCTCGAACCCAGCAACTTTCTTGTAGATTGTACCAATAGCCTCCAGCTCTTCTTTCGGAATGACATCGTAGATGTTCTTGAAGCCATCTGGCGCCCTTTCTTCGGCCATCTGCAGGACGTGGTCCGGCCCGTTGGCTCGGTTAGCCATCACGATCTTCGCCGTAGGAGGCAGTCGCTCGGTCTCATAAGCCTTCAATGCGCCCACAACATCTTCTGTTGTAGACTTGAGGTGTTTCGCCAATGTTTCGGCGTCAATGATGGCTTGCGATGCGCCGTTTGATCCAATTGGGTACATGGCGTGCGCTGCATCTCCCAGCAACGTGAGTCTGCCGAATGACCATTGCTCAACTGGATCGCGATCAGACATGGGAAACTCGAACACCTTGTCTGTCTTGTCGATCAAGTCCTTCATCTCGAGACCGCCGCATTTCCAGGTCTCGAAAGGTCCCTCAAACACGCTCTTGTTGACAGCTTTGGTCCAGTCGGTCTTTGGCGGTGTCAAATCCTTATCGTCCTTCCCTCGAATGCGCAGTTCCGCAATCCAGTTTACTAAGCTCTTGCCCTTGTCTGCTGAGCGTTGTGAAATGGGGTACGCAATAAATTTCTGGTCCGCATGCCCTGCCCAAACCATGGAAGCACCTGTCAGGTATGGCTCCCGCTCCAGACAGCCGCGCCACAACATGCGTCCAGAAAACCTCGGTGGCCCTTCCTTGGGGTACAGGATTTGTCGCGCAGTCGAGTTGATGCCATCAGCCGCAATCAAAATGTCGGCAGAAATCCCGGACAGCTTGGCGGGTGCGCCATCTCGACGTTGCGAAAACTGCGCTGTGATGCTCTTTTCGTTCTGCTCAAAACCAGTCAGGGCATGATTGAGATGTACTGCATCTTCGCCAAGGCGCTCTTTGACAGCGCTGAGGAGCAGCATCTGGAACTCTCCCCTGTGGATCGAAAATTGCGGAACTGCATAGCCGGCATGTTTTCCTCGAGGCTCGCTGAGAATTGAGTCGCCATGGCGATTGTAGAAGTTGAGCTCTGCTGTTTGTATGCCAGTCTTCTCGAGAGCTTCCAGAAGACCAAAGTTTCGCAGGATGAGGACTGCGGAAGGCTGCACGTTGATGCCGACACCGAGCGTTGTGAGAGTCGAAGATGCTTCGAACAATTGGATGTCGGTGAAGCCTGCCGCGTGCAGGGAGAGTGCGGCTGTAAGACCGCCAATGCCTGCACCGGCGATCAGGATCTTAGGCTGCGAGCTGAGGTACGGCATTTCGTTCGATTCCTACTATGAAGCGGACAGTAATTGCAATTGAAGAACAAAAAGGCGCTCATGATCTCCGCGACTCCCTTCCGCACATTGTTCCGAAACTCTGAAGGAAGGGCCCATCAAAATCCAAGTACCGAGACGTTTTGCCGCGGCCCAGAACATCCTCAGCAGATCGCCACGGTGCCGGCAAAGACGCTTGTCAAATCTCATTTTAGCGGTTCGGTCCGTTTGTTATTCCTGGAGATCGTGTGAGGCTGTGGGTTCTTAGAGTGCGGGGTGACAAAGGCGCGCTGAAGTTGACTCCGAGACCGGCGACATCATGAGCTGCAATGAGAGAACTAATCCTTGTTGCACACACGAGGTATTCTACACATCTATCTGGCAACGCAATGCCTATTATTGTGTACAGTCATTACTCGTCAGCCTTGGCCACGTTGGCCGCCTTCTTACAAGTGGCCTCTCGTGCTCATCGCCCTCAGCTTCGGACCATAAAACCACAACAACACTGGGCTCACGAGTGCCAGTCCCAAAGTCATGAACGCTAAGAGGCTGTTTCCCCAGCCCAAGCCTAAAGTCTCATATAGCTGCACCGCAAACAGCGGAAAGCTGAATCCACACATCGTGCGCATGAACGCGCCTACTGCCGCAGCGGAAGCAGCGTACTTCGCCTCATACGCATCTGTAGTATATGCTTGACTACATTGGAAGCCAATGATCATGCCAATAGCCACAATAACGCAACCGATGTTGGGTGCAATCCAATGGACGTCGTAGTGTGCTGTCCAGCCGTAGATGAAGAGGCCGATCGGACAGAGGATGCCGGCAATGAGCATGGGCGGGACACGGAACTCAGGAAGGCCTTCTTCCAGGCCGTAGTATGTCTTCAGACGGGCGAAGAGCTGCGTCATGTCAGATCGATATTTTGAATTCAGAATGCGAGGACTTACACCATCCATGAGTGGATGTGAGATCTGCAGACCGATCATGAAGCCGAGACACATGGAGAGGTAGTTGAGAGACGCGGGACCAACATCCATATCATACACCTCCTCGAAGACCAGAGGAAAGGTCGAGAGCATGAGGTACATGACTCCATATAGGTACGCGCGATAGATTGATGGTGCTTGCGTTGCTGGATGTGTGAACATCATTATGAAAGGCAGAATCAATCGCTTGCGTAGAATCTTGCTGAACCGGTCGCCGGTCTCGTATTCTGTGCGCACGACGACATCCTGGCGGATGCCCTTCATGGCTTTCCTGATGCGCTTCGCCTTCTTTGCCAAGATGGCAGGAGCGAACGTTTCGCGGAGGAAAACAAGTGCCGTGACCTGGACGAACACGGTGAAGATCGACGTTGCCCAGAAGATCCAGCGCCAACTGATGCTTTGCGAGATGTACGCTCCGCAGATAGGAGCTACGCAGGGGCTTAACCAGGTAAGCATACCGTAGATCGCCTGGCCTTTGCCGCGTTCTTCTTTGCGCCAGGTATCTGCGAGAACGCCGTTGCATAGCTAGATATCGGTCAGTCATATTCGCCTAGAGAGGGTGGTAATGACTCGTACCGCTTGAGGTGCTGCGCCACCAATGCCAGCTAGAAAGCGGAAGGCAAGCATCTGCTGCTTCGTTTGAGCAAACCCACACGCTGTGTTGAAGATGAGATAGATCAAGTTGGCATACTGCAGGACTGTTACGCGTCCATATATCTCACTCAATGGGGCTAACACGAAGGGACCCTGAGCATATCCGAGTAAGAAGATGGTCATGACCAGCTGGCGCATAAAGCCTTCGGGAATATCGAAGTCATCTCCAATAGTCGGTAGCACCGGTGCTATCATCGTTGACGAGAAGGGGCTGATGAATGTGAACATGGACACTACCCATACAATCAGTCCACTGATCAGCGCTGGCCGCGTTGCTTGCACTTACCAAGCATTGTGACGACCCATTTCCGCGATTGTGGCCAGTTGAGCGGGTTTGCAGGGTCATTCGGTCCATCCCAAGTGATCTGCAGTACGCGTCAGCGTTGCATATATGTGTACAAAGACCCTTACTCACAATGATATCTTGTTCTAACTTTAACGAACTCTCTATCGCATTGGAACCGGGGTTGTATGCTGTCTCCTCGTCTACGGACCATTGGTTGAAAAGACGCTCAGTGCTAACAAGCGGTCGGTCGTCACCTTCAAATGAGAACCTTGGTAGCTCATGCGAGTCTTGAGGGCTGCCATCGTCGCTGAGTGATGCTCTCCTGTAAAGTCGCTCTGGGAGACGCATATTGAAAGAGTGTCGTGAATTACGTGAAACGAACGTGCAAGAGAGCATTGGCGGCCCAATAATGCATCTATATCCAATGCGATGCGCAGGTATGCCGCTGCCATATATCGAGAATTGTCGCGTGCCACTATTGAAGTTCTGGGGCAATGTTGCGGGAATGAACATCGAAGAGGCTGATTGTATTATTTCCACGAGGCTGCAGTGACTTACCGCTACGAAGAGCTCAATCAAGCCTCTCTTGCCGTGTCTTGTGGTGCCATGCGACACCAAATCATACTTGGGATATGTAGCGCCCAGGCATTCAGGCTGTGACTGAACAGGAATAGAAACAACATCGTCTACTCGCGTGGCAAGCAAGTGTCCCTTTAGTTGCGAACCAATGGGAATGCTTGCAGAACCCAGTCGGGGATCGCAGTGTGGATCTTCACCCTAAATGAAGGCCTTCTTTGTAGACGTCACCAGCCTGGCTGTGCTCGAGTGTATCGCCAAGCACATCTTGGACGCTGCGCGACTTAGATTCGCTAACGCTCTTGGTGAATGCACGTGATTCGCTCCGATTGGCTGGCCCAGCAACGTCAAGAGACTTGGACCTGCACGAAGAATAGACAAACCCGTGGATCAAGACGCGTTGTGTGCGACAAAACGAGCTTGCTGGCAGCGCATGGCGATCCAGACAGCCTTGGTGAATGGCTATGTCTCAGTAGTCGTAACTCCCGGCTGTGTACATGCAATACCTATGAATGGAAATATATCATCAGTGGCTTTCGAAATACATGTTAGTGTTTGTTTGGGTTTGGTGGTTGGCTGCGTCCTAAGGCTGCAAGCGTGGTCTCATGGCGGTGTAATGTGCATCGCTCGGGACAGTACCACGATTGTAAAGCTGTGTGATATGCCATAGTCCTCGGGGGAAGTCAATTCGATACCGAGACTGCAAGAACATCTGGAAGATATAAGGTGTCGCGTGCTCACTTTGGAAGAGCATCAACGAGCAGACCTGACCAACATTCGCTTCATACGCACCAACGCACTCACCTGCTCAAGATTATCGCCTTCTACTGCTTCACACCCTCACCATTGCTATCGAACTATGCTCACTATGCTCCCAACCAGCGCTGACGTCTGCGATCCTGCCATCGTACCAGAAACGTTGGCCGACCGTCCAAAGCTTCCAAGGCTTCGCACTCTGAAGACCTTCAACCTGCCACCTCAGCAGGTTGATGAAGTCTTGCTTTCGGCGTCGACTCTCTTGCCAACACCGACGTCAGAGATCTTGGGAGGACACCCGCTCAGGATCCTGATCGCACCTTCAGGCTTCAAGGAGAGCCTCGTTCCCGAGCATGTCGCGGATGCTATTGAAGCCGGCTGCCGCAAGGTTCTGGACGAACGGTCTGTCATCATCAAGAAGCTACCTCTACATGATGGCGGAGAGGGCTTTGCTCGGGCTTTGGTCGCGGCTCATGGTGGCAATGTCTCAAATGAGACTGTGACGGGCCCTATCGGCGTACCGGTCGAGTCGCACCTGGGTTTCGTTCACGACAAGACGGCCGTTCTAGATATGGCCGCGGCTGCTGGACTACGT
This sequence comes from Didymella keratinophila, assembly GCA_011058865.1. Taxonomy (NCBI): domain Eukaryota; kingdom Fungi; phylum Ascomycota; class Dothideomycetes; order Pleosporales; family Didymellaceae; genus Didymella; species Didymella keratinophila. Next base: position 40,705 of record SWKW01000038.1, read on the forward strand.
CTCGTCCCAAAGGAGTCACGCGACCCAACTGTGACTACCACCTATGGGGTTGGAGAACTGATCAAGAAGGCGCTAGACGCCGGCTGCACCAAGATTATTATTGGATGTGGTGACTCAGGAACCTCTGATGGCGGTGCCGGTATGCTTCAGGCACTTGGCGTCCGTCTGCTTGATGCTGAGGGAAATGAACTGCCAAAGGCGGATGGAGGTCGAGCACTCCCGCGCTTGGATAAGATATGTTGGTGTGGTGTTCACCCTCGACTGTGCAAAGATGCTGGTGAGTCTGTGAAGGTTCCCACGATACAGCGCTAACATATAGGCAGCCGAGAAAGTCCAGATCGAAGTTGTTTGCAATTTTAAGAACGTCCTCTGCGGTCCCCGAGGTGTGGCACGAGTGTATGGCCCTCAAAAAGGAGCCACACCAGAACAGGTCGACTTGCTCGAGGCAGCATTGGACCGATTGGCCCTCGTTGCGCAGAGTACACTAAAGAGAGACATTTCGAACGCTCCTGGCAGCGGCGCCAGCGGAGGTCTTGGTGCTGGCTTGATGATGCTTGGCGCCAGGCTGCGGGCTCGCAGCGATGCCATCAACGAGTACTTTGAGTTCGACCGCGTCTTCGAGAAGCAGTGGGATTTTGTCATCACCGCCGAGGGTAGTCTAGATTCGCAGTCGACTCAGGGCAAGATGACGACGGAGGTTGCTCGCCGAGCAAAGCGGTGCGGAGCGCAAGTTGTCGCCTTGGCTGGCACCATCGGAGAAGGAGCGGACGGATGCTATGGGGCAGGTATCAAAGCCTTCACAAGCATCATGCGGGGACCTTTGACGCTTGAAGAAGCAATTGTACAGACCGAGAACTTGGTGAAGGATGGTGCCGAGAAGATTGTAAGGATGATCATGGTTGGACTGGCTCTTGGTAACAGGCACCACCGCTAGGTGCACTGCCTCGACGACACTGGCTGGCCTTGGGGCCGCCACTCGGACCTTGCATGCATGAGACATGAGACATGAGACATGAGACATGGCTGAAAAGATAGAAAATACCCGTAAATGTAAGAGGAGTTGATAATCGCGATAAGCCTATTGCCTTGAGGGATGGTTGAGATGAAGAGGAGGGCTCGTGATGATGGAACCTTGGAAGGGACGTGATGAGCCAAAAGCGGGCTAGTTTTTGCGCGCCTCTCATCAACGTCAGCAAACACACACGCAAGGATCGCTCATTGCACGCAAGTCGGTTTGACAACATACCAATACATTGATGAGCGATCGAGCTCGAGAGCGGCGGCCGCGACGTGGAGCCGGCGCAGATATTAGAGCCTGAAGAACAACGGAGTAAGGCTGCTGACGATGCAGCTCAGAAATAAAACAACCCACAAAAGCCAACAATCGGGTGAGTTCGGGCCAGCCGAAATAACGGGAGGGAAATTAGAAAGAGGAAGGTGCATCATGCGCGATGCCATCGTAAACCAAACCCGGTCATTAACACCTCACAAACGGAATTCAACGCTGCTGCTCTCGGAAAAACCACAGTTGCCTGCGATCTTCCAGCCGTTCTCGTCACCCTCGCTCGGCTTGAAGTCTGGCGAGACAAGTGTGGGAGACACGCTGGGAGCCTGTCGAGCTGCGACCCAAGCACCAATGGAGGCGTAGTTCTCCTGTGCAACTCTCGTCTGACGCTCGTGAAGCTGGATCTAGGCGACCATCCGATCGTGATTGACTTGGTCGACGAGTTGGAGAGCTTGGTCTTCGGCGGCGCGAGATATGCGGAGGGCGCGCTCCAGGTGGACTACACATGAGGTGCAGCCTTGCGAACCCTCGCACTTGGAGGTATCGAGGTCCTCCAGCTCCATCTTGTGGGCCTTGATCGATTCCTGATAATGTCAGCTAATGGCTACATGTTATCCAGGAGGCACGATCACTTACATCGAACTGCTCCTGGTGGCAGTCACGCTTCCTTACAAGTGAGTTGCACTTGTGGTGTAGGGTATTGAGGTTTCCCTCAAGGGTCGCCTGCTGTGTTTTGTACATCTCGCACTGCTCCTCAAGAGCAGCGCTGAGCTCATTGCAGGCATCGTGTCGGTGGCTCCAAGCTTTATCAGCGACGCTCTGGTAAGCGGCGAAGTCATCACGGAGGTCTTTAATGATCAGATCCTTGGCCTCGCACTCCTCAGTCTTGTTTGCAAGCTGAGCTGTCAGCAAGGCGAGCTGCTTCTTGAGCTCGCCGTTCTCGTTCTGGAGTGACTTCACTTGTGGTGAAGCCTTGCCCTCGAGCTGGGCGGTGAGAGTCTCAACGGTCTTGGTAAGTTGCTTATTCTCCTTCTTGTAACGAATCTCAGACTTAATGACATCAAGGTGCTTTGCCCTGAGGCGCTCGCACTCGTCTGTCATGCGCTTGTTTTCGAACTCAGCGACCTTGAGCTGCAACTCGACGCTCGTCAGCTTCTCGTAGGCTGCAAGGATGTGGGGAGCAACGACGGCGGTCTTATGCTCAGCAAGAGTGGGCTCGACCTTGTGGATGAGAGCGTTCTCGTTGCGGAGATGAGTCTCGAGCTTCTTGACTCCTTTGTCGCACTTTGCAAAGCTCGCCTGTGTGGCAGCGCTGGCGGCATCGCACTCGCCGTGGATCTTGTACATGAGGACCTCGAGCTCTGCGATGGAGGGGTTGTGATAGGCAGACAAGGTGAGTCGGAGTAAGGCGGTGTTGAGGTAGAGAGAGTAAGCGAGCGGTACAAAGTAGTGCGGTGAGATGAAAATGTTAGAAGTGTGTCATGGACGATGGAATATGTGCAAGAGATGAGGGGAGTGTAGCAGCTTTTGTGGGAGCCAGATGACTACTCGCTTAGCGTTTGCTGCGACAATAAGGTGGCGGGAAGTGGAAGTAGGTGAATGCCAGCACAATAGCAACGACATCAGCGCCTAGTACCTCTCTGAAGGGCGGTGAGAGCGATGTGCGCCAAACGTGCTCAGTCAATAGGAGACAATTAGGGAGGACGCGGTGAGACTGTATCGATGGAGTGGAACTGTCTCGTGTATCAGTGTCATTGATTTTAGCGGTATCCAGGTGAACGCTACGCTGCTCTGGCCAGGCTTGGTTTGTAGGTGGACATGCCCTCTCAGTTCGCAGCAAAGGACGGTCGTACCTAAGCAAAACTTGCAGACCATGACTCTGGTGAGGTAGGCAACAGATCTTTATGAGCCTCTTGTGACCTGATAACAATTCTGACCGTTCCAGAGGTTCGACTGTCGCAGCTGAGACAAATACGCCTGTAAGAGTTAACAACCTCTGTTATTGGTACCTCCGCTTACCTACTCATCGCATACAATCTGAACAGATGCTTCCATATGCTTCTCTTCTCTCAGACTCTCCCCATCTTCCGCACCAGACGCATTTGGTTCTCATCGTAAAGCCTTTCGTACCCGGCTGCACAAATACATCAGCCTCCGGTTCGGCGGCAGCAGAGTCTTGAACAGGTTCCACAATCGAAGCTTCGATCACTTCCGGCCTTCGCGACTCCTCATGACCGAGCTTATCAAACCAATACCCCGCGAAGAACGCAATCACAGCCGCAACCACAGCAGTACACAACCGCATCAACATGGTGCCGGCGCTCCACACGTGCTCCAACGGCTGGCGTACTGTACACAGTAACTGTCGGTAGGGCTTCTGACGTGAATCGCATGACATCGCGGATCGTTGCCGTGCGTTCGATGCCGAAGAAGGTCGTCTTGGTGATGTACGACACCGCCTTGATGTAGACTGTGGAGATGTTAGCCATAGTACTAGTAAGTATGAAGCTCAGTATGTGGAATGTGAGATATTGAGTCGTAGGTCTTCTTGGGTATCGGTCAATGTGATGACGATTGTCTCAAGATTGTCCCACTCAAGGGACCCAGCGACTATTGACGACACGTGAAAAACGCATCCATATGCGTGTATTGCGGTGCATCGAGCGCACAATGAGAAATTGCATGTGCACACCAAGATGAACGAGCGGAGGACCTCGCAAGCCCTTAGACCACCTCACAATGTCGTGAAAGTAGTCACAAAGGAATGAAGGTGCTCGAAATTCGCCAAGTCATTGGCCACGCTTCTTCCAACCTCAAGCAATGATGATCCCTTGAATGAATGCTCCCCCCCCCCACTGACGATGCTTTTCGGAGCAGCTTCCTTCAGGCTCGTTGGGGATCAAAAAATGCGAGAGAGTGGACCTGCGACGCTAGTAGACCGCTACAGTGCGAGTTCAGCTGTGGTGATTGCCGGACTTTTTAAGAAAACAAGAGTCACGCTCCAAACCTGGATGCCGTCCACTATTGTCATTAAGAATACTCCAAGTCCGCTATGCAAGTCACTGCTGGGTATCTAAATGTGGTTCTGCCTTTCTTGCGGGCATTAAGGCTCTACTTCTTCTTGCCCTTCGTCTTGTCGACCACCTCCACCCAGTTCTTCTGTACGCCTCGCTTCTCGAGCGCCTTCAGAATTGCGTCCTTCTGTGGTCCTTGAACCAATACCTCCATTACTGGAGCCTTCGGACTTGACCCTTGCAGCTTGTCAACACTTGTACTGCCAGCACAGGTCTTCCTGAGTTCGTCGGCTAGTGGTTGAGGTGCAATGTAGAAAGGTTCCAAGCCGTGGACCTTGGTGACAGTCTTGTTTCCGCTTCGAGTCTCAAGAGTGATTTGAATCTTTGGTGGTGCACCAGCCTTAGGCTTTACATCATCAATATCGGCATCGTTACGGATGATGGCGTGGAAAGGCGCCGCAGCCTGCACCATACGCTCCGCGAGTGCATCGCGAGCGATCGTGCCAGTGGATAACGCAGCGTTATCTACAGCAGATGAGCCTAGCAAGGCGTCCGCAAGCTGGGGATTGATGTTAATCAGTCGCTTGTTCTTCGCATTGACAAGATTTTCGGACTCGATATACGCAACCAGATGCTGCTTAAGCTCGTGAGGGGTGTACAGACCACGAGGATCGGCCTTCGATGCGTGGAAAATGGGCGCGAGCTTCTCTTTCGGTCTCAGCAAAGAAAGGACCTTCAGCTTCTGGCCTACTGAAGACTCTGCAGACAAGGATGCTGCCGCCGGCTTGCCGTTCGCACTTGCACTCGTGGGAGCGTCCTTCTTGGGCAGCCGGTAGGGCACGAATGCCTCGACCTGACGGTCCTTGAAGTCGATGTCAAGTATGACGACCTCGTTACCATCTCTGTCCTTGCATTTGACGATCTTCTGCTTGTCCAAGTACTTGATGAACTTCTTGATGTTCTTCCAGCTCGACTTCTTGATCTGCAGCGACGTGGTGCGCGCGGGCGTGTATGTGGGGAGGAAAGGTTGTACGAGCAGTGCCATGACGGCCGACTGCGAAAGTGGGAAATCGAGACCAAAGGTTGGATGGCTCTTGTTCTGATCCATGTGATGTCGCACACCGAAAAGGAATGCATCCTTGAAAGCGTCATCGATCTCTGCTTATAGTCAGTAATGTTATACAATCTGACAAGGGGACAGAACCTACCCTTGGTGGACAGCTCCTTGTCATCGAGCACGTCAACGAAGTCCTTGTTACTAGGTACATCCTCGCCCTCTACACCTTGTGCTTGCTCGGCCTTGTTTCGTTCGGTGGGATCGGCGTTGAGAGAGACTCCACCATCATCGTCGCCAATGTCAATGGCTGCCGTCCGCTCAGTGAGACTTGTGTCCTCGTCTTCCTGCTCGTCCCACGCCTCGATCAGGGCAGGCGGATCACGACCGGGTTTGCTGCTGGTGCTCCATGACCACAGCTCGTCGCCCGCCCAGTGGAACATCTCCACTGCATGCCCCTTTGTGCCTTGTGTGCTTCCCAGCGAGCTTACGTCGATTAGACATGTGCCAACAGTCATGGGTACGGTGGGTGCTTCGAGACTGGCGATAGCGACGACGGTGCCCTTGGTGGCTTTCTTTGGGAACGGCGGGCCTCGCTGCAGACCGGGTGTCATAAGGTCTGCGCCACCTTGGAGCTTCTCGACGACGTAGAGTGGTGTGTAAAGGAGCGGTACGATCTTGGGGTTGTGCCAGAGAGTGTAGACTGTCAGATGTTAGCACGAGCACGCTGTGGAGCTGTAGAGTTACGATTTCGAGGATGATGGGAGGTAGTGAGAGTCTCGCTGTACACGATCTGCGACATGATGATAGCGCTACAGGCTACAATGGCTTCTTCTGCAACGAGAGGCAGAGCAGCTGACAGCAGAAAGAGCGCTCTTACCTGTTGGGTACATCTGCTCCCCGACCTTGACCCATAGTATCCGTTGCTCGCCTCCTGTGCCCTCGTGGCTGCCAACGTATACGGTGCCCGAGACCTGTTTTAGGTCTGGGCCTGCAGTAGTTGTGAAGCGTGCAGACAGAGCGTTTTCTGGCAGCAGCGATCTTCGTACAGCCGTAAGCCCTGCTGTGGATGTTGCCTTGTCTTCTGGATCTGCACTTGGGTCTACAGGCACCTCAATGCCAAAGTCGGCGATGATCTGGTCTGCTGTTCGGCGGCGGTCGCTCGACTTCAGCGGCGAAAGCGGCTTGATCTAGATAATGTAAGCTCACGTGAAGCACTTAATTACTCCCACGCTGATCTCCAGGACGTACAATTGGCTTCTTCTTGAACATGATGCGCGCGGTCGAGTTCCAAAGAGAGCTAGCTACCAGAATTAGATTGTAAAAGATACAGGAGGTAGTCAGAGTTACCTGCGCAGTCTTTGTATTAGGTGAGAGCCCTGAAGGCTACAATGAACGTGGGGTTATGGCCGTCCTCTTCTAAACGCGAGAGGTGCGTGAAGCGCGTAATGATATTGTGTTCTGTAAGCAGCTGTGCGGTGGTATTGATATGCGGCAACAATTGCCGTGACTGCCACGCGCGGGGCTCGATGATGACGTGTGGGGCAGGCGCGTTCACGCTTTATAACGCGCTAGCTGCAGGTACCCTCCACGGTCGTGGATGAGTCGATTTCGCTCATGCTGCAGCCTTGTGAAGAACCGTTGTGCAGCTGCGAATGAGCAGAGATCATACTTGAGTCATCATGCAAACCTGTCGAAACACGGCTTTGTGCATTGCAACGGCCCAGTGCAGATGCTCGTCGTAGTTCCTGGTTCGTGAAGCACATGCATAGCTTCTTTGCGTGTAGGGCAAACGACGCGGCTACACCCAAGGAAGGCAATGAGCTTTGCGGCGAGAAGATGCGCACTCACATGACGATGCTCATAGTTCAAGCTGTAGCGCACAGAGGTCCTTCTGGGCAATTTGGTGAGGTCTGCTTGACCAGCCACCAGGATCTTAGAGCGAATTTGAGCCTCCTGCTAGCTCCAGCTTCCCGCGCGGGGACCCTTCTTTGTCTTGAAGAACTGTCAGCATGTCCGCTAGCCGTCGTACGGTGTGCGCGTGACACAGCTCTTCGCGGTGCAACACGTCTTCGTCGCTGCCAGAGCTCCACGGACAATGTGATGCTCTCGCGTTGTGGCTGCCATAATCCTGGCTCGTCGGTCCGAGTTCATCTATCGAATTATTCAAGACCGTCGCAAATTCTTCAGGATTTGTGCCTGAAGGAGCCAATCGAGCACATCCCCCGGATTCCAGCGTGATGGCTAGGCCGCTCGCCTGCCGCTCGCCTGGGGCTGCAGTCTTCCTTTGGTTTCACCTCATGTCATGCAGCCCGGTGGACGCGCCGCGCCAACCATGTTCTGGACGATCAGCCCATGGCTCGGTCGCTGTCTCGATCGCCTCAGCCCGCAGCCAAGCCCTCAGAGAGCGAGCATTACGAGCACTGCGCCTGTGTGCCATCACACACAATCGTGTCCATTGACTGTGACGGCACGCACAACACGAAGAAGCGCTCTCTGCACGACTGCGACACGCAGTTTCTATCAACGCAGAGCCTGATGTGTCGTCAGCGGGCAAACTATGCCCTCAGGCAGCGAATGGACGGACGACAAACGCCGCTCGTACGCGGCAAATCGCTGCACGCCTCTACGCAGTCTGGATCCCGTTTTGCCGAACATGAGCGAATCCTGAGCATTTCGTCGTGTCAAGCCCCATCTGCCGTTGAGGCCGTGGTGGCAGGCGAACCCATTTTGGATGCTCTACCGCTCCTTCCAGCAAAGCGTCATCACTCACCAGGTCCGCGCGTGAAGCCTCTGCCCACGTCCTCCACATCGGTCATGGCATTGCGGAGAAATGGTGGAGGGCCACGAGAACGCCCCCGTCGCTCGCTCGTTCTCTCTCTTACCTCCCGCTCTCCCTCGTCAGCTTCTGCCTCGTCCCCAGCTTTTCTCATCTGCCATGGTGAGGTGGTTGAGGGCTGACACCGACCGACTTCGCGATTGAATCGCCCGTACGCCTCTCGGCATCTTACGCGTCTTCCAGATCTCGAAAATTTTGTCTTCGCCATGAGTCCCATTCCGGATCTTGCGAAACGTTGGGTCCAGGGAGAAGTGGTTCCCAAACCCACGAACCCTGGCGAACTGGTCCTCGAAGCATGGGCAATGGGCTTCCTTGTGGGGTCGCTCGTCATTATGGGCTTCATCACTCTTGCGAACATGCGAAGAGGCGTATTATTACACAAAGTAAGTAATTCATAATTCCTGCTGTCGCCGATCAATGCTGACTTGCTCAGTTAATTTTACTCGAAGTGGGTCTCCATATTGCCAGCGAATGAGGCCTCCAGCTAATCAAGCAACAGCTCGTGATGGGCCTATGGCAAGGTTTCTACCTATTTTTCAACAGCCCTGTACACGCGTGGTGGTTGTCAGTTTCTGCCATCTTCTTGAACGCGTCCTGGTCGCTGCATAATGTCATCGCCTGGATGAAGATCAAGCCATTCCTCTCGAAACCAGCCAGCTACCTTTTCATTGGCACTGTCATCCTAGTGCAGCCTTACTGGGTAGCCGAGATCTACTCCAACTTCGCTTACTTCCATGGCGTCAATACCATCTTCCTACGAACCAGACCCTGGGAGGCACTTTGCCGGGATCCTTGGTGGATCATCACTACGGTCTACCTGTTCTGGATCATCAAGACACAATACGAGATGGGATTGAAAGAGATTCTCCGGATTTCGCCACGATTCGCCATCATGTTGCTAGCCATGATCATGTCCATGGTCTTCATCCTTCTTGACATCCTCTGCGTTACCCGTGTCATCACATTTACGGGACTGGCGACCGGCATCAACCCTTTCTGGAAGCTAGCGTTCGTCTTCAAGTGCTTGACGGATTCGGTGGTATTAGACGACTTCAAGATGGCTTTGGATCGCCTGCGAGCGTTCAAGATCAGTCGATTGGGCAGCTTTTCGGCCGATATGAGCGACAGTCGCAACAGAAACAACGGAGAGCTTGTAGCGACGTGGGAAGAGATGGAAAGGGAAGCCAATGCGCTTCAGCAGGTGCGAAGCCCGGATGGCGACTACATTCATCCCAGCAACTTCCCTTTCAAGCCAAGAAGGCACCGCGAGCCAAAGGACTCCGTCTTCTCTAACGATCCAATCGATCACATGGCACATTTGGCCCCAGAAGATATGGTGCCTAGCGCATTGGATGACACGCCCCTGCGGACATTGGAGCTCGCACATACCGACATGAGGAAACCGCAGCACCATATCATGGATGATCTGGACAGTCGGACGCGCGGCATGACAGCGGAAGCAGACTATGCCGCCGCACTGCGAGAAGTACAGCGCAACAGCAGGACTTCTGTACCGTCAAGCAGCAACTCGTCTGGGCGTGCGGCACCGACTGGACCGAAACAAAGCTGAGAGACGTTTCCACGATTGATGATTTAGCGATTGCATGGTTGGCGTTCTGATCCAAAATACCGGATTTCGGTTTGCTTTAGCACTATATACCCCTACGGCGCTGCTCAGATCCTGTGGCATACCCTATCAGTACTAGCATCTATATACTTACAGTAATTCCAAAGGGCCAGAGGCACTCGTGTCCTCTCGGCACCTTCCACACGTACACGCAACCGCAGCCCACCCTCAAGTCTGTTACACGTGAACACTCCGGAGCGCTTCCCAAAGTAACTGCCAAGTCTTGGTTGCGTCTTCAAGCGTGAAGTTCGGCACCCGGAAACGCGTGCACCCTTGCCGTCGATCGCTCCTCGCCCCCGTTGTTTCCATCTTCGTGAAACGGCAGGATCTGTCACAGCTGTCAAAGTGCTGATCAAAATCAGAACAGCTCGGGTCATCTTTCTACGAGAGACTGACAGGAAATATGCCAAGCAGCAACGCGTCACGGACAATCAACAGCTTCGTCTTCGATGACCCGCATACCGGCTTGGCGAGCGATCTGAAGAGGAAGGAATGATGTTTCTACATAAGCTCGCGCCGCTATAGCTTGACAGAGGCATGCAACTCTTGGTTCTCACTTCATCACACTCACTTTCCTCATTTGCCTGCGGATCCGTCACTCTTTGTCAATAATTTCATTTGCCATGCTCTTCAGAACTGTTCTCCTGCCCCTCTTCGCCTCCAGTGTAGCAGCTGATGGCGTCACGGGCACTCCTTTTGGCTTTGCAGCATCTACTACCGGGGGTGGTGACGCCGAGCCTGTCACACCAACAACCACTGAGGAACTGGTCAGCTACCTCACCGACGATGAGGCCCGCGTTATCATCTTGAACCAGGAGTTCAACTTCATCGGCACCGAAGGCGAGACCACCGAAACCGGCTGTCGTCCAGATTCGAACACCTGCCCTGACGACGGCGGCCAGGATGCCATCAACGGCGCCGACTGGGTCCGTAGCATCTTCAGCCCAGAAAGAACCCCCAATTGACATCTTACAGTGCACCAACTCCGACTACCCCACAGTCTCTGTCACCTACGACAAAGCCGCCATCACACCCATTAACGTCGCGTCCAACAAATCTATCGTCGGCTCAGGCACCAAAGGCGTAATCCGCGGAAAGGGCCTCCGCTTCGCCGGTGTCGAAAACATCATTGTGCAAAACATCCAGATCACGGAGCTCAATCCACAGTACATCTGGGGCGGGGACGCCATCACGCTTGCTGGCACGGACTTGATATGGATCGACCACGTAAAGACCTCGCTCATCGGCCGCCAGCACATAGTTGCGGGCTACGACCCCAGCAACCGCGTCACGATTTCGAATACCGAGATTGATGGGAACACGAACTGGTCTGCGAGCTGTGATGGTCACCACTATTGGGCGCTGTTGCTGATTGGAAGTGGGGATCAGATCACGTTTCAGGGGAACTATGTTCATCATACTTCTGGTCGTAGCCCGAAGGTTGGTGGCACGGATGAGGGGACGCTGCTTCATGCGGTGAATAACTACTTCTACGACAACACAGGGCACGCTTTCAGTATTGCTGCGGACGAAAATGGCCGTGTGCTTGCTGAGGGCAATGTGTTTGAGTCTGTTACTAAGCCCATCGAGGACAGCGTTGACCTGTTGTATGCGGTCACGGATAAGGGTGCGGCGTGTAGCAGCCCGCTCGGTCGCACTTGCCAGGTCAACCAGCTGACTGACTCTGGTGACTGGAGTGGCAGCGCGACGGACTTTCTGAGCAGCTTTGCGGATGAGGGTATCGAGGCTGAAGCGGCGAGTGGTATTGCTGCGAGTGTTAAGAGCAATGCTGGCGTTGGCAAGTTGTAGAAGAGCCGCTGTGCGACTCACCAACATATGATGCCGAGCTGGACAGCATTGACGTTTCATAAGAAGAGCCGGTGCAGTCTTGGAGGGATGAGCCTCACCTGCCTCTCATAGTACCGAGTAACACAGCCTGTTATTTCAAAGATGACGGAGGCAGTCAGGTTAAATTTTCAAGCTGCCAAAGTGCATACAATCCCCCCGCTAGCTATAACGCATTATGTCCTACTCTTGCTGCACGGCAGATACGCACAGATGTCCGACTCTCAGGGTACCTCAAGTGTCCTGAGTAGTTCGCAACGTGGAGGCGTGACAGCCCGGAGCGCTTCGAACACCAATTGTTCGATCTTGAGTGCGTGATGACAGGTGGTCGTGGTTTGCAGATTGCGGAGTCGCGCGCGGTCTGCACGCGGAAACATACTGGCAATCACAGAGGGTACACTCCCTCCGCCTAAACCATCCCCTTGCGATCCCAGCCATTTGTCGATTTTAAGTAAGAGTTCAAGAAGTAGACGTTCGCGAAGATCGGCGTTGCACGAGCAGATCTGAGCGTCCAGAAAGGAGAATGGAGGCTTGCCATATCTGACAATGCTATGGGCTATATTAAGTGTTCGACGTGTTTCGAAACCCCCTTCATCTGCCGCGATGAACACTGAATGCTTCGTGGACGTCTCCTGACGTCGGTGGGTCTCGAAAGCACTGATTGAGCTTCAAGCAGATGAAGAATAGTGCAAAACATTTATGATTATCTTGTTCGGTTTCATTGTGAATAGCGCATGTTCACAGAGGTGACTGTGATCAAGAAGTGTGATGTGCGTACGGACGGGACGGGGTTTGCTGTGTGATTCAGTCGTCGTGACATCCGGCCATGTTCTGCTCATCTAGTCCGGACGGATCGCACGTTCCGGACATACTCAACTTCTGCTTATTTGATTCAGCACTTCAGTACCCCGATTTTTGATTCTTGGACGTTGGATTGAAGAGTTCAAGACATGAACTTGTTCACGCTAAAGTTGGACCCTGCGGTAAAACGCGGTAGTACGACCTCGTGCGAGCCTAAAGTTCGGTGGGGTAACCATCGTACAAGCGGCAAGAAGTTTCTTGGTCCCAACCACGCAAACTGGCGTTCTCGTTGTGCTTTTTGTTGACTTCGGTCGACGCAAGGAACGGATCAGATCCCTGCATCTTCAGGCTTCGTCTGCCATGCTGTAGACGCACGGTGGATCTCCAGCCACTCATGCGGATGTCGGCTTCACAGTTTAGTTACGACTCGTGTTGACAGCCTCGCGCGGCAGACAGTGGAGGTGGCGAGGCTGGTAAATGCACGGTGGCGATGGTCGTTGTGCGTGTCAGGAGAACATCGCAATCACAATTGGGGTCGAAATACGGGTCCGGGTGAATGCGCATAACGAAGTATGATTGCTATCGCACAGGGCCATTGTTGTGCGGCTTGCCAGGTCGAGTCCTCACGTCCTGACTGCACCCACGAGACTACGATGCTCCAGGCGATCGAGAATCCTTGGCAACACACCGTCAAACAACAGCGGGCTGTTGAGCCACGGTCGAGCTGGTCGTGCATGCGTCTTGGTGGATTGTGGAGCAGAGGCTTCGGTGGCAGGGAGGATCTGCGAGCAAGCTCATGATGAAACGCGCGACTTCTTGGCAATCACTCGCCTCTTCCATTTTCGAGCAACACTGACCACCCGTCAGACCCGCACTTCCAATACTGCTGCAAGCGAGCATCTTAATTGGGAAATGCTGTGAGCTTCCGGCCTGCCACAGGATAAAGGCTTGCAATCGTGGTACAGCACCTCGTGTGCTTCTGCTGGAGGTTTTGCCAGCGGCGCGCCGTCCCCAGTCGCGTCCTCGTTGAGTTTTCACCTGCATAAGACTGATGTCCAGACGAAAGCCTACCGGTATGCGGCTCTATCCCGGCAGCTAAACGGCCACTTCCTGGGGCTGGAGAGATCCACTTTGGTACTTCGACGCGGGCGAGTGACGGGTGTGATTGGTGTCACCAGCTCGAGTGCACGTTTGTCCCTGGCCTGACGTCCCTAGTGTAAGCACTGTTGCCCGTAGGATCGGGATTGTCGAGGCGGTGCGCAAGTCCTTCCATGGTTTGCCGGTGTTAGTATTTGTACTCGGCCTGTTCCTCTTCGCGTCACGCCTGTCAGTTTATCCAGTCCCATAATTCCTAGTGTCTGTTGTCCAAAGGTTGAAAAAGGTCCTGCACCCGTTGCACGAAAGGCCTCCTACTCACCACTGCAACCCCAAGCGTTCGTGACCGAATTGTCGAATTCACCATCACCGCTTCGAGTGAACGTCACCTAGGAAGTGAAAAGAGTTGGAATTACCGGGCTTAACATCCCGTCGTCGACAAGGGTTTACGTGACCCCCGCGATTGTTCCTTCCTGCTCAACCCTTAAAGGTCGCCGCTACCGAGCAAACTTTCCAAACCATCCGCACCACACTCTTTTCGCCAGCTGCCAGCCGAAATCGTTCGTTTCCATTTCAGCTGCAACGCCCACAGTCGTTCAGGGTCTCTGATCCCCTATTCGGTCCTCGCGGTCGCTCATTCTTGCGCCTATCGCCATCGGTTGTCAGCTGCATCATGCAGACCTTCGCCTTTCTCGCCCTAACGGGCTTCGCGTCGCTCGTTCAGTCAACACCAGTGGCTCCGGCCCAACCACGCTCACTTCCTCAAGCTCAACCTCACATCCAGGCTCGACAGGCTAACAACTCGTCAAGTCCAGCATGTGCCCAAGTCTCACAAGCCATGTACGGGAACGGCACGACGGTCACCAAGCAGGTTGTTCCCGCTGGCATTGCTTGGGATTGCATCAACAGCGTACCACTTAACGCCACCTCCGCCAAGCTCCTCATCGAGTCCCTCAAGCCTTACATGGAGTGGCAGAGCACCGTGACCGTTCTCAAGGATCCACCTGCGGAGTACGTCGAGAAGGTACAGCCTGCAGTGGACATCATGGGTGGTCTCGACCAGCTCACCAGCGATGTCGATTCGGGAAAGTTCGCTAACGAGTACGCCTTTGGGTGGGCACTCTACACCTTGATCCAGAGTGCTCACGATGGTCACTTCTCCTACATTCCTGATTCTGTTGGCGGTATCTTCCAATGGGGACGTAACGTGCCTCTGGTGTCGGTCTCCGAAGATGGCGAGCAGCTCCCTGCTGTCTTCGCTTTCGAGGATGTCCTTGGTCTGCAGTACAAGAACATCTCGTACACTCCCTCAGCGGTCGTTAAGATCGACGGATCCGAAGCGACTGAGTTCTTGCAGACTCTCAGCCAGCTCGGTTCTCTCCAGGATCGTGACGCCCTGTACAACAACGTCTTCTACGAACTCGCGCAAGTTGGACTTGGCGACTCTGGAAGTGGTACCGGCATGTTCACTGGCGGCGGCCGCGGTCGCTACGTCTACCCGGGAGCGACCACCACCTTTACTTTTGCCAATGGTACTGAGCGCACGATCGAGAACTACGCCCGCGTACGATACAACTTCAGGAACGTGAACAGCGGCGAGACTCTCGCCAAAGAGTGGTTCACTTACGGTAACGCGGCTGGTGCGATGGCAGAATCCGAGAGCGTCTCGACAGCAGCTGCATCAAAATCTACCGGACCCGGTTATCCTGAGCCTGTCTCTATCGGCCCTCTCAACCTGATCAACGGATTCTACATCGACGGAGACGAATACAAAGATGTCGCTGTCCTGTCGATTCCTAACTTCGTTGGCACTTCGGTCGCCCAGAAAGCCTTCCAAGCTACGTCGCAAGAATTCCTTGCAAAGGCGCTCGCCGATGGAAAGACCAAGCTCATCCTCGATCTTCAAGCCAACGGAGGTGGTACTATCCTGCAGGGCTATGACTTGTTCAAGCAGCTCTTCCCCGACTACGACCCCTACGGCGCCAACCGTTACCGTGCCACCGAGGCAGCTGATCTTATGGGACAAACCTACAGCGAGCGCGCATCCCTGGCCCCTCGTGGATCCAACAGCTCTTTGACGACGGCGCAATCATCATACTTCGATTACCACACGGATATGACCGTGGATGGCAAGCCGTTCACCTCTTGGGCAGAGAAGTTTGGCCCTCACGAGGTCAACGGAGATAACTACACTACACTCGCACGCTGGAATCTCTCTGACTACTATGTCAATGTCAGCTCCGGCGGAATTTATGTTTCCGGCTACGGGCCTCTTGCCAACATCACTGGACCACCCAAATTCCAGCCCGAGAACATTGTCATTGTTACGGATGGTTACTGCGCTTCGACCTGCACCATCTTCAGCGAGTTCCTCACCAAGCAGGCTGGTGTCAAGACCATCGCCATGGGAGGCCGCAGCAACAAGGATGCCATTCAGGCCATAGGTGGAGTCAAGGGCGTGAACAACTACCAATTCGGCTACATCCAGCAGGCCGCCCAGTACTCCATGCAGTGGAACCCCGCGATGAAGGACACTGTTCTCGCTGGATTCAACAACGACATGCCCTTTTACCGAGCGGCTGGCGGCGCTTCTCCAGGTGTCAACGTGCGTGATGGCCTGCCCCAGAATGACACCACCGGCATCGCTCTGCAGTTCGTCTACGAAGAGGCAGACTGCCGCTTGTATTATACACCGGAGATGACCGTCGACATTACAGTCCTATGGAAGGCAGCTGCTGAAGCTCGATGGGGCCAGAGCGGCAAGTGCGTGGCTGGCGGGAACTACGGACAGAAGCGCAGCAGCTACGAAGCCACCACTTCGCTCAAGCCTCGTCGCGTCCACGTTTCGCAGGCCGTTGCTGTCAAGAAGGTAGAAGCTTTCGAGAAGAGCTTTGGCTTGGAGACCAATTGCCACATGACAGGAGACGGCTTCATGCACCCGTAAAGTGCGATTTTTATCTTGTTGCGAAGTAGGACTGGTATGTCCACATGAACGGCGTTTGTTCACAGCATGTCAGCCATATATAGGCACATGGTTTGAGAGAAGGCTTTCTCTCTGGTACATAATAATGACAGCATACAGCAATGTGACGAATAATGAATACTACGTTGGAGTCAATGCTACGGCATGATGCAAGCTCTCTATTGTCACCTGCGTGATGTACGAGTCTGTGTTGCCAGCTTGACATACCAGCTTGACATTGCAGAGTACATTGAGTATCAAGCATTAACTGAAGACATGATGGTGGCTTGCAGACGCTGACGTCGTGCTCGTCTGTTGTTCCGCGCTTCCGAAAATAGCACCGGCAGCTTTCTGTTGTGCTGGGATGATCGCAGGTCACTGCTTTTTAGGGCAGCATCGTTCATCCACATAGGGCCGACCGTCCCCACAGAAACTCGTACCGGTGAGTGACCGTGTTGAGGCCTTCCATGAAGCATAATGGAGGGGAACGCGCTGTATGGCGATGTTCTAGTGACGGTCTGCTGATGACTGGTGAATGCGCACGCTTAGCAAAGCTTGAAACCCTTGTTGGAAAGCCAAGAATACCGTGATCGTAGTCAGCCTTAAAAGGCCTGTTTGACCGGGAGCAAACACGAGCAATTTCGACAAGTCATGTTGCTGGCGGCCAAGGCACGGCCGTCTTTTAGTCCAAGCGCAGTCACCTCGGAGAAAAACGAGGAACATCGTCATTTGGCTCGGTCAAGTAGACACTATCGATAGTGCACCCACAAATGGCAGCAGCTGAATGCCGCGGTTCAGGCACCGTTCGAATGCAACATCCTTGGTATCAAGTGGCGCATGTTGTAGCACGCGAATTGTCGGCTTCCATCGAATCCTCGTGCGCAACTCGTGCTGACTGTGGGGTTATGGTGCCCTCACCTCGTATTAGGACGGAACAGGTAGTCAGCAGGGAGATCGATACAGGGACGCGAGATGAAAATGCGATACTAGGTGCATGGGTAAGTGGCGAGTTATATTTAGAAGAGTGAATGCAAGTACGGGGCCTAAAATGTGCAGTACTTAAACGTCGATCACGCCCCCTAGGTGAAGGAGTACTCGCTGTCACTGCCTTTCGTTTGCGCGACTCTACCTCAACTCAACCCTACCGCACCGACGTTCGCTAGATTGGCGCAATGAGGTTCATCTACTCCCTCACGGCGGGTCTGCTCTCCGCGAGCTTGACCAGCGCTGCGGTTTCTACAGATGGTTCGTGTGGAGGAACCAACAAGTACACCTGTAAAGGCAGCGAATTTGGCGACTGCTGCTCTCAGTACGGCTGGTGTGGTTCTTCGGACGCTCATTGCAAAGCTGGTTGCAACTATGCTTTCGGCACCTGCACTGGCAGCACACCTACAACTCTCAAGTCTTCCACAAAGCCAGCCCCAACATCAACACGTACGTCTGCAGCTCCATCCTCAACACCCACCCAGAAGGTCTCTACCAACGCCACCTGTGGCTCCAACAACGGCGGAGCCACTTGCTTGGGCAGCTCGTTCGGCAACTGCTGCAGTGGCTCAGGGTGGTGCGGATCAACGACAGATTATTGCGGAGGCGCATGTCAAGCAGGGTTTGGAGACTGTGGTAGTAACAACCCCTCAGGCACAAGCTCGACGAGGCCGAGCGGCACAGCATCCGCATCTGCGACTCCTTCAGCAACTGGCGGCGTTCTCCAGTGCCTAAACGGCAAGAATGTTCCCTACAAGATGACCTCAGACGGCGACTACGCTGAGCTTGTCGAGCCTTACAACCTCGCTATTCCGTACAAGCCTTCCGTCGTTGTCCTTCCTCAGACCCAGCAGAATGTCCAGGACGCTGTCGTCTGCGCTGGTCAGAACCGCATCAAGGTCCAGGCTAAGTCCGGCGGTCACTCCTACGCAAGTTTCAGCTCTGGCGGTAAGGACGGCGCGATGATGATCAGTCTTCAGCCCTTCCAGAAGGTTGAACTCGATGCAAGCACCGGTATCACCAAAGTCGGCGGTGGTGTTCGTCTTGGCAACCTTGCTGATGGCATTTACACACAGGGCCAGAAGGCACTCTCGCACGGAACCTGCCCTGGCGTTGGTATCGGTGGACACTTTACCCACGGTGGTTACGGACACACCTCGCGTCATTGGGGCCTTGCCATGGATCAGATTGTTGCCGCTGATGTTGTCCTCGCCGACGGTTCGCTCGTCAAGGCTTCCGCGACCGAGAATTCTGACGTCTTCTGGGGTATCCGGGGTGCTGCTGACTCTCTTGGCATAGTCACCAACTTCTACCTCCAGACACAGGCTGCTCCTTCCAGCATTACCTACTTTGCCTTCCCATTCAGCAACATGTACAACACCAAGTCTGTCTTTACAAACGCCTGGCTCCATCTCCAGGACTTCGCCAAGAACGCCTCGGTCGTTGACAACAAGATCTCATTTGGTGTCTACATTGACAACTACGGCACCTTCAGCTTGAGTGGTGCCTATTTTGGCTCTGTTGATGAGTTCAACTCTAAGGTCAAGAACGAGCTCCTTCGCACTCTGCCTGCTCCTACCTCGTCCACCGTCAAGGCCTACAGCTGGTACGACTACCTCGTCCTTGTATCCGGCAAGACCCAGATCAAGGAGCCTCTAAGCGGCTACGATGAGCACGAGAACTTCTTCGCCAAGTCCATTACCGTCCCTGAGTCTTCTGGTCTCACCTCCGCCGGCCTGAATGCCTGGTTCGACTACATCAAGGGTACCTCGACCGAGTACTACACCATCGTCAACCTGTACGGCGGACCCGGCTCAGCCATCAACTCCAAGGACACCACCTTCGCTGCCTACAACGACCGCGACAGCCTTTGGGTCTTCCAGAACTACGGCTACGGTCTCTCGTCTACCGATTTCATCAACGGCCTCAACAACGCTATCATCAAGGCGCAGCCCCAGACCAACTTTGGCGCGTACTTGAATTACGTCGACCCCAGCTATGATGCCGCCACTGCGCACAAGCTGTACTACGGCGATGCGTTGTATGCTAAGCTGTTGGCGTTGAAGCAGAAGGTTGATCCTAACAATGTCTTCTGGAATCCTCAGGCTATTGGTGCTTAGAAGCATACTTGAGTTGTTATAAACGGAGCGGATTCCTGCATAAGCGATTCGGCGTTCGGGTTCATGCTGCTATTCAGTAGCCATTCTTCTGTAAATATTCAGACGTGCATCGGCGCGTCCAATCGTCAATAGCAATACCTGTAGATTCAAACTTCAGGAATGCCGATATATTGCATTTCCATGTGCTTGCGTTGCCATTTCCGCCGACGTGAGTTCATTCTTGACGTGGAGTCAACATTCCATAGATCGTTCTTCCTTGTGATCGGCAAGGACCGCTTCAAGTTCTCACACGTTCTTGTAGTAGGCTGGAGGCATTCAGCACGCTGCTCTGAAGCCTCGCGCTGTTTCAAGGCTGTAGAATCATCGCTGCAGGACACATGTGTGGTCGCTTCGATCTCCCAAAGCGGTCACGTATTAGGTATGGCCAGACCTTGTAGTTGCCACATCGCGCCTTCCCGGAGACCTCTACTTGTTGTTGTCGCAAGCACGTTTTGACCAGCAACCTCCCGTTGTTTTATTAGGAACTCTGAATGCGCCTTCTGCTCTGCCTGGCCGGACCTTCTGCTTGCCAAAGCACTCATGGGCACTGCTTCCTTTTCCTGTCCAGTTTGCTCGTTGTAAACTTTGGCCTCCAGCAGCGTTGCCAACCAGGCGATACTGCTTACTTCGATCCACTTGTTCACCGTCTGACGCATGCTCGATTGTTGCAAAGAAGGCCTCGATGAGTCGCTGCGCAACAACATCGACCCGGCGGTCCTCGTCGCAACTGTCCTCTTACTTTCGAGAGAATTGATCTCCAAGCATGGCTTTTCGAAGGAGACTTGATGGTGTCGATGGTCTGGTCTCTAAGTTCGGCTTTACACGAAGGCTGGATTACCAAGACACGTTCAACATTCTTGAACAGTTTGCGGTACCCATCCACAGCACGGTGATGCTGACGATTCGTGTGTCTGAGCTTCCAGTATCGTGTAGCCTCGAAGGAAAACATTTGAACGACCTCAAGAGTGTGCACTTTGTCACGTTCGTAACGACACATACCTTTTCGGATACATCGAGCGGCTGTGAAGCGGGGCATGCGAAGATACCAAGCAGATTTAAGCAGCTCAGAGCTTTCGTGACGCAGTTGCCTGCATACAGCACGCACTGATGTTCCGTCACTGTGATGACTGAACAAGGAACCTCCTTCGGCCTGCGTGCCACCTATAAACGATGGTAGCAGACTCGAATACTGAAGCTAGAATTTGATGTCGGAGCTCGGTCGGAAGGCGGAAGAGTGGTGAGGTGTCATTGCGCTCGTATGTCTTGTCACAGGTTCATGAACTCATCTTCACAGATCAGTCTGCGATAAATGCTCACTTTTCCTGGCCAGCAAGATTGGCGGTGCGGAAGCAGCTTTCGCCCTGCATCATAGCACTTTGTATTTTTGAGAGATTTGAGAGTCTGTCAGTACTATACGAGAACGTATTGACGAAGTTTTTGCAATACCGTACCAAACGTGGCCAGGTCCCTTCTCCTGTGTCTTTGGTGACGTGAGACCCCTCATAAACCAACAAAGCGACACTATGCCGGTTGATATAACATATGACCGTGGATCTCGAAACAGATCTTGCTTCCCTACGCTGATGCAACATTACTCGAACTTCGGTCATCCACTCGGCCTTGCATCTGGAGACTCTTAGTCTCTACATTCTGGCTGTGCTGATGCAACTTGTCATGTAAGGACTGCCTCGAAACATCTGAGATGACATAGATTCGTCTCTGAAGAAGATGGTGTTGGCCTCCCGTCCCAGAAGATGTTTGGAGGCGTTCCCTTCTCTGGCGTGGTTCTAGCGCGTTCAAGACGCGTCGTGCACTTCTCAGTTACCGCATTCTAATGTACGTCACATCGACTTGGTACTTCCAGATCAAGCCTCCGATCGCTGATGCATCCCCAGAACAGGTCTTTCTTGCACGGAGATGCTTCGACCTCGCTGCTCCCGGCTTCTTGCAGCAGCCGCATCTGCACCTAGTCTCAACAATCCACGCCGGACCGAGTTCACCCCTCGAATGCTGCTCGACCATCCGTAGCAAGCTCCGCACTTGGACTTGATGTCGAGTTCTGCGCGGTTCGCTCATCGAGCATCGGTCGAATTCTCGGTCCTCTCATCGTGACGTCAAGCGTACATCTGCACCCCAGTTGACCCCGCAATTTGGCAACGCCGGCACGCCGGTAAGCTTCGCATATGGACCGCGTTACAAACGGTACCTGACGATCTGACAAGCACCCTGCTGTTTTACCCGGACTGCACTCCGCTACAGTTGCAAGTGCGGCTTACAGTTTGTGGAGATGCTCAAGCTCGATACTTTTGCGGTACCCCGCAAGTTGTCGCGGTACGGAGGCTTGGAATGATGAGCTTAAATACCAAGCTTGTAGTCGGAAACAAGACGTACTAAGCCTCAGACGTCCGGTAGCTAAGCATTGGACCTCATAGCCCAACATGAGGTTCTTTCAGATTGCTGCTTCAGCGGCAACGCTCGCTAGTTTTGCAAGTGGTATGTCCGCTCCTACCATCACCTTCACTCTTTGCCATACTGACCAGACAAGCCCAGGCTCTCGATCCATCAGGAACGCAACGAGTCATCCCAACTCTTTCGCCTCAGATCAATGCTTTGCCCAGTCTGACACCCACGGTATACGATGAAAGCGCTCCTGACCCTCAAGCGTGTCCGGGCTACAAGGCATCCAACGTGGCTGAGAACGATCATGGCTTCACTGCCGACTTGACCATTGCCGGAGTTAATTGTCAAGCCTTTGGCAACGACATCGCCGACTTGACCCTGGAGGTTTCCTACCAGGCCAAGGCACGTCTCAATGTCCGCATCTATCCTAAGAACATTGCACCTGCGAACATCACGCAGTACATCCTCCCGGCCGACCTGGTCGAGCAGCCTGACTGGGATGGCAAGACGAATGCAAATTGCAGTGACCTTGCATTCACATGGAGCAATGATCCCACATTCCAGTTCAAGGTCTCGCGTGTCAGTACTGGAGAGGAGCTCTTCTCAACATACGGACATGTCATTGTTTTTGAGGATCAATTCTTGGAACTCGTCACGAACATGGTTGATGTAAGCCTTCAAAACTGGGATTGGTGGAAGCCAACTGACTTTTTGGTAGGATTACAATGTATACGGTCTTGCAGAGAACATCCATGACTTCCGTTTGGGAACAAACTACACGCAAACATTTTACGCTGTGGATGCAGGAAATACTATCGATGGTAACGTCTATGGTGTAATCCCATTCTATCAGGAGACACGTTATGGTCAAAACGGTTCAGCGACAACTGCGCATGGCATGTACGCTCGTAATGGTATGTTCGGTCGACCACTCTGCGTTTGAAAGTACTGACCAGCTACAAGCTCACGGCCAGGAATGGCTGCTCCGTGAGAACACGATTGCCTATCGCACTCTCGGCGGGAGCTTTGACCTGTACTTCCTCAGCGGTCAGAAAGATGACGGAAGCTCAAGCGCTCTGACAACTATCTCCCAGTTCCAGGTTGGCTGTATTGGTACGCCAGCTATGCAGGTGAATTTCCATAGTCTGTTTGTTGGCCTTGGCTGAGCATGGGCAGATGTACTGGACCTTTGGCTTCCACCAAGCTCGCTGGGGCTACGAGAATATCTCTGTGGACCAGAGCGTCGTGGATGGTTACCGCGAGGCCAACATTCCGCTCGAGTGCCTGTGGAACGATCTCGATATCTACGACTTGTACCGCGACTTTACTAACAACGATGTCACATATCCGCTGCCCGAATTCACGAACTTCATCGAGTCACTTCACGCCAATGGACAGCACTACGTTCCTATCATCGACAGTAATATCTACGTTTCGAACCCTAACAACGCGAGTGACGCGTATGCACCCTTTGAGCGAGGTGCATCTCTGCAGACTTACATCCGCGATCCCACAACAGGTAAACACTCTTTAAAAACGCTCTGACTCACACTGACGTTCTCAAAGGCGATTTCTACTACGGTGATAACTGGCCAGGCTTCAGTGTCTGGGCGGATTGGCTACTCTCAAGTTCACAATCATGGTGGGCCAATGAGATCATTCAGTGGCACAAGGGCACTCCTTTCGACGGTATCTGGATTGATCTGAGTGAGGCCTCCTCTTTCTGTGCTGGATCATGTGGTAACGGTCGTCTCACTGAGAACCCTGTGCATCCACCATTCCTTCTGCCCGGTGATCCGCTCACTTTCGATTACAACTACCCAGAAGGGTTCAACATCACGAACGCGACTGAGGCTGCTTCTGCCGCGGCCGCTTCTGCATCGCAGGCCTCAGCACTTTCCGCATCTCCTATCCTGCCAGCTGCCACTACCACGACTCAAGGAAGGACCGAGCCTACCCCTGGTGTGCGTAATCTGAACTTCCCACCGTACGTCATCAACAACGTCCAGGCTGGCCACGCTCTGGGCAAGAGCTCGATCGCGCCCAACGCGACACACAATGACCAGTACAACACGACTGAGTACGAGATGCACAACCTCTTCGGCTACCAGATCTCAAACGCAACCTATCATGCTCTAGTAGAGCTGTTCCCAGGCCGCAGACCCTTCACCGTTGGACGCAGTATCTTCGCGGGCAGTGGCAAGACCACCAGTCATTGGGGAGGAGACAACACCAGTACCTGGGGCAGCATGTTCTTGTCGATCTCGCAAGCCTTCACGATGATGATGTCCGGTATCCCCATGTTCGGTGCCGATACTTGCGGGTTCGCTCGCAATACCGACTTCCAGCTTTGCTCCCGCTGGATGGAACTTAGTGCATTTTTCCCATTCTACCGCAACCACAACGTCAAGGCCACCATTAGCCAGGAGGCATACAGATGGTCCTCGGTCGCCGAGTCGTCTCGTCGCGCCATGGCTGTACGCTACAGCTTGCTTGGCTACATGTACACGCTCTTCTACCACGCTCACACTAAGGGTGAGACTGTCATGCGCGCGCTAGCATGGGAGTTCCCTAACGATGAGTCCCTTCGCGGAACGTTCAGCCAGTTCATGCTGGGTCCCTCAATCTTGGTCACGCCGGTCCTGGTGCCGAATGTAGAGACCGTCCAGGGCGTATTTCCCGGCATCGGCCAAGGCGAACGTTGGTACGACTGGTACACTCTTGCTGAAGTTGATGCTCAGCCGGGCGAAAACGTCACGATGCAAGCACCACTTGAGCACATCAATGTGCATGTTAGGGGCGGATCCGTTCTCGTACTCCAGGAGCCTCAGCTTACGACTATCGCGACGCGGCAAACCCCTTACAGCCTGCTCGTCACACTCGGCAGTGACGACACAGCTACTGGCAACTTGTATCTCGACGATGGCGAGAGTCTGCAACCGAACTCGACACGCCTGGTTCAGGTCAGTATTACCTGATCTTCCGCGACTACAGTGCGCCTGCTAACATCGACGTGTAGTTTTCTTACAGCAACAACTGTCTCTCATTCACGTCTGATGGCGACTTCCACAGCGCACCTGCGCTCGGGAACATCACGATCGCTGGACTTCATGAGCAGCCGCAGCATGCTTCGCTCAAGTCTGGTGGGAAGGATTGTGATTACTCTGAGCTAAGTACCTCATTTGATGGTGGTGTGCTCAAGATCTCAGGTCTGGACAAGTACACCTCGGCTGGTGCTTTCGAGCATGATTTTGAGCTAAACTTCAGCTGAGTGCTGTATGCGGCACAGCGACCTTTTGAAAGTTGTCAGGACCCACCCTAGCACATCATCTACATACTTCGCACCTGGTCAATGAACACACTGTATACATGACACTAGTCCTCTATGATAATTCGTGATGAACACCAGCTTCAAGATGCTGTATCTTGCGGACAGGTCTTGTCACGCGCAGACACGCTGCCTCGGAAAGTAAAACAGACTAGTCGACTAGGACAACCCCTTACATACCCATAAAATCGACACTTGCAAGCTCACTATGGGCGGCCACACTGTCATTCTTTCCTTAATATTTGAAGCCGCTGCTACCGCCAAACATCTTCACGTTCTACCGAACACAAACGCTTCACATGATGGATGGAATACCACCCGAGACTCTCTTCAGCATACTTGATGTCCTTGAGAATAACGGCCGTGGGCGTCTCAGCCCATATTCAAGCATCTCTCGAGCACGGCAGACAACTGTCGAGAAGCACGCCTTCCGCGACATTTGGGTAAACATCGATCCAGACGACATCGACAAGCTGCACTCAATCATCGTCTCGGGTCATGTTTTGTCGAGCTCACTTGGTGAGAACAATCTGTGTCAACCTGAACGAATCACCACTTAGCACTAACGTATTAACACCTGGGGGCTCAAGACGATTCGACACAGCATGGTGGACCGCAGCCATGACTTGATTGCTCACGGCTACCGCGAAGGTAGTGGCGCTTGTGTCCGATCCCACAGATCTCCAACTTACGCTCTTCGCCTATGCGCGAATATCGACGGTGGCTGACCTGAGGCCCATCCTGCGCGATGCGCCGACAACCATACCAGAGCTGCGACGACTTGTGAAACTCGAATTGAAATGACCTATACCGTGGGCCTCTGTATCCGACATTCTGGTAATGACAGAGAAGCTACCTGACCTCGAGGAATGCGAGATCGATACACACGATAGCTTTGCCTGGGGACGCATATAAAGGATGGAGTATCGAGAGGGTGCGAACTACCTACCGTCAGTAATGAACAGTGACTGGCTCTGAAAGAATTCCTACCCGCTCACATCAACCGCAGTTTCGCAAAAGTAAGGATGCTGAGTATCAGACTGGCCCATCATGAATGCCACGACGAGGCGCGGGACCCCACGTGCCTACTACCCCTGGAAACACATGAGAACGAGCCTACAATTAGTATACTGAAACATCTAAGCACACTACCGCATTTGACCACGTTACAACTGACGGGTCCGCAATTCATCAGCCTGGAGTTCTTCAGCAGCCTACCGCTCTTTCCAAAGCTTCTGGATTTTCAGCTCGACATTGCGGCCTCAATGATGGACGGCAAGTGACTCCTTGTACCAGACGAGGGCTTGACGGCCAAGATCAAGGGTCCCGGTGAAGAGGAGTCCACACATGACAATTATGGGAACAAGGAGAAAACTTCTTTACTGACGAAAATGACACAGATTCAAGCGTATCCAGTGTCTACACGGAATCCTCCGGTCCACCTTTCCCGTCCTCTCTTCGCGACATCAACGACTCAGAGCAGGCCGTTGAGTATGTCAGACATCTAGATCATCTTCTCGAGAGAGCCACCCCTACCAGGGGCCCCTCCGCTCCATGAGTCCCCACATCGGTGTTAAATATTCTGTTCTGCACTTATCGCAGGTTCAAATCTGGATTCGCATCGGATCTCTTGCTTTTTTTCTTGCCTTCACTTCGAATTTCATGTCAAGTTTTCTAGATTAAGAAATCCCAATGCTCGCCTGCGCCGAACAACTTTCCATCTCACTGGTCTCGCGAGTCCTTATCATCACACCAGCCTTCATATATAAACCCCATGCCATAATTATACGCGATTGACTTTTCATTATGTTCCGGGTACAGTTGCTTGCGCCGTAGCGATAAGAGACTCTCGCGCTCTGCTATCATTGCTCTTACGTTCTTGGACTTGCCGTTCCACTTGCCGTCCCACTCCTCTCTGGCCGACTTGCCGTGCGAGAAGCCTACCTCTATATCTACAGGCCTTTGAGGCTGCTTTGGTCTCGTGATTGCGAGCCATCCAGCCGGGAGGATTGGGCTTTCCGTAGAGGCGGGACTAGGGGCGATGAAAGGTGAGGGCTCGATGATATCGATGCGCTCGGTCACAGTGTCTCTACGCTTTCTAGAAACAGCTTCTGGTGTTGCAAGCTCCTTGACATCCAAACCATGTTTGTTGAAGTGCTCTTCAAGTAGCCGCGTGATGCGATATGGCCTACCCTCATCTTCCAGGAAGAAGGCACGCAGATCTTGATGTAGCCTATTCTCTGCATCGGGTTCAGAACTTTCGAAGCCAAAAGACCCAGATACCACTCTGTCAGTTCTGGCATCCGCATGATATCTTTGGGAGGGACAAGTGCACCGTACATCCAGAACACGTCCGTAAGTGTAAGAGTATGAGTCTTGAATATCCCCCGTAGCCGCGTCGCAAGGCTGTCAACTTGGTGCCTGAGCCCAAACAGCTGTAGAATAAGATGGAGTTTGATGGCCTTTACTGGATCTTGTAACGCCTCGTGAGTACCAATCTCGAAGATACCACCAGAGCAGTGCTTGCCGACGATGACATCGATCAAATTCAAGAGAAAGCTCCAGTCTATGGTTTCGCTGCGAGGCAGGACGATCTCCGTGCCTTCGGTAGTGAGGTATCCAAAAGGAGCAGGTGTGGTCTCTTTGAGTGGCTGTAAGGGTACACCAGCTGCTATGACTTCGCCACGAAACCAACAAGGATGTTGAATTGCGATGTCGATGCAAATCGGAGACGTTGGTGTAGATTCTGAGCCTTCAGCGGGGTCGATGAGCTCGATAGATAGAATGCTTGTGGTTGCGCTCATGTCTGCTTGACGAATCTTGGAACTTGTACAGTATGCTCCTGAGACAACCTGAGATGTAGACGGGAAAGCTATGTACATGCGGTTTCGCGTAAGTGTCCTAAGGAGAGCTGGCATGTTCGAAAGCTATCACTGTTATGCAGGATATCTGCACTGTGAGGACGTAGAGATCCTAATGGGTGCGGAGTCGCGCATTGTGCCTAGATGTATCGCTGCGGTGGGACATAGGGCTGAATCAAAGGACGAGAGCCTCTGCGAACGCTCAGGCTGATTGTGAAGCAGGAGCGTTATTCAGCGTCACTGCGACTTCGTCATAATAGACGGTGGACCAAGTGACGGCGCTGCCAAAGCTCCCTTTCACTTCAATCCCACCTTGACCCCACAAAGTTTCGCTGCAAATATGGCCTTTTTCCCACACCAACACAGCGACTGCTCGGTATACAATGTCTTGTTTACTAGAGTTCGTGTCAGCATCGCCCCTTCCACACGACGTGAGCGCACCGCCCTACGCCATCTTTGGCATCTACGGCAGTGACATCACATCGTCACTTCCTCCGCGCATCCCACTTAAGCTCATCCTTCATTTTGCCCCAGCGCTGCAGAAATGGGCACTGCCGACCCCAGAACCTACTTACCTACCGCGCGCCATTGCACGCCAGTCCTTGCGCATGCCTTGCGTTGGAATTGACGTCCAAGCTTCAATTGATGTCGCAGGCCTTGGCTGGATCATCATACACATTCTTCACCTGGGCGGCTACAGACTTCCAAAGGAGACGTTCGGCGTGAATCCTGACCTCGCAACATCGGTAGCCATACACAATGCCTGGCTCGCGCTCGAGTTGCAGCTGAAGGCCTCCGCGGTCTGCACACACACATCTACGGTCAGCTTATATACACCGAGCCACCAGTCTCTATATGGGGTATGAACCTACTATGGGACGCCTTTCCAGCTGGCTCAGAGATCATCAAGGCGATGGGTCTCAACTTCATCCGTGGCCACGTGAATCTGGAATACACCGCCTCCCAGTCTCTCGAGATCATCGCCTGGTTTCAGTCTACGCCCGAGCGGTACGCGCTCTTCAACAGCCTGAGGTACGCCATGCCAGAAGTCACCGAGCCGGAGGTCGAGACGGTCACGATCGCAGCTGAAGAGGCGAAGAAGATCAGTGGATGCAAGATGATCGGCAAGAAGGTTGGCAAGAGCATGAAGAAGATGGTATATGGCGAAAGCGCGAACGAGGTCCGCGACGTAGGGATCATGGAGCGAGGTGCGACTAGGAAGGTCAGTCTGCAAGAGAAGCAGGAACGAGAGGCGAGCGACTTCGAAGCATTGAGGCAGAGACTGCGGCGAGCAAGGAGCGACGACAGTTTGCGGTCAGTCGAGACTGCGATTTGGAACCCATAAATACTAGAAGAAGAGGACCAGGAGGAGGAAGGGGTGACAGTCAATGATGATATGCACGACAAGAGCAACTACGACGGTAACATCAGCGCAGACCTTGCTCGAACGCTGGAAACCATTCGACTGAGGCGAGAAGTTCGAACCGCAAAGCACAAGCGTTCCCCGTCGTTGCCAGCGGCATTGACGATCGATAACCTGCAGCGCCGTGAGGATGAAGAGCAGCCAGTCTACACAAGACGCGTGCCCATGATGCGACACCGCCGGCCATTCAGCACGACCACAATAGGGAAGGAGCATCGCCTGTCTATCGCCGACCTGCAGAGAAGGATCGAGGTGTTGAAGGAGAAACAAAACATTCTCGTGGAAGAGTCTAGGAAGATTACCGCTAGGACAGATGACAAGGACGATCTCGAAGAGGGGGAGGAAGATGACGAGTGAAATCGGGCCGCAGTGATCTCAGGTATTGCAAAGTCGCCGCTGCACAACTAAATCAGACCGACAAATGTAAGGAATCGATGAACAAAGGAAGCAGCACAACGGCTTTCCGTGCTCATCTCAGCCTTACCCAAACCTCACCCCAACACCCCAGCCATAACTAAACCCACCATCCCCATCACACCCCCATATCCCCAATGATTCCACTCCCCTGTGCCCGCTTCCCTCTTCACCACCCACCCATCAACCCCCGCACAGCCCGCCGCCGCAACCATCACCAGTCCCGCGCTCCTCCGTGTGCCGCACCACATCGAAGCGAAGATCGAATTAGCGATGAAGATATCTTTGGCGCCATAAAGCACCATGATGCGCTCCATGAGGGCCCAGTCGTGGGGAGACGAAGGCGTAGAGGTGAAGCCGAAGAGGGAGAAGCCGGTGCGTGGGGAGAGGATGTATGTTGCGCCGAAGGCCAAGAAGATTGTGCCGAACAAGGTAGCCAGGTAAGGGAGGAAGGGGGATCTCGAGAGACCCATGATGCGATGCAGTTGTGGAGTGAAGGAATGGAGTTCTTCGAGTAGGAAGTCGCGGGTGGGACAACGGTAACTGATTGTTGATTTTGATGTCTGATTAAGAGGAGTATACAGTTGTAGATTTCAGTCGTCGCGACGGCGCTTGATGCTTATGCAGAGTAAACACCCCGCTTTTATGTTCGCGCCAAGGAGACGCGTCTGGAGGACGACGCGTTCCACGGGCACCGCTCCGGTAAGGCAGCCATCGCTCCCCACCACGGCCTCAAGCCACAACTGCCTTGTCAGCCAGCTATCGTTGAGGAGACGCCGTTTGATGTCGGAGATGTCCTGTCGCGATGCCGACGAAAGGGCGACGCCGCAAACGGGACGGGGTGGGGAAGGAAGGAGGATGGGATGCATTTGGATTGTATTGCATTATGTTATAGCTGGGGGGATTGCTAGCAGCTGTTAAGTGTGCTTAAAGACAAGATTCAGTGGGTGTGGTCGCGCCTAAATAGGTGCAACAATAGCTTTGAGCGATCAAGAGAGGTTATGCCGTGCAAGCACGGGTAAGGCTCAGCGTCCATCTTTGTAGACTGGTTCCTGCCTGGCGAAGCTGCGCAACACCTCGTCGACCTCTGTCAGGGTGGTGGTGCGCATATCCATCCGCCAATGGGGGTTTGTCCAGGGCTTAACGGGGTGATAGGCGTCGTTGGCATCGTAGCTGTACAGCTCTAGTCGTGGTCCAAAGAGGAGCATACCATGACCTTTCTGCATACCTCCGATGACACCAGTCAGGTCGCTGAGCACGTCGCCGCGGTGGTTGAGACGATCTCGAGACCAGCGAAGGAAGGTCGTCAGATCGTCTAGGATGATCACGAGATGGGTGTGCGTGCGCCAATTGAGTGTTTGCACACCTTCGACCACCTCTGCGGTGCCCTTTCTGACGACAAAAGCCGCCATGTTCTCAGGATTGATGATATGCCAGGTAGGATCAACGTGCAAAACCTTCTTCTTCTTCTTGGGGGCTGTCTTTCGCTTCGTGGACTTGGGGATGTCGATGTCAGAGTCTGGCTCGTCATCATCTTTCAGCATGAAGTTGACGCCGTACTTGGTAATTGGACCCAGAGCGCATTGCTCGACGCGGTACTGCTGAGAGGCAGGGTAGTGGCGCTGGAGAAGGGCGGCAGCCAGCTCACTGGCGTGCTGCATGTGTGCCGAGAGCGGTGAGATAGGGAACGCATAGCTGGTGTGGTAGGTGTCGTACAGAGTCTGCAAGCGGTCGTCGATCGGGAGCGTGTTCTGCTGCTCATCGACCACGTCCATGGCGTTAGCAGATACTTGGTTGCCATTCTCTTGCGCCGTCACCGCTTCAAAGGGCCCATCCATGTCCGTGGAATAGTACTGTAGGTCAATTTCGGCAGGTAGGTTGTGGAGGTTCATCTCTGGTGTGCCGGTCAGGCTATGTACGGCCATCTTAGTGAGCTGCGTGTTTATGGTTGAGTTGATTGTTGTTGAACAAGCTGCGAGGTGAGACAGTGTCTTGGGTTGTAAAACCAACGGTGACGCCGCCCGCAGCTCGTAGACACCAAGTGAAGGCAGCTTGAGGCCTCAAGGAGCTCCAGCCTCCACTGCGGCTGCCTGGCTGTCTATGTCGAAGTGGCCTCTTCATTGCGGTTGCAAAGGTCTTCTCACGTGCAGCAAATGTGCAGCTCAATCTTCCATGGCCACATCGTCCTGAGTCTCTGCTGGCTGCGCTGCACCATCGGTACCTTCACCCGCAGCCTTCTTAGCCTGCGCCTTGGCCTTCTTCTTGACCTTCTTTTCCCTGTTCCTCCTGGTCCGCTTCTCACGCTCGGCCTCCTCCTTTTCTGCCGCAAGCCTGGCCCTTTCTTCCTGCTTGTCTTTGTTTGCAGCCTTCTTCTTCCTGAGTGCAATGCGCGCCTTCTTGCCCTTTCGTGTGCGCTTATGCTCCTTCTCTTCGAGAGTGGCCAACATGGGAGGGTGTCCGACTAGTACCGTCTTCTTGATGCCATCTTTCGTGATCTTGGTGACCTTCCACGGCACTGCACAGGCCGGCCATGGCTGCCGCGACAGCTCCAGCACAGTCGTTCCATCGATTGCAGCAGCGCGCAGTGCCAGCTCCTCATCACTCGTCGGCTCATCGGCGAAATAGTAGCTCTTTGGCTTCTTCACCAGGAACCCTGATCCATCTCCTTTGTCTAGGCCCGGCGACGAGAGCCGCACTCTCAGCGTCGCGGGCGCAGCGTTGGCCGGCGCTGCGAACAGGCGCAGCTCTGCCTCGTCCTCGTCACTCTGCGCTGCGACGTGCTCATCGCCGATGGCCTGCTCCGTGGTCGTGAAGGCGAATTCGGTGGATATCCGCTGGCGCAAAAGCTCTTCGATGTCTCGATCGGGCGTCGATGGCGGGGACTGCTCTGGCGATCGGAGCTCATCGCGGCGCACCCTTGCACGCACATTAGCAGGGCGAACAACGAATAGAGCCGTGGAAGCTGCCAATTACCGCTTTGCGCTGGGCAGGTCGAACGTGGAAGACATGGCTGCGTGCGGCGCGCGTGTCTTAGTCGTGAGCTGCGTCCTGGTGTCGAAGACTTTGTCGAGCGCAGGTCTCGCGTGGGCACATCCGCGCGGTGCACGCGAAGCTCGGCTAATGTCAGGATCGTTAGCAGCACGGCTGGAGCCGCCGAGCATCAGGTAGACATGGGTGCCACTGGGACTGGCCGGCACTCCTGCCCGGATCACACAGAAACACAATCTTGGAAACCTCTTCCACGCATCCGCTCGCGGCCTTCAAAATTTTGCAATTACCGCGGCTCCATGCGCGGTGCAGCCCAGGGAAAAAGTTCGGGGACTCTGAGTGAGCACGATTCATCCGAAGACACGGATGAGGTCTGCGGCGCTGGACGGAGGTCTTTTTGGCGTCGTGTCAGAAATTCATTAGAGTGCGCGCCTTGCCAGAAGCGTATGTCTCTTGGCTTTCATCTAGGGGCGAAACGGCCTGGTCTGTGTTATGGCACATGGAACGGCCGTTGACGATGCTCGTCCAGACCATCGTCGATGCCGAAGGATCGCATTTTGACTGGCCTCCACCATGAGTCCACAACACCATGCGCCTGTGAACGGAGTGCTAAGCGATGAAGCCACCAAGGCCTTGTCCAAGACAGGATCGTGCGCCGTTGTTCCCGAATACAGTTAAACGCGTCACGCCCACGCAGGTGCTGTCCCTCGCTGCCAGTCGTTGGTGCATCGCTCCGCGGATATCAGGAACACTCACGCACAATTGCGGGCGCGTGGTTTGGACCGAGTAACCTTTGTACCCTGATTCTGCCGCCCTGGTGTCGACTGCTCCCCCCGCGCGTGCATCGCCCCAGATAATGCCACGGTGAGACGATCAGAAGACGATCAGAAGACGATCAGACTCGACGATGCCCTGCACACTGAGTTGGCCCGAGGCAGCGCGCGAGCGCGACCTCCAAAGGTGGGTTGAAGTTGCTAGTGGCTGATTGGCGTGCTGTCACTCAGGTGCGAACGGCAGTCCACATGCTAAAGACCACAGATACTACCGCCCATGGCTCGACGCGCAGAGCCTCGTCGACAGCTCGGTGGGCATAGGAGAGAGGGGCCTGACGGCTGTCGGATACAAGCCGGAGGCCTCGCGCGACAAGAGCCTGACGGCCTTCGCCCAGCTCGCCGCCCTGCGCCTCAATGTGCGCCGCTGCATGGTCTCGCTGATCGACTCGAACCGCCAGTACATCCTCGCCGAAGCCACCAAGACAGTCTCGCTGTTCGAAGCAGAGGCCGAGGTCCCCGAAGACGAGGTCTGGCTGGGCAACACCATCCTGAACAAGACCGATGCCGTGTGCTACCACACCTTCTCGTCGACGTATACCGCCAAGACAGCGAAGGGCGACACAGTCACCGCCGAGTGCATGGTCATTCCCGACTGTCGACTGGACCCGCGGTTCGCAGACAAGGACTACGTGAAGAGTGAGCCGGGCGTGCGCTTCTACGCCGGTGTGCCCATCATCACCAAGGCAGGGCACCGCATTGGTGGTACGTAAAGAAGTCGCTGTAGACAGCTTGCCCTGCTGACCGCGGTACAGTGTACGCCGTCTCCGATGAGAGCCCCCGTGAGGGCCTCAGCGCCGCCGACATGCGCTTCATGCAGGACGTCGCTGCCGCCGTCATGGAGCACCTCGAGCTCGCCAAGGACAGTGACGATCGCGTAAAGGGCGAGCGCATGGTCCGCGGGCTGCAGCAATTCATTGAGCGATCCTCGGTTGCCGATATGCGAGACGAGGCCGGGCCCCGCATGTCCACCATGGAGCGCCAGACAGAGAACGCCCGCCTGCAGACCCTCGAGGAGGACGAAACCGCTTCCGGCGCCGTGACTCCGTCGACCGCTACCAAGCACGCCCAGCGCAAGGCGCACGCCGAGTCTGACACTGCTCGCGTCTTCCACAGAGCGGCGCGCATCATGCGCCAGTCGACCATGGCGGACGGTGTCGTATTCTTTGACACCTCAGCTGCTGGCATCAAGGGCGGTCTCTACGATGACGGGACCTCGAATGCGAGCAGCGACGAAAGTGTCACCAACAACACCACCGACTTCGATACCGCTGATTCAAGCGCAACTACCAGGCGGCGCAGGAGGCAAAGGGTGACATTTGCTGGCGACACTGCGTCAGATCCAAGAATTTCGTCAGATACTGACAGCAAAGCGTGTCCGGTCGTTGGTCTGTCGCTGCGTCAAGGAGCAGCAGTAATTTCCCACAAGGATCTTGCCTTCAGCGAGGCAGCTATGGAGCGCTACATTCACCGCTACCCATTCGGAAAGTTCTTCAACTACAACGAAGAAGGCGTTGGGATCAACTCGAGCGATGAAAAGTCGGAGCGTTCAGAGACTGACCAGTCAGACCGCACAGCGACCTCGCCAACCGGACAGTCGAGGAGGAGAAAGCGAAGGGAGAGGTTCATTCCCACCGAATTCCTGAAAGTGCTGCCCAACGTGCGCACGCTCATCTTCTTGCCGTTGTGGGATCCTTCGTCAGAGCGCTGGGTCGCCGGAGGCTTCATCTGGACAACCCAAGCTGGAAGGCTGATGAGCCCTGAGAACGAACTCCCTTACCTTCAGGCCTTCGGCAATAGCATCACGAGCGAAGTGGCACGCTTGAGTGCGCAAAAGGCGGATCGAGCCAAAACGACATTCATCGCCTCCATCTCTCACGAGCTTCGATCTCCACTCCACGGCATTCTTGGATCAGTCGAATTCCTTCGCGACACGGTTGCTTCGGCATATCAGGAGTCGTTAGTGTCATCCATCGAAACATGTGGTAAAACACTGCTAGACACGATTGATCACGTCCTCGATCATGCTAAGATCAACAAGCTACGGAACACTGGAGCGCGTAAGAACAAGCGTGGCGCCGAGGGGCGGACGAAGAGACTACCATCCGACAACTCAATCTTGGGCGTCACGGCCGACTTTGACTTGGCTCAGTTGGTCGAGGAAGTCTGTGATACAGTGTGCGCCGGACACACATTTCGCAAGAACCACAACGTCAACACAATCTCGACGGACGTTGACACCGAACATGTAGGCGTGAGTGGCGCGACAGGGGAGGACTCAACCACCGCCAATGGCGGCAAGGTTGTAGTCGGCAAAGATAACCAGTCTGTCATTGTTTCGCTGATAGTCGCGCCGTACGTCAGCTGGGCCGTCCGCTCACAGCCGGGCGCCCTTCGAAGAATCGTCATGAACCTCCTTGGCAACGCTCTGAAGTACACCGATACCGGCTTCGTTGCGCTGAATCTGGTTCAATCTGGGAAAACACCGCAGCACATCAACCTGAGTTTGACCGTTGAGGATTCTGGTCGCGGAATGTCTGCAGACTTCCAGAAGACGAAGCTCTTCTCGCCGTTCAGCCAGGAAGATCCGTTTGCGTCTGGTACCGGATTGGGCCTTAGTATCGTCAAGCAGATTGTGGAATCTTTGAGGGGTGAGATCAATGTCAAGAGTACTGTGAGCGTTGGAACGCAGATCAACGTCACACTTCAGCTGCCCATCGGCTCGAGTGAGGCTACTAAGGTCAGCCGCAACCTATTGGACGCACCCGAGTCCCTCAAAGGGGCGTCTGTCAGCATTCTCTGCGAGTGCGATTCAATTGGTGGCCAGCGCGGCATGAAGGTCAAGGAGTCCATGTCTAATGCCTGTCAAGGCTTCAACATGAACGTTCTCGACGTCTACGACCCCAACTTGTCGAACAAGAGGGTGGATTTTCTCCTCACTGATGCGCCTTCTCTCGACCGATTGTTGCAAGAATCGAGCTCAAGCTGGGTCAATGAGACGCCGCTGACTGTGGTCTGCGTATGCACAGACACAGCGGAGAAGACAAATCTTGAGAAGCGACTAGGCAGGCAGATTGAAGCTCTGGGCTGGACGGCGGAGGTCCTTACTCAACCGTAAGTCGATGTGCATTACTACAACAATACTGTGACAGCTGACAAGGCCACAGATGCGGACCTCGCAAACTCGCCCGTACCCTGCTCCAATGCCAAAAGCGCGCCACCAAGACCGCCCACGACCGGCACATCACGCGCTCCATGACCGCCCTGGGTCTCCACGAACACCAAACCCTCGCACCCCCAGGCGCACTAACCGAAGAACAACGCAGCATTTCCGACAGCATCGCGCTCTCGCCACCATCCGAGGAAACATCAGTAACCATCTTCGGCGCCCCTTCACCACCCCCCGTCCTTCCCTTCTCATCAACCATCACACCGCCCCAGTCCACAACCCCCGGCTCCCCCGGCCCAATCGAGGGAACCGAGTATTTCAACCCGCGCGTCCTGCTCGTCGACGACAACGCAATCAACCTCAAGTTATTAGTCGTATTCGCCAAGCGGCAAAAACTGCGGTACTGCGAGGCGATGAACGGGCTCGAGGCGTTCGAGACGTATAAATCCGAGGCCCACCAAAGCACGCCTGCGGCGCGGCCGTTTGACTTCATCCTCATGGATATCAGCATGCCGATCATGGATGGCCTGACGAGTACAAGGAATATTAGAAAGTTTGAGAAGGAGATGGGACTCCCCAGGGCGCATATCGTGGCTCTGACTGGCTTGGCGAGTGCGCAGGATCAGCAGGATGCGCAGGATGCCGGCGTGGATATGTATCTTGTTAAGCCGGTGAAGTTTGCGGATATCAAGAGGATTTTTGGCGGGAGGTGAGGACGTAAGGCGCGTACTGTGCAGTCGTGATGGGCACGTGGACGGTGGGCTGTGGTTTGTTCGGGTGGTGGGGTCTGGATTGGATGGTAGGGCACGGTTTGGGTCATTGAAGGTTTATGGAAGGGTGGAAAAGTCGCGTTTCTTTGGTCAGCATTTCCTGGGCGTCTTGCATTGTGAGGCATAGGCATATGCGTTGGAGTTGGTGGTCATTTCTATCTACATGCATTATAAGGATCGAAGACGTTGGGCCAACGTAGATCTAGAAGCGCTTGTTAGAGCGCAATCCATACTTCTTGTTATTGTTGTTACTGTTGTGTGTTCACCTTTGCGAGTGGGTTGTCTTGATGTTGTCTCGATGTTGCCATGTATTAACGCATCTCGACAGGGAAGGAAGGTGTGTAGGCTCCATGCATGCCCTCGGCTTGATCGAGTGGGCAAAGCTGAGCTATACGACTAGTGGGTTTCGAATGCATGTGCAGTCGTCGAAATGTGACAGCTTGCATCGTTGAGCTGCTGACTGCTCAGGCTGACTCACAGCCGCATCGGTGCACAGTAGCAGTCAGCGCGCCTTTTGCTGGTGTATTGGAGAGCAATGAAGGCCAGTGCTTGTCGACAAGGTAATGGCAAACACTGCGCAAACTGGCTATTGTGCGATACCGTGACGTGAGATGTCTACTCCTATTCAGATATCCGTCTGAGTACAGCTGTCTGATGTAGCTAGCATTGGGGCACTACAAATGGGAGGACCTTAGAAGGTAAGAGCGATAACGTGCAAAAGCAAGAATCCAAAAGCAAAGGAATGCAAGAGAAAGACGCAAGAGAGATTGCGCGCGTTTTCCTGTTGCTTCCGGAGGAAGCATCTGCATTCTTTGGTGGTCATGGTAGTACTTGGGCGCAGAAAGCGAACCCTCTACTTGGTTGAAATTAGAGTGCGCTCTTATTACCCGAGCACGTTGCGATCAACTCACACAAGTAGGTTGAGAGGGCGTGCGTAGCAGAAGGTAACGTGTTCGTAGAAGGCATAGGTAGAAGGAAGGAGCAACAACGTGCAAAAGCAACATCGTGTAAGAGCAAAAAGACAAGGCAAGACTACAGCAACATGGCAAACTCTGTAAGGTAAGAGAAACAATGAGACAGGCTGCACCACTAATAAGAGCAAGAAGACACAGAGCCATGTGTACACTGCATTGCGCCTTAACAGTCAAGCAGATGCCCGTCCTTAAGCGCTCTATGCGCGTGATAACCAACATCTTTACGCCCGACAGATCTTCGTACATTTGTCCAGATATGCTTTCCGGAGAACATGTTCACAGCGTACAGATCCAGATCTTTTCGTGTGACAGATTCGAATGTCACACCGCAGTAGGACTCACTGCTTTGGACCGGAACAGAGCACTTCTCCGCACATGTGACCCAAATCATGATCAAAAGGACTTCCAGCCAAGCATCTTTCAGATTCAGGAGTTATCGAGTAGCCTAGTTTTTGTCGTTGGTGTCGTGGTGAGAGTAAGAGTGCATCGCTGGCTGGTGAAAGGTACAGTTGTTTCTGCGACAATTAGTTCTTATGTGTAATTACAGATTCGGCTCCAAAAGGTACCCAATCATGCTGCATCCAAAGCAGCTGACCTCTGAACCCTTCTAGGAGGTGTGAAGATCACCATTGTGCTGAAACCCGTACTGCCCGAACCGACCCTCACGCAGTTTCAGATCCTCCTTCCGCCGAGCCTCTTGACCGTCTCCCGCTGAAACGGATTCGAACACGAACCAAGCCCACCGGCGAATGATTCGTCATGTGCATCGTCTTTGCGACCTCGATGTTCCACTTCGACTTTGGCACCACGGCTTCGATACATCTTGACTCAGCCAAGTGTACCGACCCAACTGCACAACCCCGTCCGACCTGCGGGATTGACTTGCGGTAACATGGTAACCGAAAGCAAGACGGTTGCGGCCAGAGGAATGCCGGTTGCAGTGGCGTTTCGGTGCGAAGGATGCTCTCCACTGCTGGTCGGTGATATTGGCGGTCCAGCCTATAAAGAGGGAGAGAACGAAGAGAGGAACGACAGCATAACGAGCGCGCCGTCTGTCTAGCTTCTGCGTCGATGGCGAAGCGCTGTTCGATTTTCTTGTTTCCGGAAGGAACCTCTGCTACACCACACTGCTACTACGGAACCTCTGCTTCCACATTTTCCACATGGACAACGGCGAACCGCCGTCACTAGCCATTTTGGCGACTTCCAAATCTCCAAGGACAGCTTCGAGGCGGACTTTGGAGCGCTCCAAGGCTGATGATCGAGCCCTTTGTGATCACGATGTGTCGGTCTTGAAAAGGCGAAGTTCCGGAGAGACACAGGCTGTACGGAACATGCATACAGTGCGTTGATAAAGAGGTTGAGCGAGTGAACCATACCGAAGGGTCTTTCCACAAGCTTGTCCTTCGATATAGATGCCGAAAGCCAAGTCAGAACGCCCTCAAAGCGATACATACTCCAGCACAGCTTCTTGATAGGCAACTGATTACATGATATCATTACACTAGAGTGATGCCATTATCAATGAGAGAATGGTTGCCCCAATTTGTAGGTTAAGCAAATGAAATAGCTGTGAAACACCGTGGTCCCCATATCCACCATATCCATACATAGATCGTAGCCGCGCATGAACATAGGCGGGGCGAAGATCCTAGCGCTTGGTCATGACAAAAGAAAACTGCATGTTCGTCGTGACACTTCTCGAGACATGCCAAGAGCACAAGATCCCATGCTACGAACGCTGCGACAGTGACCTATAAGTCTTGAAACTTGGCCTTGGCGTGCACATTGTCAATAACGCTGAGTAGCAGGGGTGCTTAAGCGAATGCTCCCACGATGGCCATACTGCAGGATGTTAGCGTGTGAACCAGTTGAGGGTTTAGAAGTGGACTTACCCAGCAGCGCCCATGAGCACGTAGATGAAGGCACGTGTCTTGTCCTTGCCGGTCAGGTTGTGGGAGGCCTCTTCAGAAAGGAAGTCCTCGGCAAGCAGATCAACGAGCGCAGCGTAGATGAGCAGACCGGATGAGATGGCGTTGAAGACACCAACGATGATGAGACCGAAGGCGCTGTTAGGATCGTACGAGCTGCGGGTGAAGAGACCGATAGCCTGGCCGATGGGAGCGGTGGTGCCGAAAGCTACAACAAGAGCCCATGGTTTCCAGCTTCCGTTGGGGTAAGGTACAGCTGCGATACGGGATCCAAGGCCGAGGCCTTCGAACATCTGGTGGAAGACGATGGCGATGAGCAGAACGATAAAACCTTCTGCTGTGATGGAAACGGTCATACCAACGAAAACGGAGTGGAAGAGAATACCACCTTCGATCAGAGTAATCTGGAGAGACTGCTTCTTGAGGACCAAGGGATCGACAGGCTGGTTCTCGACATCCTCATCGAAGTAAGAAACCTGCGCATCGGGACCCTTCTCTTGAGGGTAGCTTGGAAGAGCGGGCATTGCGCGGTTGACCATGTTGACCATCTCTTCGCGTTGGCGAACGTACTGCTCATAGAAGACGATGAACCATGGTGGCATCTCAGATCGTGGCTCCATCTCATCGTGGTCCTTGGGGAACGAGAAGTTTTGGGTGGGATATGTGTTCTCGACCCAGCCCTTCTTGTCATCGCGGATCGTAAGCATAGTCTTCTGTGAGTCGTAGCTGTTCCTCCTCTGCATCGGGTTGCGCATTGCTGCCTGAATGCCTGCGGGCGCGGCACCTCCGTTGAACTCTTCGCCCGTTGCG
The DNA here is from genome assembly GCA_011058865.1 of Didymella keratinophila. Classification (NCBI taxonomy): domain Eukaryota; kingdom Fungi; phylum Ascomycota; class Dothideomycetes; order Pleosporales; family Didymellaceae; genus Didymella; species Didymella keratinophila. The sequence goes on from SWKW01000038.1 coordinate 82,268, forward strand.
CTTCCGTGAGAATGACCACCAGTCTTTGCGTTCAGCCACATCTCGACCACGAACAAGATGAAGAGTGAGCCCATCATGATGACACCAGGTAGCGCAGGGTACTTGTCGGTGAAGAGCTCAGGCAGACATGGGTCGTTGAGAGATTGAAACGCCGTAGGGAGAAGCTGCAAATTGTCAGCAACGTTCAAAAGACCAGAATGCTGTACGTACATGTACGAAGGCAGTAGCAATCAGAACACCGGTACCAAAGTGCTTGCAGAAGAAGAACACCTTGGGCGGAATCTTCATCCACTTGACTTTCTTTGCAACAACTGGAAATCCACATCCTCCGATAGATGCGGCGAACACAATGACTGTACAAGGATCAGATAATTGCGTATACAATACAGAGTTCCCACTTACACACTGCAGCCACGTGAAGAGGGAAGTCGTACTCGGCACCATCCGCCTCACTCCCGCATTGTGGCTTCTCCATGGTAGACATTGTGACTTTGATAATTAGGAATTTTGAAGTGCAAGAAAGGAATCACAGATTTTAAACTAGAACTGCCAGCAGCCTTGTCGCCAGCGACGGAAACGAAAGGAAGTGGAAAGGGAAATGACGAACGAGACTCTTCCAGAGAGTGTTGAAAGGTCGAGCCCCAGGTTGAACGTAAGGTAGAGGCTGGGCATGAGGAGCTCGAGGCTATATGTTCGCCATCAGGGTTCGACCTGTTACAGAAGTATTAACCACATTCTGCTTGATCATCAAGACTCTAGAGCGAATCAGGCGGAAGAACTGATGATGCGATGGTCCCTGCCACAGATCTTGTGTTAGGATAGGTGCTTCACATTAGAGCGCGGAGGTTCAGACGTTGCCGGGAAGTGTCAGCGAGGCTTGTTCCAGGAACGCGTGGACCACCAAGATAACAGTGATATGAGGCTGCAAGGCTGCAAGTGGATATCACTGCTCGCTGCGATGTCCAAGATTATTGGCAAGCGGCTGACGTGCTAGGCAAGTTGGGGAGGCGACTGGGCGCGCCCGAGGAAGATCTGGGGAAGGACCCGCAATCATGCGGCTTGCATTGTTGCGGCTCAAGTCTTGTTTTCGCCGAGTGGGACAGCTTGCAAAGAGTGGGAGCATTGACGCGTCGACAAGGCTTTCTGCGGCAATGCCAGTTCGAGGACCTCCGTGCACGAACTCGGCTAACCCAACAAACCGTTTCGAGATTGTCCTGACGTGACTGGCCAAGACCAGATGGTTTCGTAGTAATATGGCTGAGGAAGCTTGAAACTTGGATTGGCCTGAGACGGATTCTGGAGGATGCTGTTGTTTTCGTGTACGCGCCACAGAACCCCATCACAGACCGCCGCATGCTGTTAGCGCCTTCACATGATTGGTCGACGATTAAAGGAGGGCAGGAGCAGCCAAAACTTCCACCGTACCCCTGCCAAGCTGTCGCACCTCATTGCCAACCCGCAACATATCCACACTTCTTGCTTTCTGATCCTCAGAAGTCTTGATCGGTGCCAGCAAGCTTTCGCGCCACTTGTACTCCACGATGATAGCAGTCTCGATGTTTTTGGAAGCGGGCGCTACCCCCGCTCCCTCCGCTTCTGCAGCCCGCCAAGCTCGTTGGAGTATCAAGACAAGGCTAAGCATGCCATGGAATTACCTTTTGTAGTTATACGATTTGCTTGAGCAGGTATGCTCGTTGCTTAGCGAGTTTCACAGCGCGGTTGCTCTTGCCTTGGCTGCGTAGAACCACACAGAACCATAGCACATCGCAGACTCGAAGCGAGGCCGCCACAGGAGATGCCTATCAGGCTCGAACACAAGCCTCCTCAACGCGGAGTGGCGGACCGTGGTAAGGTCTGCGACTGTTTATTACTTCGCTGTCCCATTGCTGTGATTGATGCCTTCCTTTTATCCCACCACCTATCCACCGATCGACACTCAAGTCTAGCAAAAGGTATCACACCACAACCCGGGAAACATGTCTTCCGACCCTCAGAGTAAGTCTCACGCAGTTACTTAATCTTTCTTCTCTGACGAGCCCTCAGCCTCTGCCAATGAGCAGCCTCAGAGCCAAGTGGTCGACCAAGCGACAGCGGCAGTTACCACCTCATCGGCGCCAGCAGATACCATACAACAGGTGTCACGCACAACAACGGCTTCCACACAAGTGGCCAAGGACAATGCTGCTGTCACTGTGGACAGTGCCGATCCTCTGGATCTTGGCAAGCACCGCCGATCAAACGTGACCCGGGCTCAGATGAAGGCAGATTACCCTGAGGCAAACAAGAAGCGCATGAAGGTAAGCAATAACCATTGTGCTAAGCGATTGTCACTGACAAATACAGAAATTCTACACACGGCAGAATCAGCTCATCGATCAGTTCCTCCAGAGTGGTGATGAGGAGCGGTTAGCTGCTCTCGACACCGTAGAGAACGGACCGAAGGTCAAGTTCGCCGTCAATGCGTCGTTCATCGTCAACTTCTGTCTATTCGTCATTCAGATGTATGCTGCGATCTCGACAGGCTCGCTGTCTCTCTTCGCTACCGCAGCAGATGCCTTCATGGATCTTGTGTCGTCATGCGTGATGCTCATCACCAGCCGGATGGCAGCACGGCCAAGCGTCTACAAGTACCCTGTCGGACGTACAAGGATCGAGACTATTGGCATCATCATGTTCTGTTGTTTGATGACTACTGTCGCCATCCAGCTGATCATCGAGTCTGGAAGAGCACTCGGTGCAGGCGCCAAGGAGGCTGAAGAGCTTCACATCATCCCGATTGCTTTCGTAGCAACAGCCAGTGAGTCATTAACATTCGGCCCACACCATGCCATGTACTGACTTCTACAGTCTTCGCCAAGGGCTCACTGTGCGTCTACTGCTACATTTACCGTCGCTACCCGTCAGTACATGTGTTCTTCGTCGACCACCGCAATGATATTGTCGTCAACGCCTTTGGTCTGGCCATGTCCATCGTCGGTAGCCGTATCGTGTGGTACGTTGATCCTATCGGTGCCATCCTCATCGGTCTTTTGATCCTCGTCTCTTGGGCGGCGAACGCGTTCGACCATGTCTGGCTTCTCGTTGGCAAGTCGGCTCCAAAGGAGTTCCTCTCCAAACTCGCCTACCTAGTAGTCACGCACGACAACCGCATCGAGAAGGTCGATACAGTAAGTCTCAAATCGATGCGTTCTCCGACCACCTGCTGACCAGAGCACAGTGCCGCGCATACCACGCTGGCCAGAAGTACTACGTCGAAGTCGACATCGTCATGAACGAGGACCTACCGTTAAAGATCACTCACGACGTCAGCCAGACCCTGCAGCGGAAGCTCGAAGGCCTTGCGGATGTCGAGCGGGCCTATGTCCACGTTGACTACGAGAACGACCACGATATCAAGGAAGAGCACAAGCCCTTGTATGAGGTCACTCAGCAGCGGTCCATCAAGGAGCGCGTCCAGGCGTTGAAGTATATCTTCAAAAAGAGCAGTGCGTCGTAGAACCGTGGTCTCGCCCCGCTTGAGTGGTGTGTACAGCGAACGAAGCTCAGCAGGCGAGTCGTCGCTTCAGAAGTAATGTCTGCTTTTTAGTCATGTTTATAGCCCATAGTGGCGCACGAACAGATACCCAGCGCAGCCTATGGCTTGCAGCTCAAAAGTACACGAATACAATTTGATGCCGTCGCATCTCGTCTACCAACCCCTCTCCATCGTGTCAACATCTGGAATCTCGTACCCGAGCGGTACCATTACGAGAGTACCGTCGATTGAACATTGAAAGCTCTGCCTGGACCGTCGGCTTCGTCACAAGCCTTCTCACGATGAAAGCGAGTCCCAGGTGAAGAGTTATCGCGCTCATGCTTTCGCGCTATCGTACAACACCATCACGGTGAATGGCCCAAGTTCTCGATACATCAAACCCGAAAGTTTGCTACCATATCCCTTTCCCTCTTTACCAAACAGCTACAAGTCCCTCTCCTCGAGGGTAACCACCATGGCCACCAACACTCTCCCCACTCGCGAGCAGTTTCTGCAAGGCAGCATCATCAAACCCGATACGTGCAGCATCTGCCTGGAGACCTTCGATGAGAAATGCCCCTTCGTCCGCATCGATACACCTGACTCCCAGCACGTTTCGGCAAGCCGTGCACCGAGAACTGGCTCAAGGACAACGACACATGCCCGGTGTGCCGTACGGTCCTCTTCACCATTCCTACTGTTCCACCACCTCCATCCCACCTCGACAGCATCGATGACGCATAGCTTGCGAAAAACTTCGTCGACTCTCTGCTCGCCAAGATCGCAGATCATGCCAACACCAATCGAGAGCTGAAAGTTTGCCATCTGATCTTCTTCGTTGAAGACGCTCATGCCCTGCATGGAATGGAGTACCACATCCCTCACGACAATGTCCAGTACGCTTTGATGGGTGTCTTGTTCAGCATGTTCTGCACCGTCAAGTTTGATAATGGGCGTTGCTCCGATGACACTCGATTCTGCGTCTACCATGTGGGTCGTGCTTTGGGCTGGCCTGCTCATGTCACCGGCGACAACCCTGACGATGAAAACGAGGACGAAGACGAGGATGAAGACGACAACTATGTGGATTGAGATGAGGATGAGCATAAGGAGGGTTATGAACACAGGAATGAGGGAGATGAGGACGCGGAAAGAGCTTGAAAGTAGTCGTCTCACAAGTCGCAGACGACTGAAGGCTAGCGCTTCTTGACGCCGACTTCTATCGGTCGACCTAATAGGAAGAAGGTAATGAGCTTGAGGTGATCTGGTACCTGCGACGACGCTGGTGATATTCGGCCTGGAACCTGGAATCGGCGAAGATTGACGATTGAATCGTGTGTCTTCATCCAACCTGCCACATCAAGCCCTTGCTCTCGCCCTCGGCCTCAACTTCAAAGTCCCCTGCTCCTCCTCGCCTCTCGCAGCCTTGAGCTGCGCCTCAACAATCCTCCCAATATTCCCACCACCCTGCATAATCCCGCCTCTCAGCAACTCCCCCACAATTCGCCCCTTAACCACCGTCTCCTCCACGACCCCCTCAACCTGCTCCGGTCCCACCCTCCCATACCATATCCCACTCCCCCTCAACCCATTCCCTTCCAAATCCGGGGGCAGATACAAAATCACATTCCCAGCATACTTATGCCCCCCAATATGGCTAATTTGGGCAACATCCGCCTCAATCCCTCTTCTTTCAAGCTCCTTGCGAAACGCCGACTGTAGTATAGGCCCAAGGACGCCGCATCTCTGATCGCGGCCGCCGTGTCCGCAGATCAAGACCGTGGGCCTGGTGATGGGCTCTGGTGACGGCACGAGCGCGGCTTTCGACGTATCGCGCGTCAGGGCGGCTTTTTGGGCGGCGGAGAGGGCGTCGTGCATGGGGTGCAGGGCTGGCGCTTTGAGGTAGGCGGTTGCGAAGGCGCTGAATGCAGAGTGGGTGTGCGGTATGGAGTTTATGCGCTGGAAGCTGGGGAAGAGGTATGCGGTTGTGGCGTTGGTGGTTTCAGTCGCTGGGAGCGAGCTTGCGGTGATAAGGACGTTGGTGAAGGGCTGCTGGTGTTAGTGTGTGTTCGGGGGATCTGCTCGCAATACAGCTGCCTTGTCCTGCAGGGGGCTTACAAACATCGAACGCCTCGCCTCCTTTGCCTATGATGCTCTTGAGGCCTTTCACGAAGTCTGCTGTTGCACCCTCGTCGTCTTCCAGGTTGCTTGTCCAGTCCTCTTTCCCTGTGGCGAGGAGCACCTGCTCAGTGTATGGCGCCATTGTGTTAAGCAGCGGTGTCTTGCGGTCGATGTCGAGATCGGGCGGTGCGGCGGCGCAAGCGCATGTTGGCGACGGGCATGTTTCTGTGTACGGTATGGATGGTGTGGGTGATTGTAGGCGTGGTGCCGTTGTCGTAAATGCGCGGAAGCTACGTATAGAAGGCGCCCGTGCCCTCGACAGGCGAAGGGAGGCAAAAGACATGTTCGTTGTAGTTGAAGGAAGGCGCGTTGAGATCTGGGGAAATGGGTAATTGTTATCAGATGGAGATGCCGGATGATGACGCGCAGCTTCGGGGATAGCGGAGGACTCGGCTCGGCTTCGGCTTGCAATTCACATACCGCTGGACATGTAGGGTTGCAACGACGGGACATGTTTCATTCGACAAGCTATATACCTATCCAAGAACAATTTCTCTCTGCAGCGGCTCAGCTTCTAACCATGCTAGCGCGTGAATTTGGTCTACGGCTACCCTCTCGTAAACTCCCCTCTCGCTCATCTTCACAAGCAAGATGTTGCAAGTTATGACCAGGCCCCAGGGATTTCTAGCGTCGAAGTACCCGCGGTAGACATTATCGTCAATCTCACAATCGCCTTCATCGCCATGAAGATTGGCAAGGGCTGTCACGCATGGTAATCCGGGAACCTGGGAGATGAGAATGAACAGGAAGTCGTCCGTCAGTCTTGGCTTGATCTGAGCATCCGAAAGAAAGAGGATCCCTGCTTGGCTCTGTCAGCCCTGTATTCTACGAAGGCGGTAATGCGGAACATCTCGAAGCCTGCGCGAGTACCGTACGGGAGATCCCATTGACCATTTGGGAAGCCTCGAAGGTGACGAGCCTTGAGCCAACGACTGTGTCTGCTTTAAAGATGAGAAAGTGATTGATATTGGACAAGTCGGGTGATATCGAGTAAGGTGTGTCTGTAGCACCACATCATGCGTCGTCTTCGTGTGCGGATGTCTTGGAGGAACGAACCGCGGTCATTTCGGGCAGCGATACGCGTTCAGCAGACACACGGAAATCGACAACTTTGCCATTGGCGGTGATCCCGATTTGAGTGATGTGCGGCACAACTTGGCCAACAGAGACCAGAGCTTGGCGCGACACTTCCGATACCTTCGAAAAAATGTAATAGTCGGTACCATGAGTCCAACCTGCCCATGACTAGCTCGGGAGATAATTTGCCAAATCGTCCGGGCGAATTCGTTGGCGTGCTGACGCCGTATGCATCCATAACAACGCCAGGTCTATGATGGACACCGGTAGTCCAGGACACCTGCGTGAGAAGATACGTTCCTGGAATGTCCAAGCCCTGGATTCGTACTTGGATGCCACGCACGCACTGGCGAGATCCGGTCGGCGGCGTACGATCGAAAAGTTTGCAGACGCGTGTAGGTAGATCAACTTTTGCAATTTGGGCTGCCTTTTAGGTAGACTAGACATTGCACTTTGGCCTTCCATTGCAATAAGCGTACAGACTGCTCCTTGTACAGTTCATTCACACGGGACAGGTACGCTTGACGATCAGGGCTGTCCTGAATGATGCACAAGGTATCAACCCATAGAAAAGGTTCTCCAAGTTGTTTTACAAACATCATAGCAGACGTCACCACGGGGGACATCTCACCCCACGACTTTCGCAAAGCCCCCGGTATCTATAGTCTTTGTAGATCAGCTTGCTTGAGTTGAAGCTGCGAGGCATCATCCCAAACGTAGAACAGAGTAAAGTATCGGGCATGACATGCCGACACAAGACATTCACGGCGGAAGTCGATGAGAAGCAATCGCATTCCAGAGACCGGGGGAAGTGCTCTACACACATCGTGAAGCTTGTCGCAGTGGTCGAGCCACCGTTTGACTAGTGCCGTATCGATCTTGAGCTCAGGAACGAGTCGTAAGTAGGACTGCGTAGGGTGAAGGAGCTTTGCAGCATCTTTGGATCGGAAGCAATGTTGCGATGGCCGGAGTCGTGTTGAGACGAGCGAGATGTCAGCAAGACTGCCAACCGGCGGTGATGGCGGTTCGATGGTCTGATTGAGGCGAAGAGTTTGATCCTCGTGGCGATCTTGAACAACGCGGCGCGTGATCTGGAACCGAAGTCGAGAGATGAGGTCGTCTGCTGAGAGTCGCTGGCAGCCACGTATGTCTGCAATGGTAACGCGTAATGCACATTCCCAAGGGAAAAGATCTGGTATATCCAAAGGGATGACTTTGCTAGAACTGCTGTAGGAATCTGAAACTCGCAGGGGAGTGGAGGGGCCGGTTGTTGTATGAATCGGCCAGTCCTGAACGCTCGTTGACAAGGCGCGCATAATTCGATCGACGAGGCCATATTTTAGCGTAGGAGGCAGTAGTGCGGTGACCTTGGGATTGATGGTTGCGGAAGACTCGGTATGTGCTTGTGCACCATGTTGTTCAAGGGATTGTAGTCCTGGCTGTTGGGCCGCGATGGAAGCCTTGCGTGTGAAAGTGCCAAACTCTTCCGTATGCTGTTGGAGAATACAGCCATGCTTCACATTCCCATGCCTAGGCCGAACAGAACACCTGAAATGACCACTGCGAAGACGATTTTGCCAATAGGTCGCTCGGCTGAGCCCGCTTCGGATGCCGCCTGCATCGGTTGAGTCTCTGCGTACGCGTAGGAAGAGACGTAATAAGGAGCTGCAAGTGGTCTCTGGCCTTGAGAATTGTCCTGTTGCAATTTCTGTGCTCCCTGTCAGGTTTCTGTAACAAGTGGGGAAAATGCAGGTACGTACCTCTGAAGCGAGGGTGGTGTGCACCTCAGGGTCCGCTAGCGCAAGGGTGCATGCCGCAAGGACCAGCAAAAGAAGAGCGTACAGTCGCACAGAGAAACGCATCTTTGCCTGCACACTCAAGTCGTCTTCGGTGAACGTCCAGGTCGCAAGTCAAGCTGTGATCGCTGTCCGGAGTCTCGACCATCAAGTACCCCGGATCTTCATGGCCCCTCCCTGCGTCAGCCTGCATCTGACAAGCGCTGACAGACCTTGGTCTTTGTGCGACAGGCGCGTGACAGGCACGCGTCAGAGTCGGTGAGGAAGGCACATGACGTGCGAGACGGCGGACGGCCAATCGCAGCACTAGCGTAGGTTGGAGGTCCGCAGGGCATCATTCGCTACCTGCTGAGTCCCCACACTTGTGGTAGTATTCCTTTGAAACCCATTTGGGTCTCCTGCTGGCACGCCCATTCAATCTGTTGAGGGCACGGGCGAATCTTGACGCTTCATGGAGTTTAAGCTTGCTGGTATCCATGCCGAATTCGAAAGCGGGGGTGTAGGAGTCAAGCGAATCCTGGCTTGATGCGTTCTGAGCCGCGGGTTGTGGCTGTGGAGTGATCTTCTTGCCTAGCCAAGAGCCTCCTACGCCGCGCCAACAGACAACGGAACGACCATTGCCTCCGCCGTAGACCTCGAAGCCACCCTCAGAGGTGGTCTGACTGGAGGTGTCAGGGTCGTCTCTCCAGATCTCGATGCCGTCGAAGACGTCTAGCTTTCGCGCAAGTCGGGCGACTCGAACCGCTTGCTCAAGGTCTGCAACTTCCAGAAGCACAACTTTTGCTTCCACTTCCTCTGCGATCTTGAGGAGACGCGGGTAGAACATGTCTCCTTGCTGCGTATCGTCGAAATTCGACTTCGATGGGGGAACCAGCGCAAGCTTTGGCTCGTATTTGCGGACTGAGCGCATTGTTGTCTTCCAGTAAGCCGAGGGTGATATGTAGGGTGGATTTGAGATCAATATATCCCAGAATGGCGACCACCTGTTATAATTCAACACGTTTCTTACAGGCAGCGGCGCTCCTTCAGTCAGTTCGTCGAAGGGACTGGTAAGGACATCCGCCTTCGCGAAATTCGTCATGCCATGCTTTGCTTCATTGCCAATCTCGTTCTTCTGTAAATTGAGATACGCAAGCCCTAGGCTCTTATCTGATATATCGATGCCGACAATGCGCAGATCAACGTCCTTCCGTTTCGCAGCGAACTCATGGCGGAAGAGTAGCGGGATGCAGCCGGTGCCTGTGCAGAGGTCTAGGATTCGTAATTCGTTGGGTAAGTTTTGCGCATCTCGAACAAGGTTAGCCAAATGTGTGACTGAAGCTGCTGTATCTGGTCTATGTACCGTCAGTCTTCGTGTCTATTCCATGCGACTGGCTTGAGCTCACCTCGGTATGAGCACTCCGGGCTTGCACTTGATCTCTAGGTCTCCAAAGTATTCTGAACCGAGTATGTATTGCAGCGGCTTCCCTCTAGCTCTTTCTCTGACCAACTGGCCGAGCAATGCGCCCTTAGCCAGCTTATCTCCTTTGGCGCGTCGCGCTTTCGCGACTTTCTCGACATGTTCGCGGAGCCATCGCAGCTCATTTTTGGCGGTGTGCAGGTCGTGACAGGGTGCAAGAAGGGCCGGGAGAAATGGGTCTATCGTACGCGCTTTGCGCAGGAGCGCTGTCGGCAGGCGTGGCATGTTCTTTGCTGGCTCATGGTCGTGATTGGGAAATAAAGTCACTAGCGCAAAGATTTGACCCACGCGTTCGGTTCGATCCGAGCGAACGGCTCCGCACAAGACCAGACACGAGCGGCGATCTTCACAGAGTGTCATATGGTGGCGCAGACATTTTCGGCATGGCTAAGGGCATTGGCAACTGTGTTCGATTGATTCTTGGTGCAGCGAGGCACGGGAATCGATCAGCGCCCGTGGTACTCAGGCTGCCCTCGAGTCCAACCCTTGAGACGGCACAGATGCCACTGCTTGCGTTAGCGGGCAATATTCTGGAAGGATTCTGAGATAACACTCACTGTATCAGTCTCAGAGGTATGCTGATTGCCCCCAGATGCGCTCTGATCAATACTAGCATAGACTGTCCAGCCCTCTTCCTCCAACACGCCCAGCATAGTAAGCAGCAGCTCTCGGACTCTCATCGTCTCCTTCCCTCCTGCAGCCCACGGGTAGCCGTGGAACTTGATCTCTTGGATCCCGGCGCCATACTCGCTAACCTTACTCACCCACTCGTTGCCGAGTCTGGCAGGCAGTGCCTGGCATACTTCCGGTGAGATATCGATCAAGCGCATCCTGTCGCTGCGCGAGAAGCTGATACTGCACCAATCGCACGGCGTCGGTGCAGGAGACTGATAGCGGAAGAGGAGTGTATCCTTGTCGTTAGGACTCTTGCTCACGTCCGTGTTCAAAGTCAAGACCCAGCCCATGCAGTGCAGCGTGCCCAACAACGCAGCGATCAGACGTCGCGCGTCCATGGCACTGGATCCCGTTGCAGCCCAAGGGTAGCCGGAGAGCTTGAGCTCTTGTGAGTCGCCGTACATGCCTTCCTTCTGGATGCCGCCTTGCCAGACACTCAATACCGTGTTGCGGCATTGGTCAACAACCTCAGGCGGGAAACGTAGAAAGCGCAGGTCGTCAGCTGAGTGCATTGACATAGACGCAAAGTGGGTCTGAAATGGTGGTGGTGCTTGATAGGACGATGCTGACGTGTAGGCCGGCGCAGCTTGGGGTACTTGCTGTTGTTGGGAGCCATCGAAAGAAACTCTCTTTTCGTCGCGGCTGTGAGCCTTTTCGCGAAGTTTGTCGAACATATTGCTGGTGGGATTGGCTCTGCGTATCGTGTGTTCAAGTGACGATTTGGCAAATGGCTGTGAACGGGCGTTCTAAAACGGGCTTTTCGCGCCGGCGCGGGTTGCCTGATGTCTTTGTCGCACACCATCGTATTGCCAGCCGCTCAGCATCGGCCTGATCGAGGTGGATGTCTGCATATGCTTGTTCAAGTAGGGCGATGGCCAAGAGTACGTTTTGGGAAGTCAAGCAAGGCGCGACTTCTTTCGCATACTAGCGTCTGATGTCATCTGTTGTGGGTTCCGGGGTACACTATTGACACCTTTGCTCCAACCGAAACAGATGACACTCCAAATCACAGCCACACCTGAACTGAGGAGATCTATTCATCTCTGTAACGTGAAGGTGTCGACCTCATTCGACAAGCAAAGCGCGTCGTTTGCGACTCGTAGCGGCAACGTCTGGCAGCTGCAACTGACGAGGTCTCCACGCAGTCCCCAACTATCTGTAACGACCAGAGCCCCATCTCAAAGGAATCTCGCTCGGATCTCGGCCCTGGAAGAACACTGCTATCTCATGTGGCTCACCCTTGGGAGTCTCTCTGCAGCCATATCTGATCTTTCGATACCGCAACTTCGGATGCTTCTTGATGTCTCGCCCCTTCATTGCTGTAGTGCCAGGCTCATCTCTGATGATATCCACCACAGGTCTGAGGAGCGTAGCGGTATTGAAGAAGCTTTCGTCTCGGATGATTGCACGATTGGCGAAGGTAAGCAGGCAAGCTAGCGCAGCGAGCTGAACAGCACAGATGCCACCGACGACACTGAATATGTATATCCAATCCACATTGAGTTGTTGACTTTCACTCGGACAGCCGGTTGTGATGTTACGACGGCAAATCCATCCGTGCCATAGATATAGTCCTTTGCTTTATCTATGTTCATATTCTGTCCCCCACTATGTTTTCTCATCTCAGACACCGTGTCATTGCAGGACCAAAGAGATGGTTGCATCGCCTCAGTTCCAGGCATGTGGAAGACCATCAGACCCGTACAGCGAGGTCCACACACTTCGTACACTAGAGCAGAGTATGAAGTTGCAAAGCTCTCCCACTGAGAAACCTCGTACTTGGACCAACCTTGCGACACAGGCTCCCGGAAATTGACATGCGAGTATTCGCTATCAGTCGTGTTCGGGACTAAATCGCCTTGGACTTCCATCTCCTTGCAAGCGGCGCTAAATTGATAGAACCGATTGCTAACAATACAATCTCCGTACGGTATTGCTGGATTGCGATAGACAAAGTGGTATTCACAAGTACCGGCGGCTTCGTCGCGAAAGATCGGGGTACCAGGAAGTGACGACAGACCATACACCGGGTCACCAAGAGAAAAGGTGGCCCAAGATTCCGCGTCCTGACCATAACGCCACGTATGCACTCAACCTGATGCTGTTTACGCCACCGGTGAGGCAAAACGTGCCATGCCGCAAGGCTGCGAATCGGATGGTATTCATAGTTTGACCAATTTGGGGGCCGGGATTAAAGATTAGAGTTCTGATGAAGCTGACAAAGACCTCGCACCTCTTGCAGTAGGAAGTGAAGGATCATTAACTCAGGGAGCGTGTATTTCTAGAAAGCTCAACCGTTCAATACATCAAGCATCCTTTTCGCGTAGAATTTCGAAGCCTTTTGAGACACTTCACTGATCGAGACCGATCAAGAATGCAGTATCGCACGTAGTTTTCAGTATCCTCATCAACCACCATAGTCACCAGAGGGCCACCTCTTCTTCATGTGGCCACTGGACTTGCCCTCAACACGAATTGTCACCTGCTTAGTGCCATCCTTCTTCTCATTGTAGTCGTACAGGATCATCTTGCCTCTCAAATTGGGATGAGTCTTGATCTCGGAGCCAGTCATTGCCATTCGGCCCGGTACGTCGTCGATCAGTTCGAGGACGGGTCTTAAGAGCATGGCAACACTGAAGTAGCTCGAGTCGCGTACAATGCTTCTGTTGGCGCGTAGGAGCAGGTAGCATAATGCGCTGAACTGGATTGCTGCTATCGCTCCGAGGATGATCCATATATATTTCCAGGTGACTTTAAGTGCTTGGCTCTTATCGTCGCAAGTCTCGTTGTTGATTGTGATGTTGTGCCTGATACCGTGGTCGTCAAAAGCTGCGATGGCGCCAATGCTGTAACGCATGATTGTGTCTTGAACTTCTTTGGTGTTGAGCGCATGCTTCGGAGACCAGGGGGAACCTAGCGTGAACAATTGCCATTGGCGATCTGTCCAGCCACCTTCAGTGATACCAGACCAAGCAATTGCACCTGCCGCCAGTTCGGCAAATGTGTCGGTCCCAAAGATGGCTGTGTCTGTTGTACTGATGCCGGGATGGCTTGCGCCTGCGTGGATAGTTGAGATGTTGCTCACTGTGTTTTCACATGTCCACAACGAATCTTTGGGGATCTTTCTTGCCAGATCGGTATCTGATGACCCCGTTCCGTTCTTCTGGAAAACTATGAGCTGTGAACAGCGTGCGCCGCATGTGCTGTTGACAAGGGCTTGCCAGGTGACCATTCCGTATCCCCTAAAGGGTAGTGAAACATTTGTGTACCCCTCATTGGGCAACTTTGCATCAGCATACCAGGTCCAAGGCTGCTTAGGATCTGGCTGACCCCAGACCATACTTCGTATCTCGTACTCCTTGCACGTTGCCTTAGCTGTCACGCTACGATTGCTCTGCAGGTAGTCGCTGTATGGTCGATCCGGGTTTCGATAATAAAACCGGTATTCGAAGCTGTCGTCACCTTCGTAGATAGGTGTTCCGGCTAGTTGCGATAGCTCTGGAAGCTCCTCTGTCATAGAGAAGTTGGTCCAAGACTGTGCTTCCAATCCATATCTCCAGGCTGCATCCCGAGATGAGTACAGAGCCTTCTCAGTTTCTCCTTTGTCCCATTTCGACAGGTCGGCAATTGCAACAGAGCCGTACTTTGTGAGCTCACACTTGTAGGGTTCCATAGGCCAAAACAAGCTGAGTGAGGCGACCAAGACCTGGCTGCCAATGTTAATGAGTAGCCAGATGAGACAAACGGTAGCGAATCTCCGCCTGTAGCCCGGATGGGAATTGCGCCAAGGTGGAGATCTACCCAGAAGCCATTTGTGTTCGAGTGCTGGTGTAGATAGAACGAGAAGTTTGGCAACGTTCGTGAGCTCATCAACTCCTAGAATAAGGTCAAACACTTCCACAGGCACCCAATATCTCGTGAGTATCGCCCAGCGCAGAAAGACCGCATAACGTTTGAGCGAGGCCAGGAGGTTCAGGCCTAGGCAAATCGAAATAGCAATAGTGAGGGCGTTGAAAATCCGAACATCCCACTTGGAAAGCGCGACAGGCTTGTTGAACCCTTGCCAAGATTTCAGGCACAAGCAGAGTACACCTCCAAAGAAGATGGTCATCAAGAACTTGATCGTCCCAACTTTGGCGAGCCGCATCCACGAGTCCATTTGTTCGTAGTGCTTTGTAGTCTGACGCCTGATGTTATTGCCAGGATCGAGAAGGGCTTCTTCGTCTCCTTGGTCCATCTCGGTTCGGAGCCCAGGAGTGGTGGGCGCAGAAAAAGCGCCGTCGCGATCGTATCTGAAATGGCCGTCTAGCGATACATTGGAAGGCACGAAAGTAGACGAGACTGTAGAGCCATAACGGCGAAGCGTGATATCAGGACTCTGGGGTGCGCTTTGTGGGATTGGCGGCGAAAGGAGTTGTTGAGGCGAAGACAGACGTCTCGACGTTGGTGACGGAGAACGGCTCATGCTGAAGAAGTAGTCGCTCCAGCCACGAGCGTTCGGATTCACTAACAAGCGGAATGACACCTGTTGTATCAGCAAAGATGCTGGTCAGTGTCGGGCTCTTATCAGTCGCGCGAAAGAAGAGGGGTCTAATGTAGGCACAAGGCTGTGGCGGACGAGCTGATGAATCCGCCCCCAAACTCTATGCAGAGCCTTGTGATTCAAGCCACCACGGACATGGGTCTGCAGTTTTTAGTAGAAAATGCGGCACGAGTGCGCCGATAAGGAACTTGACATCGACGCCCAGAATGTGTAGCTCGACACAGCGGGTAGGCCAGTGAGCATTGACGAGAACAGGGGAAGACCTCGCAAAGCCTGCGAGTTCTACTCGTCACTACACAATAGATTTGGATCCTGAATGTCCAGGCGCAGATAATCCCGTAGCTATAGCAGCAGTACTGCGCCAAATCATTTGAGTCCGATCTCTTGATCGACGCAGAGTCGCGACCGGGCTGAACGCCAAGACATGCCAGGGCTTGGAGTTGGTGCACGTTGTAGGCCGTGTCTTAATTTCAGCCTGGTCGTTGAACTGCATTCGATTGTCGCAGTTCGCCCGAGAATGGTGCTATCTGCTTTTCTGGCAAAATTTGTTCGAATATCGGTGAGGGACAGTGGGCGATTCGTCAACAACGACCACCGCAATTGTGGCTTTGGTGTGGGACGCGTGAGGTCCGCGGACAGCTGGACTTCATGCCAGTGTCTGGAGTCGAATCGGGTGCAGATATTCCGGGAGTTGACTGGGTCAAAAAGAAGTTGAAGCCGGCAGATTAAGTTCAATTTGTGAGAAGGGTGGTAAGAGACGCCACGCTTCTCTCTAGAATCCTTGGCGACGTATGCACAGCGTGAATGCGGGAGACTCGCGTACACCGTCCAATGCGAGCCGCAGTAGTTTGGTCGTTCGAGGATAGACTGCGGTCGATATCTATCATGGTCATTGCAGTCAATATCCGTGGATCGCGCAGATGTGTTCTTGGCATAGACAAAAATAGGAGCGAACGTCGGCAGGCTAACATTCGAAGGTCGAGGTCTTGATAGACTAGCCTGACCGTCCTTTGAGGAGAAAAGAAAAAATGCGCGTTCGTTCCTGGCATCCTCTGTGAGGGCAATGGCAAGTTGTCGTCGACTGCTAAACCTGTGTAGTCTTCAGGTCCTATGAGAGCCATCTCACGGGGAAAGAACGCGCCGCGGTTGCTGCCTCATGTTTTCAATGATGATGTCCTTCCAGAGTACGGTGGCAGCCATCTGCGCTTCAGGACCGTGTTCAAATCGACCCAGATATGTAGTTGTCCGAGAGAAAATAGATGCAGATCTCTGACCAGACCGAAAGTGGAGATAGATTAGCGTGCGGAGCTCGGGCCACCACGAATTCAAGTTCCCCGTGCGAGCATGCCGGCGTCATCCTCGAGATACCTTCACACGTTTACTTTCCTAATCTCACCATGTCCTGGGTCAAGCGGCGGGCTGGTCCCCTGATCGTCCTCGGTACATCAGCAGCTGGCGGCGCAGCGTATCGCTTTCTTGGTCCCTCGAGATCGACCGACGAATCGCTCAACCCGCACACATTTACACAGTACACACTCGTCGACAAGCAGCGTGTATCTTCGACCAGCGCTATATTCACATTACGGAACGCCAATGGCGCGCCGGATTCGCAGAGTGTAAAGGAGGTGGAAAAGCGCAGCGTCTGGAGCATCCAGATCAAGCAGCCACAATTGCAGATTGCTCGTGCTTACACACCACTACCGCATACCACAGATGGCAAGAAAGACGAGAATGCGCCTCAGAACATAAGACTCCTGATACGGCAAGAGACTGGCGGGGAGGTCTCGACATATTTGCACAGATTGCCTGAGCAAGCAACAATAGAGCTCCGCGGTCCCAATGCCGAGTTTGAGCTGCCTCGAAATGTCAAAGAGGTCATCTTCCTGGCAGGAGGTACAGGCATTGCACCGGCTATGCAAGTTGCGCAGGCTTTGAGCAGGAGGACTGGCAGTAAGATGCAGATTCTCTGGGCGAACCGCAAGCGAGAGGAATGCGTAGGCGGAGTCAGCGATGACCGGGAGGTGCCAACTGCTTCGCGGAATAGACTGGGTTGGTGGAAGAGCATCCTCATTGGGTCAAGCGAGACTGCAACATTGGTCGGCCTATCGAAGGACGACCCCGTCGATAACGAAACACCACAGGACAAAGGCCTCATTGTCAAGGAACTCGATGCGCTGAAGGCGAACAACACTATTGCAACACAAGGGCTGAAGGTCCAATACTACGTGGACGAAGAAAAGACCTTCATCCAGCCAGCGGATGTGGCAAAGAGGATGATTAGCACGTCCCAAGAGAAAGGTTCAAAACTGATCATCGTTTCTGGTCCTGATGGATTCATTGAGCATTGGGCCGGCAGGAAGGTCTGGGCCGACGGCCGAGAGACGCAAGGCCTACTCGGCGGTGTATTGAGAGGAATGGACCTCGGAGACTGGAAGGTCTTCAAACTGTAAAAGTACGTGTACACTACCAGAATGATACCCATGATCGCACTCATTCATTCACGTTGCGCGGGAGCTGGATGCAGCTGCTCAGCCTTTCAGCCACAGCGTTGCTCACATATAGTCGATATGCCCTGTACTCCTTGATGCAAATGTTGAAGGGTCAACAGCCACGTGGCTGTACCTGCTGCAACGTTGAAAGGCACAACCTCCCACCAACCGCACCCTTACCGCCGCTGGGACATAAACAGCCCATTTGTATGGAGCCGACCCGAGCCAAGCGATCCGGACAACGGGGTACGGTCACCGCAAGAACCAGTAACGAAAGGGAAAAGACCAACCGTTTCGCAGCTCAAAGCCGCGCCTCGATTGCGTGCCGTCGCGGAACATTGCCATTTGCGAAGGGATCGGGTTTTCAGAAACGCGGTTGCCGGATCAGGTTAGTAGGGTGGCAGGGGTCAGGGTGCGGAAGGAACGCCGCATCTTAGAAATCTGGACACCGCTCACACTTTCACTCGAGTTTAGAAGCTTCACTCTTCATTGATCTTGCGTCGAACCCTAAGCATGTTGTTATAGCCTTGGAACACCTGACCCTCTCCACGACCACCTCCTCTACCTTTGCATCACCCAGCCGCCCTCCACCCAACATGGCGAACACGGATCCTGAGCTCGGCAGTTGTCCACCGTCACCAATCAGCGATCATGACGAGAAAGATCCCAATGCGCGACCAGCATGCTTCAAGTCGACGTTCCAAGAATGTCTCTTTGTATTGTCGGTGACCATGGCAGTTGCCATGACGAGTGTTCTGACCGGCTCAATTACCGTCATGAGCTCCTTCGCAGCTCAAGACCTGAACATGACCAACGCACAAATCACTTGGATGAACGCCGCATGCTCATTGTCCGCCGGAGCATTGCTGCTCTTCTTCGGCAGCATTGCAGATCTGTTCGGTCGCAAGTCATTGTTCATTGGGTCTATGGTCCTCTTCTCCATCGTCACTTTGGGCACCGGTTTCGCAAAAGATGGCATCACTATCGATGTGCTGTGCGGCATCCTGGGCATCTTCTCCGCATCTGTCGTACCCCCTGCGCAAGGCATGCTCGGCACGATCTACGACAGGCCGAGTCGTCGTAAGAACAGAGCGTTCGGCTGCTTCAGCGCCGGTAACCCACTTGGCTTCGTCTTCGGCACAATCCTTTCCGGGCTCTTCACACAAGTGTTCAACTGGCGAGCGGGCTTCTACTTCATCGCGATCACGTACTTCATCACCTCGATTGTCGCATTCCTATGTGTACCCACGGACACGATGCCCAAGCAGAAGCTTAATTCGGAAACATTGAAGAAGCTGGATCTACCGGGAACTGGTATGACCATTGCCGGCATTGGCATGTTCTGCGCAGCCCTCAGTCTCGCAGGCGACGCGCCAGACGGCTGGAAAACACCATATGTGCTAGTGTTGTTACTTCTTGGTCTGCTCCTGATTGGCGCATTCATTGTATGGGAGCTCAAGTACCCGTACGCTATTGTAGACATGAATGTGTTCAAGGATAGGGATTTCTCTTTGGTGAGTAGTCCTGGAGGGCCCCAATTTGCAAGAACGCTCGCTAACTGGTGTAGCTCCTTCTTATCCTGTCATTCGGCTTCCTCGGCTTCCCGGTGTTCTCGTTCTGGATCGCACTTTACTTCCAGACCGAGCTTGGCTACAACGCCCTCATGACGGGTGTGCACATGCTGCCCATGGTCGTGGTAGGGCTACTTGCCAATGCAATCGCTGCATTGATCCAGCACAGGGTGTCCAATAAGCGCATTATGGGCATCGGTGCATGGGCGTACGTTGTCGCCTTCGTTCTTGCTGCAGTACAGCGAAAAGGCGATTCGTACTGGGCGTTTTCGTTCCCTGCTTTGTGTTTGTGCGTCATCGGTGCGGACTTCGAGTTCATCGTCGCAAACGTGAGTATTCCTTACAACATTCAATTTCTTCACTAATGTCAGTAGATGTATGTCTTGTCCTCGATGCCCGTGAACAAGCAGTCAATAGCTGGTTCATTGCTCCAGACCCTGACTCGCCTCTGTACTGCTGTTGGTTATGGTGTCGCGACCGCCATCTTCGATGCCGTCGAGCGGAATCCACCGAAATCTGGTTACTACGCCAACAATGCAGTCGCGCCATTCGCCGGCGTATTCTGGTTCGCTCTCGGCGTCTGCTTCATTGCCGTACTCTTCGTTCCCTTCCTGCGCATCACGACCCAGGGTCACAAGGGCGACACAGGTCGAGTGAAGCAGGCCGTCGAGGAGCCACCTATCGACAGCGCTCTAGGTCTCGACGACGGACATGCCGTGGCGGCAGCGGCAGCGAGTGAAAAGCAGAGACCCGTCGACGTTCAATCGACGCCAAACGCATTTTGATTTTGCATCCACCAAAAGCATTGTCAGCGATATATCCATATACACCCAACGTACATAGACACATAAGTACTTGATCTCAGAGTGTAATAATACAATTCAGCGTCGACGTAAAATGTATGAGCCAATACTCCGCTACCATCACCACAAAGCAGTGCTCCGGCAGGGCATCGCATCAGCGTCTCTCTCCTCTCATCGTCCATCCCCCAGTTCCCATATTTCTCGCTAAGGCTAGCGAGTTGAAAGGCTCTGCAAAACCTTTTGCAGGACCATGGTCTTAGACCTCTTTAATACGACTTTGAATTGCAAACGTCGACCCGTTGAAACTTGAAACGCAGATGCTCTAGAGCAACGTCGTTCCTAGATCCCGCCGTCGTTACTGCTATCCTGTCGGGATTGATCCTGGATCCGAACCTGGTGTTTCGTGTACAAAGTACCAGCGAACTGGTAACTAGGCATTCTTCCAGAGGGTGGACGGTGGGCGATAGGGTCTTTGAGAGGAGAGATCGTTCTTCTTGCGCGAACGGCGGACGAGGATGAGGGACTCGGTCTTGGGTGTTCGTTGCGCTGTAGTATTCGAGAAAGAGCTTCAAGTGACTCACCTGATCAGAAGTATATGGTTCTTTTGCGCGTTGAGGTAGTGCGCTGTGGACTGGTCTGTGGGGTCGCGGTCGAGTGGCGGTGCGTGGCAGTAGGTGAGTTGGAGCAGGGATAGGAGGAAATGTTAATTCAGAAGATCTTTAGAAATATGAAAGAAGATGGGTGGAGAATAGATGGGTATCATTTTTCAACGTTCGAATCGCGCTAGTGGAAGCAGCACCATGGATCGAGTCACCCAGAGCCACGACAGTCAAAGTCGCCAGGCAGCGACAATTAGAACCTGCTTTGTACTTGGTTTGCCTAGGTTGACAGATCTAATAGACCTTGACTCCTACGAAAGCCATTGCTTCTTTAAGCCTTCTCGTGGTGCTCCCTGTTGTCCTTGTCGAAGATGCCCGGACCCGCGCCAGTGACGGAGCTCCTCCTCCTCTCAGCATCTCTTGCTTCCTCAGTATCATTGTAGTCAATGAGAAGGTTGCCACGCTTATCGAAGCGGTGAGGCAGCTCCTTGGCGATCTTGACGCAATTGAATGGGTTGGTGGTCTTGTGGAAAATCTCGTCCATCTCCTCAAGCGAGCGTCCGGCGGTCTCAGGGAAGAAAAAGTACACGCTGGGCGCCATGGCGGCATTGATGACAGCAAAGATGATGTAGGTCCTCCAAGCGATGTTTGCAAAGGCGACGGGTGTGACCATGACGACCATGAAGTTGAAGGCCCAGTTCGCGGTGGTAGCAATGGCGTTTGCCGGAGCACGAATGGAGAGAGGTGTAATCTCAGCGGGGTACAGCCAGGTCATGCCCAGCCATCCGACCGCGAAGAAGGAGTTGAAGACAAAGAGCATTACGGTTGCGATCAAAGCGCACGCCTTGTTCTCGACGTTGCTGGTCGTTCCCGCGAGAATGGCCATGGTCGCGCTCATGCCAACAGCACCAAAGATCATCAGCTTGCGGCGTCCAAATCTCTCGATGGTGAAAATGGCGATCCAGGAGGCGATCCAGTACTCGGTTCCGTTGCAAGCAGCTAGAAGACGACTCAAGAAAGGCGAAAGTCCGAGGGAACCTTCGAAAATGGTTGCTGCATAGTATGTAACACTGCAAGAATGTTAGTGCTTGTCGTCGCTCGAACAGACTCAGAAACTTACAGGTTGATACCAGAAATTTGCTGGAACATTTGGTTGACGTATGCAAGCACTGTGCGGTGGAAGTTCCTGTTGCGGTTGGTCTTGAAGCACTCGCGGAAGCCGCCCCTAGACATCTCGAAGACGACGTCTTTGACCGCCTGTAGTTCTGTGACGATCTTCTTGTCCTCCTTTGGCAAGTCACTCAGCGCCGCCAGCACCTCCCACGCCTCATCGTCTCGCCCCTTGAGAACGAGCCAACGTGGCGACTCGGGAAGGCCAGGAATCAGGACAAGAATGACGATAGCGAGGATGATCTGAAAACCGATGGGGAATCGCCAGGCGATCGAACTAGGCTCGAGGAACGAGAATCCAAGATCAAGCCAGTAACTCAGCATGACACCGAAGACGATGAGCGAACCCTCAATCATGACCATCTGTCCTCTTCTGTGCGGTTTCGAGGTTTCAGATTGCCATGTAGGAACCGTACTCGTGTTCATGCCGTTGCCAAAGCCGGTTATCCAACGTCCAACAATGAGTTGAGCGAGGCTGAATGATGCTGTCTGGATAGCAGCGCCGATGATCATGATGATACTCCCAACGAAGATGGTCTTCTTGCGTCCGAGCATATTACCGAGCCAGATAGTCGCAACAGCGCCAAAGAAACATCCGAGAGTGTACGCGCCGACCGTGATGGCCTGAATAGTCGCTGTATGGCTGGCGTCGCCATTCGGAGGCCGCAAAGTGTTGATCTCGGGGAAATAACGGACAAAGGACTCCAAGGTGAGCAGACCGCCCATGACACCCTGATCTGCAGGATGTTAGCACCAATCGTCGGTACAGCAGGCAGAACATACCATATCCAAAAAGCGCAAAATCGGTTCCGGCAACAATCGCAATGGCGATGTTGAGCTTGGTGCCCGTAAGGCCGTAGAACTTCTTGCCCATGATGATATCGTTGCGCGCTCAGCGCGTGTACAAAACCTAAGACAAATTACAAGAGACGATCAAGTCCCAGTCAAGCCTTGCAAGCAAAGGTAAGTGCGACGGGAAAAGCAGAAGGCGCGCTGCCCGCCTTTTGAACCAGCACCTGTCACCATCCCAACGATGTAACCGAGTCCATCCTCATCACATCCATCTCCACTAGCGTGCAATAGTCGTGCGGCACCCCGTAAGCCACGGGAATCATCCCTCAGGCTGTGGGGAGCGATGACGTCTGTCGTTGAGCCGCGTTGCGGAGGCGGGGATCAGCGCATCATTTGGGGTTTGGCGCAGAAGCGGAGATCGAGAACGCTGCAGGGCGAGATCCGTGATTCGCTGTTCCTTAACGGCCGTGCTGCACACTGGCAAGGCGGTTGAGGACGGATTGCCGTATTGGGCAGTTCCGGAGTCGTGTGAGGTTGATGAAGCGTCGGCTCTTTTCTTGAGTCGGATTCAAGCCTGTGCCGAGTTAGATCAAGCCGCAGAAGGTCCGCCGGCGTATGAGAGGTTTGCTTGCCTGCATTTCTTAGTTTCGCGGGCATGTGTGCCGAAGCCTGCATCACCAAAAGACGATCACCGTAGAGATCATCGATGTCAAGCCATGGCACTGGGTGACAGCGACCGCCGTTGAAGCCGTGTTCCCAATGGCGTGGGATTCTTTACAACTTCCACGAGGCTCTGCAACGTCGCGCAACAAGCATGATGAGTGGAGCCCTGGCGACTTGCTTCCGAGCCTCAAGAACTTGGACAAAAGCGGGTACGCGCTTATCCGAACACCATCTGGGCACTCACACGATTTTTCCCGACTCACGTGTCAGTGCGTTCACCGCACCGTAGGGCCTTATGCGCGAATTACCAAATGCGGAGATGCCGCTCCACAACATAATGCCTTGCATACTCTGGGGTGTCTGGCTCAGCCAAGG
The DNA here is from genome assembly GCA_011058865.1 of Didymella keratinophila. Taxonomy (NCBI): domain Eukaryota; kingdom Fungi; phylum Ascomycota; class Dothideomycetes; order Pleosporales; family Didymellaceae; genus Didymella; species Didymella keratinophila. The sequence continues at coordinate 105,975 of SWKW01000038.1, forward strand.
GAGGCTGAAGACTACACAAGCGTTCGACACGGCTTCGAGAAGACGATACCTGGATACCTCTTTCGGCATCCCTCAACCTCAAGAGACCCAAGCCACCGTCTGTAGCTCATGAAGCATTGCGCATATGGCATACTAATCATAGGTCGTGTCAAGGCCAATTTAATGACAGCTACCGAGCAATTTTCCTATCTTTACGAACGTGAGAAGTACCTAGGTATAGGCCATGGCTCGGCAATAGCTCCACACAACAGGATGGGGTCCCTACGTTCATGGTGCTGACTCCACGCTACAAGACCGAGAATATCGAAACTAGCACGGATGACAGCCATGCACGCTCGTGAGATTAACCTAGCTGCAGCGGCGGCCCTTTCCCCGCGTTGGGCTCTTCTCGAGCCACGCAATGTTGACTCCACGTGCTATGGAGGTCGCAAACAAGGCCCTTCATCACCTCTACAGACTTTAGTTACGCTGCTTATCAGAAGCATGCTAAGAACGTCGAAGGATGGACGAGGTGAACGACCTCAAACCCCGAGAGGTTGACTTAGCATGCAATGTACTTCGACTCGCAGCCGATTGTGATCCCCCTCGTCGCTGACTTCTCGTATGCAATAACGAAACTGATAGCATGCATCTTGAGCTTGAGCGTTTCAAGGCTCGCGTTGGGACGTTATGCACGGTGGTTTGTAAGGCAAACGTACAACTCGTGATAGTGTAGTGGTGCTGTGCATTCCGAGACGTTTCGAGATGCATGATGCAACTGATTCCAGTTCGCAATTACATGCTCAATACGTTTTGGCCTCGAACTCAGCCTTTCCACATCAGCGGACTCATCGATCATACCTTTGAAATTGCAACTGATTACAGTGAGACTCAATTTGTAAGTATGTCTTCGAGAGCTTCCAAGGTACATGGAGCCGACATGTCTGTACTGACTTACCTCTTGCCCCATACTTCAATAGCCCAATCTCCGCCTGCCACTTACACTACCTCAAGGCCCACAAGGTCTGGATTTAGAGCCGGCATTTGCTGCCTAAGAACCTGGTTACCCCTTTAGGCATTCCTCAACTTTACCTGAGATTTGGTCGCATCTGGACACATTCAAGATTGCACTAACTATGGTAGGTACAGCCGTAAGCTTTCTATCTTCAGCTTTTACGAGCCCACAGGCCGCTCAAGCTGCCACAGCTGCACGTCAACAGATGCTCTCCATGGGCTGCCCGGGCATCAAGTCAACTAACTGGGCAGAACGTCTGCGATTCCCCAGCTCCAAATTCTGCAACAAAGTCTTTGATTGACCACGTAGGCATCACACAACGCATAACGATCACTCTCAGCTCAACAATTCTTCCTTTCGATTGAATCATCTCACAAGTACCACTGCTGTCTCAACAATCCTCTTTACTACACACCACCGCCTTCGTGGAACCAGCGGCCCAGTGAACTCCGATACTCTCCCTCAACCGAGGCAAAAGCAATTGCGGTGCTCGAGCCATCGATTCCCATTGCGAGAAGAGTCCACACGAAGGCGAGCCCAGTCCGCCACATCGCCATGATAAGCCTCGCTCGTCCGCGACTCCTGCACCGCATTCAGGCGCCTTCACGGATCGATCCCTGAACCCTCGAAGTACCCGCAGCCTCTGCACACCTTGTCGTAGACCTCCCTCTCACCGAATGGCGCTCGAACATCGTCCGCCGTAACTACCATCCATATCCCACGTCTCTTCTCGACTGTCTTCTGAGCGTCGCACACGTTCGGATTCGGAGTCGTCGTACGCCGCCACCAATCCTCGCGCTGCTTTATCCGATCGCGAATGGCTTTCCTTGCTTTTTGAGTGGGGTCAAGCGCTCTACGGTCTCCAAGCGAAAGGTCAACAGTCTGAGAGATGGTCGACATTGCTCTGCCCCGGCCCGAAATGAGCAAAGGCTCGTCTGTGTTGATATAGCTAGGCCAACAATCGCGCAGAATCGTGGCAGGTTCTTGTGGTTCTGTACGATTGGACGTTCGGGTCTGCTCAGGTCGAGGTTCACTGTCAGAGATTTGCATCGTGTTGCTGCTACCAGATCTGACTGGGGAGTCAGCGCGTTCGTGCACATCGGTCACAAGGGCGTGCTGCATCATTCGAACGTGAAAGGTACTGAGATGTCCACGAAGTAACGACGGAGTTGAGGTATTCTTTCCGCATTCACATGCTGATGAAGCTAAGACACTGTTCTAGACATCGTTCTTAAACATCGTCTTCATGATGGCGTGAGCGGCGAGACACTGGCGAGCTGCGGCCATCTTCCACTCTACAAAGTCCTTGCCAGTGAACAAAGCTTTGTACGGCCGTGATCCATCGCAATTGCGAAGGTTGTAGGTTTGTGGGGAGCGGACGACGGTCACAGCAGCTGTGACGCTGCCCAATATCCCAACCGCTTCCATAGCCCCCGTAATCTCACCTTTCGTAGGCTAGATGAATTTCGTATGGCCCAGATTTTCGAAGTTTGATGCCAGAAAAAAAAAAGGGATCCTGATAGAAAACCTCTTTCCCGTGCGCTCGTCAGCTCCTCAACACCACGCATTGCGTCTTTGCGATTCGTGTGGAAGCGATCGACGGAGCGATGACTGCTCTCCCTTTCGAAACGCTCGAGAATATCGTAGAGAGGTATGGGGTAGTTCCCTTCAGGGTTGTTGGAGTTGACTGTGGAGGGGGAAATATGAGGCCGGTACGATAGATAGGGACATCGCGCATAGGCAAGTTCAGCGTGACAGCTTTTCAGCTATAGTCGTCTCTGAAGGCCAATACACGTCGGTGTTTTGACAACTAGAGGACTCTGTGCATGGTGCACAGCATAGTGCAGTAGAGGATCGGACTGCAACGACCTTTACAAGGAGTTATTAAGCCGGAAGCTTTCTTATGTACCGCTACCTTCATGTTGACCGCAGGATGTCACATAGTAAGCGGTGGCGCCACCCTCGTGAACACGATGTTTACGCCTTTGACACCAGCTTTGACTTGGCACTGCGGTCACTTCAGATGCAGTCAGCAAAGATTTGGCTATTGCGTCACACTACGACTGAGGTTCAGACCGCTTCTCAGCTCATCAAGTCTACGTTCCTTCAAGCAGAGTTGCAGCAGCAGAAACGACCACCATGCTTTGGTGAGCGTCCAAATAATCCTGCCAACTCCCCAGAGCTCATTGTCGATGTCCTAGGTCCCAGGTTAATTGCAGTCGCTCGCTCCTTATGCTCATTGCATGGCCTGCTTGATCGTGACTTCCTCTCGTTTCTAGCCGACCGTCAGTTGAGCTGAACAGTGCAGGTAAAGTATGACCATGCAGCCTGTTGCACGACTGTATGCGCGTGGCGCGCAGGCGCGATCTGGTTGCAAAGAGCGTGGGATCGCAAACAGGTTCGAATTCAGTCGTTCGAAGTACGGCATTGATGGAATATCGGTCAGACCTGTGGTGCTACAGGTCTGCTCTACCTTGGCCAAAGTGGAGCGCTGCTGTCAGTCTCCGGTTCTGTACGAACACCACCTTCTGAAGGAAAACGCATTTCGTTCATCGATCGCCCACTTTGAACTGGGGATCGGCGTGCCAGCTCGTGTTTCCAGGTGCGTGTGCGAGCGCAATGTTTCCCATATCGTGGCAAGGCTTGGGCAAGGCTTGGGCAAGGCTTGTGGAGGAAACAATAAACAATGATGGCTGTTTCATTCGGCGGGCAAACTCTCGCTAAGTGGCCGTCTGCCTTTTCATCCCAGCTTTCAGGCCTCGGGTCCCCTCTACCTCCGTAACACCAACAGAACTATTGCTTCAGCTAGCGATTTGCGCCATCAAATACCCACAAGGTTATTGGGAGCAGACCCTGAGCAGCCTTGTAACTTCTGTCAGTTACCGGTAGCGCTCATGAGCCCCTGAGAAGTCACCTGTGAGGAACAGCTATGCCCATCAGAACAAAAAGCTGCGCGCAGCAACCCAATAACATCAGCTGCATAGATCAGAATGACCAGAGTCTGGAGCAGAAACAACTCAAGGCCAAGCCATCCTGGCTATGTTTGCGCAGCCTCAGCTCAATTTCGAATCGTTGCGACTGAAGTTGTCGAGATTTACGACCGGTTACAACGCAGGTCATCCGCACGAGCTAAACTTCAACTGGCTTAACGCAAGCCTAGCGAAAGCTTCATCCTCGCCTGAGGCGGTCGGCGCAGGGGACTTCCTTCGCGGGGACGTAACGATCGTCGTTTGAGCTAATCCTCTGTGCTCGCCAAACATAACAACCTTCGAAACAAGATCTTCGACCCTTTCTTTAGAAGCAGATGTTTCGAACCGGTGGCGCTCAGGTACCAGACAGCCTCTTCCGGAGCTAACGTGATCTATCAGGAACCACGACAGGCCCATTCGTTCCACTATCAGGCTGAACTTTACTGGCTGCGCGGGGGTTATGCCGTGTCAACCTCGTGGCATCAGTCACGCCTTCTGTAGCTTCGGAATCTGAATGAGCACCACGTCTCTTAGATACTGCTTAGAAGCTGGGCTCGACCGACGCGTTGTCATCACCACATTACAAGGCTCTTGTCATATCATCACACCGCAGTGTTGGCGTGTTTGCCTGCCTGTCAGACTGCACATGGCTACCATTTGCGCTTGGCGCAACTCCGTGCTCCACACAACGAAGGGCCCGAGCCAGTACCCTCACCATCTGCTACACCATACTAGCGGCTGGCAGATCTATTCCAGCACATCTTGACAGATCTGGCATGGTGCCTGGATCGTGAGCCTATACTTGTGCAATGTCTCCACCAATTGCTTCCAATTTTGGCCACTCTGCCTGAGCACGCGTTGGCGTATCTGGAGATATAAAGATCTGAGCTTGTTCCCTCGGAGCATCATCAGTTCGCAGTCGTTCGTTTCTCCAGCACCTTTCGATACCCCATCTATTCACTTTCGTTCAAGAAGATCTGGTCATCATCTACCTTTATAATGTATATCTCAAACATTCTCGTTACCGCCCTGGCGGCTACCAGCACTGCACAAGCTTTCAACATCAGAGACGAAGCACACAACGCCGGCGAAGTAGCCAAGCGGACATTTGGGAACATCTTTGGCATGCTCAATGGACTCCTCGGAAACAGCAAGCAATCTGCCCAATGCCCTGCTGTGTGGACCCAGATCTCTGCACAACTCACAGAACAATTCCTAGCGGACGGCCAGTGCACAGACGCCGCTCGTGCTGCCATCCGGTCATCGTTCCACGACTGCTTCAACGGCGCGTGCGACGGCTCTCTGATCCTCGCCGACGAGTGCTCAAACGTTGAGAACAGAGGCCTTGAGCGTCTATGCGGAAACCTCAAAACCGTCCAGGCCAACACCGGTGTCGGCATGGCCGATCTCATCCAGTTTGCCGCCGCACACGGCGTCAAGACATGTCCTGGTGGGCCTACAGTCCCTGTCAAAGTTGGTCGCAAAGATTCGAGCGAAGCCAATGCTCTCGGCGTGCTTCCGTCTGGCCACAAACAGAGTGGCGATCTCATTAAGCTCTTCGGTACGTCCGATAATACTCCTCAAGTTCTCGCTCATACTAACGAATTCAAACAGCATCCAAAGGCTTCTCACCCGTCGACCTCGCCGCGCTCCTCGGCGCCCACACCGCCGCAAAGCAGCGCTTCACATCCCCCGACTCTCCTCAGGAACTTGACTCAACCGTCGGCCAGTGGGACAACAAATACTTCTCCGAGACACGTTCAGGCAAGGCCCCCTTCACGCTCCCATCAGACAAGAGTGTAGCGCAGAACCCTCTGACCATGATTCCCTTCAACACATTTGCGCTGAGCAAGGGCGCATGGGACATTGCGTTCGTCAGCGCGATGCAGAAGATGAGCATGCTGGGCGTCGACAGCAAGGATCTGATCGACTGCACGTCTGCGCTGCCTGGGGGCTCGAGGAAGAGGGATATCAGGGGCAGCAACGTGTTCGACAGGTTCAAGTGGTAGATATTGATGGTTTACGATTTTGGAGCTCACAGAGGTTAGGCTGGGCCATATATCTTTCTCCCACTCGTTTTCTTGATAGCTTGCACGATAGCGCTTCTATGTAATAACTGGGCGGGTGCCCACAATGAGGCGATAATGACACTTAGATACCACATCGAGCTACACAATTCATTTACGTGTGAATGTTCAGAGACATATTGTAGCCTTCACACACGTTCGTGTTCTCACCCAGAAGCATGAATCCTTTCAATGCATGACTCTTTGTGCAGAGTCTTGAGATACTCGCTTTGTGTGTCGAGCGCCTTGTCTACCTTTCATACGCGTGCCTCCTTTCAATCTCTATCGTTCATGTATTGGTATGAATCACGCTACAAGGGTCGCACATCTGATCTAAACAGAGATGCTTGCGAGGTCCTCAGGTCTCTTATCGAAGATCATCGAGACTAGCACCGAACAGGAAGTGCCTCGGCTGGCAATGTGATCGCAATCGTGACAAAACGCGCAATCGCCTCTCGTGCCAACACTATCAGTCCTTACAGTCAGCTTGGCGCTCCTGGCCATATCACTCGTCTTACTTCTATCCGCGTAAATATCATTCGTTTGCCTTTAGCATCCCCGGCATGGTCACAATGGCTCACGCACTGAGCATCGTTGTTGCTGGAGCTTCGTTAGCCGCCGTTGCAAGCAACCCTGCGTACGCAAAAAACGTGCTCTTCTCGCTCTTGCACTTGACAGGATATGGCGCTCCAGGAGGATTGTGGCGGATCGCAGCGATTCTCCTCGCGCTGGCGAACCTGAAGAACCTCCCTTTCGTTTGGCACGCAAGTCTCCCTTCTCGGCCTTTCTTGACCCTCCTCCCGAAACTACTTCTAACATGTAGGCTCCAGATACGCATCTTCCGCGCAATGATCTACCACATCTACTTCCAACCGACTCCAATCCCACCGCACGCGCTCTTCCAGCCCGTGATAACCTCGACCCACACCTCTCTCCTCGAAACAGACTACAACCTACACAAGTCCAACAGCACCTACTTCAGCGACATGGACATCTCGCGCACGCACCTATTCACCGCGATAATCCGCAACGGAATCAAAAAGAACAGCCGATTGGGGGGAAACAAGAAATCGCAGCTCAACGGCGCAATCGGGGCGACGGACGGCACAAGGGGCAGCCACATTATAGCGCTGGGCGGCATATGCTGTAACTTCAAGAAGGAGATTCTGCCGTATACAAAGTACGAGATGTGGACACGCCTGCTGTGCTGGGACAGGAAGTGGTTCTACCTCATCACGCATTTGGTCAAGCCTGGCGTCGGCAAGCCGGCGAGCTGGACGCTGCAGCCATGGCGGAAGACGAGACGGCCGGGCAAAGACGTCAGTGAGGAAGATCTGCTGAAGAACGTGTATGCGACTGGAATTGCGAAGTACGTAATCAAGAGGGGCAGGATCACGGTGCCGCCTGAGCAGGCGCTGATCGATGCGGATATGATACCTGCGAAACCTGAGGGTTGGGTCTACCAAGGTGCCGAGCAGAACGGTGCGAACGGTCACGCGAATGGCGCACTACCGAAGCCTGTCGAGGGCATAGAGTGGAACTGGGACATCATTGAGGCTGAGAGGCTGAGAGGCCTGGAGGTTGCTGAGAAGTTCGCCGAGATGGACGGCATGCATAGCTTCTTCGACGGCGGCAAGAGCGGCGCCTTGGGCGAGTACCCGGACTTGTTGTTCTAGATGAAGATACCCTTAGGCATGTTGTAGATGATGAAGAATCACATGGAACTCGTCACTGCACATAGCAGACCACTTGTGAGTCCAAGAAACAGTCGCTGATTTGATACAGAAGCTTATAGTGTAATACAGGCAATACCAATAATGTACATTGAGCAACGCCCAATCACCGAATTGACGAACATTGAAAACGACGTTCCGTTTCTCCTCAATCGATTCGTGTCGTCACAAAGCTCGAAGTCCGCATGCCACGCGATGCATGCTCTTCAGTTGTAGACTCGGATAACATCGACCTTCTGGCAGGATGGGTTCTGAGGCTTGCCCGTGAGGCCAACCTTCCATGACAGCGTGGTGTACGTGTACGAGTACCTTGTGAGACAAACGTACCAGTTCTTGACATGGCGGCTAGGGTTGAAGTAGGCTGGGGGGCTGACCGTGTCGTCACGGTTTGCGTCGATGTAGAGGCAGCCGTCCTCCTCGAAGGCAACAAGGGTGGACTTGTCCGTGCCAGGATAGAAGGTAGGGTTGGCGACGTTGGATGTCTCGTCTAGTGCGAGGAACATCGCAGACGGGACCGTATAGTTGCCACCAGCTCGAAGGATCCAACTGATAGGGCCGTTGGCATTGGTGGCTCCCGCAGCCTCGTTCCTGGCGGAGCTGACGTTGTGGTAGAAGGTGGTGTAAAAGCTTGGTGGTTCTTGAACCGTCTCGCCGGTAATGCAGAGGCCTTCGATAGCGGCTCCTTGGTGGCAGGCTCCGAGGGCAGTGCTTGCACAAAGATTAGCTGAAGGAACACAGTTGGCAAATGGTCCTGGAGGCACTCACCCATTGTAAGTTGAGTTGCTGGACCTCACGACGAGACGGAAGCCTGGAGATTGGAGATTCCAGTAGCCATCCATCGCTGCGGTCACTGCAGGCACAGCAGACAGCGCGGCGAAGAGGACAGCGCTGAGCTTCATGGTGAGGATGGCTGATATTTGTTTGGGTTGTTGGGGGTGTATTGATGATCTGGGTGTGATGAACTGTTGTCGTCGGAGAAGCAGATGTTGGGTTGTGGGTGAGAAGGGAGGAAGAGGGGACGACAAACAAAAGGTCTGTTAGCGACTTGACTTTCTAATCAACGATGGAAAGTGCGCCGGTGCTCGTGGAAGCTGGAGGTGAGGGGCTGTGGTCGGTGGAGGTTACGTCTGAACCCTTGCGTTGCGCCTCGGGAAGGTGCAAATGGGAGGACTTGCACGACAGGCCTGTCGTTCTGTTCGACAGCAATGTATGAGCCATTCTCCTCGGAACTGACTTTCAGCGTATGCTTGTACTGTAGAGTGATCGTGAGGACGCGCATCGTTTGATGTGCACCTGGAGTACTACGATGGCTCGTGGTCGATGTTGACACAACGAGGCCAATGACGTCCAAACGCCGTTTGTCCGACCACAATCTGCGAGCCAAGATGTATTGCAAACAGTTCGGTTGTTTCGAAACTCGCTGCAGCGCGAATGGAAATAGTTGCAATATGAAGACGAAGAGGTGTTCACCTTGAGAAAGGACTGGAGACACCTAATGAGTATCTTGCATGCTATTCAAGGACCGTCACACTTTGTACACAGACCTCTCCTACGCTTCGGCGTGAGCATGAAGTTTCATGCGTTCTACGACCGGCCCTCACAACACGAGAGTCGTGCAGACCAACCTGGTGAGTGCTTTTGACGCAGGGCAGAAGGTAAGACCCTTGACGGTTCGTATATGCAGGGTAGAACAGCGATGCTGCAGGTGCGCTGTCTCACCCAAGGTGCCGGGGTCTGTGTAGCGTCATCTGTTTGTGACACAGCTCGAAGGGCATATGCAAGTGCAAGCGCCTTCCTCGATGACGCATGAGCAATAATATATCTGAGGAAGAGCGATTGATCACGTACCGACGGCTTGGTCTAGTGAGTTTCCTTGTTGGTTACACATTAGCGTTGTAGTGGATATGCAGAAGTCATCTAAGGAGGATCTCGTCCTGTGGTCAGTGCATCAGATCCGCATTGAGATCATGTCTGCGAGGCTGTTTAATTTGTTCAACTCGAGATAGGAGCCTTAGGAATGCTGGATTGAAGAAATCTCGAATCGATGTCAAATGGTCTACATAGAGAGTAGCTTAGGTCTAGGGTATCGGTCGTAACGCTATGCAAATACTACTCAATCGGAATTCCGTGAGTCTGCATTCATGACGACGGCACAGAATCCTGCTCGAGAGACTTCTGTACGATCGATAACTCGCGCACGTGCATGCTTTGAGATGCTAGAGATGTGATTCATAGTCGCTTCCTCGTCGCGCTCAACTTTGATGTTGGGCATCGGCCACTGCAGTATCACGTTAGTCAACAAGATCAGCCGATTTACGGGATGACTACGTACTTCGCTGTCGAAAGGATGGTCGACTTGTCCGATGCCAGGGAAAATGTAGCGGCCTAAGCGGGCCTTATCAACAAGCTTGAGCTGCTCGATCAAGCTGCAGGACAGCAATGTACCTGTGTACATAGAGTGAGACTGGCTGACGAGCCCATTAATGCAGAGCACAGCAGGCGAACGGATGACCTCTGCGGTAGTGAACTTCGCAACGGTCGAATCATCATTACTGAGTAAGTCGATCGCAAGGTTGCCGAGGTAGATGAGGAAGAGCAGACCCCAGGCATCGTAGGCGTCAAAGCTATGTCGTAAGTAACGGACACGCATCACGGTTTCAAATCTGATGTAGGCCTCGGTCTGTATCTCGAGTGCCGTCTTACTATGGAACAGCTGCGAGTGTTCTGGTTTCGACCGCTGTGCGGTGACCTGGCCCTGGAAGAGGCTGTGCAAAGTCATGTAATATTCGGTACTGACGAGTTGTTAGCTAGCTATGTGGCAATGGTGTCGTTCTTTGAGTTCTTCGGGGACACTATGTTCATAAACGAGCATATGCCGATCATAGTCTTATCAACCTTGCGGCTGCGCTTGGCAGAGCTGCGGTGATGGTATAAAACAAACGCGACCTGCTGAACGTTGAAGTGACAGGGTAACGAGATCCTGTTCAGAGCCAAAGTAGGAGGAAGCTTCTGCATAAGCGAATCAGTCTTGTCTTGAAAGCAAGCACTTGTGCAGAGGTTGAATCCTTCCGCTCGTCAGAGGCAAATTGCACTAACGGAACGTCGTTCATGATAATCCAAGGTCGATTGTCGCTTTCATCACATGGCCAAGGTGCATGCGGATAATGGTCCGGCTTAACGAATAACGTATGTAGACATCGCCATACCAGTCTGGGTCGACATTTGGATCTGGCGCAGCGAATGCCGGTGGGTGTTTGACGAAATGTGCACGTCGATAATAGTAGGTTTACGTGACACGTCAGCCAAGCCATCGATTGCGGCCCACGGACCCAGCGAAGAAGGAGCTGTCAGGATGCAGATGCAGGTGGGGCAATCATACCACACCGACTTGCCACAGCCAAAGCGCCCACGCATTGAACTCGCGACCCTCTCGGAGTCTAATATTCAATCTTGTGGGCGCCGGTTCAAATATTCGCAAATTGTGCGCCAAGGTCATAGCTTCTGAAGTGTAGAAGTCCCCAGTAGTGCTCAACCCGTTTCCATTCAGGACACCGTGCAGCACCAGCGCGGCATGAATCGAAGTGAGACGGCTGATGCTCAGCTCAAGCTCCCACAGAAGCCTAGCCTCGAGTAGCAAACGGGTTTAAAGATTGCCAGGCATCCAGATCTTGGCCAGATCAGGTATGCCCTTGTAAGCTTGCTGGTACAATTAATACTCTATCATGCCATTCACTCGAAGAAACTTACACATGCAGCAGCGAGGACGGCATGCACTAAAAGTGAGGAGCAAAATTGCGTATGACGTGCAGCCAAATCTTCCAAGAACAAATCTTTGTTGAATCAGAAGAAGGTCGCATGTTGGTGCGAAAGGTATATGGTGATGAGACGCCGGAAGAGACCATCATCAGCAATGATGTTGGTCCACTGCCTTGCGTAGATGCGATCAAGTATAGGTTCTAGCACTTCAGCTGCGTGACTTGGCTACATGTAGGGGTCCATACATTTGCTCAGAGGCGACAGCTCAGGAGTCACAACGTCTGGCGCGGATATGGGCGGCTCGAAAGTCACTTCGTAGAGCGGAGTAGTGAGGTATTGGTCGTCGGGAACCAACAAAGACGCAGGAATCGAGTCCACGTAGGGAAGGTTGTAACGCAGCCTTGTTTCTGGTTCGACACTCAACTGCACAAATAGATCCCCGTCTCTGACGTGGCGGAGAACGCTTTCACCATCGGCGCCCATCTTGATGCGCCGAAGGATCTCGAGCGACTCATTGTCAGGGCGTGTCTGGATCAGCGCGAAGAGCTCCGCATATGCCTCTTTCTGAGTCTTGAGGACGCCGTACCTGCGTTTCATGGCCTGGCCTTGTACATAGGTCAGGTTGTATTCACAGGTAGACTGTTGAGGATTTACCTTGTGTTTCGGTCAAGTCTGCGACATAATGACAAGCAGTGGATCTTTCCTTGCATTAACGTTCTGACAGTGTTGATACATCCCGATTGGTGAACCGATTGGTGAACTTGATACGAACTTCGAAACAGATCGGCCTCACGCCTTCTCGCCCTGGTTCTGCACGCCCACCGTTACTTTCATCTTTCTTTCATTACACGCCTTACATGCAGAGGCGACCCGGTCTCGCAGTCGGGGCTGCGGTGGCGCCACTGATTCTTTGCCCCCGGCAATAAAGGTCTGAGGGGACGTTCGTCCTGCATTCGGAGTTGCAGGAGTTGTAGGGCAAAGGATGGAGGACGCTGCAGCAAGGCCTTCAGCATACGCAAATCTTAAGATAAGGAGTGGCAAAAGCAAGCATGTTGCCTCCGTCTCACTGCATTCAATGAATAGAAGGATTGCGAATAACGTGGTACTCTGAAGGATTCAGGTGCATACCTTTGCAGTGTGCAGCTTGTCACATCTAAAGCTCACCCGGCGTCTACCGGTAGTTAAGGGACCGTCCCAGCAGGCGCTTCTCGTGCCGCAGCGACACTGGTAGCCTGGACTGTCAGGGACTTCGCAATACCGAGCCGGAGTGACCCAGGAGCGGGCACGCAAGCGGTGTCAAACCCTCCAGGGTCCGCGGATAGGCAACACGGGGTGGAGGAAGGAGGATCACTGCTGCGCAATGGTCATGTGTAAGACGCTGTGCCTGGGTGCCGCATAGCAGCAGATGTATTTCAGTGCTCGCTCACGGGATGTGCTCCGGCACTTACGGCCGACGGCTGTCTCCGTCCGTGCGTTAGTGCTTGCTTTCTGCGAGCGCGGCGTGTGGATCCTGAGGCTGCGGCGAAGGATGCGAGTCCTGGACAAAGGAAGTGGAGGTGTTCTTAGGCACCCAGTGGGGCAGCCAATGGGCTCGATGCCGTGCAATCCTGCCCCCATCTGAAAGTCTGTTCCCTCTTGAGTCTTGACAAAACAAAGCATCTGTTCGTAACGCTGCAAGATGATGTTGTAAAGCTCACCGCCCGAGATAATATTCAGGTCATTGGCTGGCAGGAAATCCATCAGTCGTTTTGATGTGGCACAGGTACTGCGGGAGCTGACCTGGCACGAACGTCCGCAGCCATTCATAGCGAGCAGCACGACCTCTTTTGGGCGGCCGCGCTGGCGCACCAGTTCGACAGCTGCGATGAACAACAACAACAACAACCACCACAACAATCCGTTAAGACCACTCCTTCCGGCGACGCGGCCACGGTCTCCTCCGCCAGCTGGGCCCAGTTCGAAAAGGAAGCGTGTCGCGGTCGCCTGCAACGAGTGCCGTCAGAAGAGAATTGGCTGCGATGGCTCGAGACCCGTATGCGCGGCCTGTCACAGGCGCGACAGGCGCTGCGTCTATATGAACGAGGAGGACCTGGAAATGCGCCCGACCATTCTGAAGCGGGAGAACATCTCCCTGCGAGAAAAATTAGTCGCCTTCCAGGACATTTTCGAACATCTTCAAAGCCGGACTGAACACGTTGCTCACGATACCGTGCAGCGGCTGGGCGCGGGTGCTGCACCTGCCGACGTTTTGAGGACTCTCCGCGGAGAGTCGCCACACTCCAGTTTATCGGAGCAAGCCGCAGCACGAGCCATTCTGCCAGCTGTGCATTCGGACGGCGAACTCGAGTTGCTCGTTCGACACCCAAAGGCATATTGTGCCCTCGATCTTCCTGTCGTTGCGCAAGCCACCGTGAGCAATCTGTTTCTTGGTGGTGAGTCGTCAGAAGTGTACACAAAACAACTCGAGCAAGTTCAGAGCACAGAAAAACCTTCGGACCATCCCAAATATTGCGATGCGCGGCTCGAGAAGCTGAACATAAGCTTCTGGACATCTGTGCCTCTCACGAACGAAGATGCCGCGTCTGCAATTTCGTTGTATCTCGAAACCCACCATCCAATATGGTGCTTCTTCGATGCGTCACAGTTCATTAGTGATCTCATCAACTGCAAGATCGACTCAGAATCAACATGCTCACCTCTGATGGTCAGCGCGTTACTATCCTTCGCATTGGTAAGCAATGGAACGTAATCAATCAAAGCGGGCACTGATCCGGCCCAGCAAGGCTACTCTTCTGTAAAACCCGCAGTAGCGAAATACAGCTACCAGTTCGAAGAGCAAGCAGAAAAGCTAGTTGCCGCAGAAGGCAACATTGATACCTTACCGAGTATTGCAGCTTTAGCGCTGTTGTATATCTCCATCGCAACTCATGGAGACGTACCAAGAGCCATGAAGTACCTGACGGCAGCGAGAGAAGCGGCTGATAGGATGGATCTCTTCGGCAAGCCTGATCCGGCAACCTATGGTTCGCCCAAGACTGTGGCAGCAGCTAGCCAGACTGCATGGGGACTGTTCAACTTCCTCGTGTATGCCAATCCGAGCATACCCCCCATGAGACTCGATGTTGACTTTTGCTTCCAGACAAATGGTGCAATTCCAGGTGGTGCAGCCGCTCGAGCACCCACCAGTCATGCCTTTCCCCGAGGAGCTAAGGAGCAACAAAGCCATCGAGGGCAGCAACGAACAGGATACAGTCAGTACCGGTCCTGCCTTGAGCGAGATGCAGCAGGCTCAGTCGGTGTTCTGCAGACTTTGGACCATAGTGAACGAGATATTTCTCATATATCGGGACAGCACAATTGGGGCAAGGTCACTGGCTTTCGCTCTTGGGAAGTACCGCAAACTTCTGGATCTCATCGACACCCTGCCTAAATCCATGACGAGGCAGGACGAGACCCCTCATTGGGTTCTAATATTCCAGTAGGTCCGCCCCGAAGCCCTGGCCGGCCATGTTTCAGGGGTTGCACGCCTTCCACCGCCTCCGCTTGTGGACAGTCAAACATAGTGCGCGTACGACTTGGTGGCTTGTTCCAACACCTACTCAGTGCCACATATGATTCTCGAGACGTAGTACAAGCGTATGAGCTGACAAGGTATAGCACATCCGCACACATGGTCGTCTTAGACCTCTTCCGTCCGTACATTGCAGAAGATAAGCAACACGGCTTTCGCGCATATGTACCCGAGGGTTCGTCTCCAAGAACTATATTTGCAGCATCAGTCATGCAACTCAAAGGTAACTTTCGAATTTTCCGGCATCTTCTTCTCATCTGACAATGATTAGGAATGTTGTTCATGTTCGCCATCCAGTATCCACCAGCCTACTGGAATCTTGCGCTGAGCGGTGCGATGGTATTCACCGTAAACGCAGTCCTGAACGACTTAGATGACCAGGAGAGGAAGAATTACCTCTACTTCTGTATCTCCATGAGTCAGAGACTCCTGCCATCCTACGTGTACATGATCGAGACCATCCGAGCGATCCTTGCAATCGCCACGGATAAAGGTGCAATCACGATCGCCGAGGCGATCAGCATCGAGGCGGAGTCTACTTCACTACAGCTTAACAGACGCACCGAGCGCAGTAAAGGGGGCTGGACTGTGGCGCCCACCGTGAATGACAACAAGACAGGCGCCATCGATACACTGGCAGAGCGGTTCGAAACGATCACGCTCTTCGACGAGTTCACAGAGGGTATTGCTTGAGTTCGAACATGCAGGCGACTGGCTGCTCGTCCATGTCTCTCCGTTGTTTTTTTTTTTTTTTTTTTTTTTTTTTTTTTTTTTTTTCCCCCTTTTTTTTAATTTTTTTTTTTAATTTTTTTTTTTATTTTTTTTTTTTTTTTTTTTTTTCCTTTTTTTTTTTTTTTTTTTTTTTTTTTTTTTTTTTCTTTTTCCACTCCTGTCGCTACATTCATTCTGTGGCCGGCGCGCTGTATACCCAAGCAACACTTTTGTAAGACTCAGTTCATTCATCAAATCTCAATTTCAAGTCGTAAATACGATCAGAAACGCTATTGTTCTAAAAACTACAGACAGCATCCACCAACGGCCACAGTCGATGCTCCCTCCGTGCCTGCGACACATGAGCCTCCTGGATCCTGTCGAACGTCTGCTCCTCATCTCAATACCGCCACGGTCCCTCAACGAAGGCGCTCTAGTATTCTACAGGAAAGAGTATGCACGTGCCATTGCGGTATGATTTCTATAGCCAGGCGCGCGTCAGTCACGACTTCTCTCATACCATAAAAAGGCTCCCGATGTCTTGAACTTACTCGCACCGTAGCAGATAAACTAGACATCCACCTTGGCTGCTGCGAACGTGGCAAATATTCCGGCTGCAACACTGACCGCATTCCGCATCTTATGACCAAGACCAGACACAACCGCCATGTGTTCTGGCTACGCCTAAACTCTTCAAGCCTGCAATGGCGCCGCCAAGTGCGGTGGCCTTCGGCTTGCGCGGCGCTAAGCTCGACATGTGCTGACGGCGGCAGTCAAATGCATTGCAACTGACCACGCCTCCGAGATTGTACTGACTCCAAGCAGCGATTTTGCAGGGAAAGCGTTACACGAGACGCAAGTTCAGGACGGCAATGCCTACTTTGACAGTCACTGCGGTAGCCGAGGACGACACTGATCAAGTCCATGGCACCATTCGCAGTCATGAAGCTCGCTTTCGCCATTGATCTCTGCCGAGCAGGTGGATGCTTCGATAGGCGTGACGGGCTATTGCTTGCAATTGAGGAGCTTGGCAGTCTTTGCGACGGGTGAATGAGTGTACCGCTGCCTTCAGGGCGCATCACGTTCTTCGACACCAAGGGTATCGCAGCACCGGTGGTCTGCTCGGTCGTGAGCAGGTGATTGGCAAAGGGCTAAGTAGTGATTGTCGGCATCATAAAGCGATAATGTTCGTTGCGATATCATCGTGTCCCTCCTGAAGGAAAGCTAACATTATTACAATTCCATACATAAAACATCTCCTCTTATCTCCCGCACTGGCCCACAAACGCCGTGGAAAAGCCATACTCATACAATCATATTATCGGCCATGATCATTACTCGTACACCCTTTACTGCGAGAACCGCCACGTCTCCGCACTGTGCACCTGGCCAGGAGCCGGCTGCATCGCCGGCGGCGGTGGTAATACGGATTTCGGCGCGACAACGCCGGTCTTGCCATCATCACTAATGGGGCTCGGAATGGGGCGTTGCGGCTCAGCCGGTTGTGGGAGCGGGGAAGTGTGTTTCTGGAATGGGCCCGGCGCGTTGGGCATGCCATAGCTTGTGCTCGAACGCGGCAGAGGCGGGTATTGAGGGATCTGCGACGTCGGTGCGGACGGTCCGACGACGGGGCCCGTTGACGTTGCGAGTTGCTTGAGCATCTGCTCCCATTTCGGGGCACCTGTGGACGACGACGAGGCTTGTGTGAGGCCTCGCTGGAACGCGTCAGGGGATTGGAACTGCGCTGATGGCCTTTGCGTCACTGATCCCGGGCTTGGGCTGGGGTAGTAGCCTTGGGAGCCGGTCGATCCATTGCGCATTGGTGTAGGTATTGCACCGCTGGCGACTTGTGGGGGCTTGGGCATCCATTCCGGAGCGATTTCACCACCAGGACTATAGGGAGAAGTGTAAGTCTTTTGCCTCCTGAGATACGCGTTTTTGAGGTAGGGGTATTTCATAACGTAGGCAAGGTATTCAGTAGGAGTTTGGGCAGCATGAATAACAGAGGAGGAGGGTGTGACGGCGTACATTGGAGGTTTGGGAGTCCCAGTTGGGGTGCTCAGCATGTTTGAAATCGAGGCACGACCGTGTGAGGGTGGTGTCTGACCGTGCTGCGTAGAAGAGCCGTACGGCACTGTGCTTGAATCTGGATAAGGCAGCTCACGCGGCGCTTGCGCACTGCCTGGTGTCTGGTATGGGTGTGGAGGCAGTGCCTGATGAGACTGGTTCGTGTGAGCATATTTGTCGATCCCGTCGAGCAACGGCCCTGACGAAGCAGCCTTCGAGGCATATCCTTGAGCAGAGTAGTTGTGCGGTGGAGGCACGTAAGGTTGGTACTGCTGCTGGTGTGGCAAAGGCCGAGGAGGTGGGTAGCTATACTGAGGACCAGCCCTGTAATCGTAGATAACGTTCGGCTGGTGTGCCACTGGCGAATTGGGGTTCTGTCGAGTATCCGGGCTGTACGTAGGCGATTTCCATGAAGTCATCATGCCATCCTTTGGTTTGTACGTATACGGCCGTCCACCAGCAGGAGCGATTTGTTGCTGGTAAGGACGAGCCACACCAGAAAGTGCTGGCTGGATTGGGTATGATGCTGGGTACGATTGGCGCTGGAAGGTTGGAATTGGGGGCGGTGGAGGCTTGACGGTATCCAAGAAGTTGCTCTTGGGGTTATTTCTTGGTTTTGTGGGATCTTCGGTGTACTGCGGTTTGGCTTCGGTAGAAGGCTTCCCAAGATAGTACCACAACCTGTTCTCCTTGCTGAAGTCGACTTTCTTGACTCTGCGTGTAACTTCAGGTGCAGTGTTCCACTCAGCCCACTTATGCTCGGAGTTAGGGTCGTGGAACGGATCGCCCATCTCAGGAACACCGTCAGTGCGGTTGGTGATGTCGAGTGATGCATCATTCTCCTTCAGATGCTCTGGCAGCGGTTTGGCGTCCTTAGATGGCTTCGGTCGCTGCGACTCTTCTGGTTGCAACTTGAGAATGTACTTCCACTCGACCTCTACGCGATCACCGTCTGGAAGTACGTCCACAAGCACAGACTGCTCGCCCGGCCTGTTCTCGACGACCTGTGCTCCGTAGATCTGGTACATCTCGCCACCAACATACTGGAACTGTATGACGTCCTTGGGCTTCAGGGTCTTGCCGTAGTTGAGAACAAACTTGTTCTTCTCCAGCGCGTCCATGTCAACGGTCTTGTTGTTCCTCTTCTTCGGTCGATGGAAGCGGCAGCGGAAGTCGTAGCCATCATAGTAGTACTCTGTGCCCTCCGCATCGAACGTCTGCATTTGACCTAGATCGACCTGTACACCAGCAGCCACCGCGCACGTAGCGTGGAAAGCCCTGGTGCACTTCTTCTGAGAGCACTGGAAGACCGCGCCGCGCTTTGAGCGACAATAGTTGCACTTAAGCTCCAGACGGTCCTTGCCAATGTTGGCGACGTTACACACAGTCTCATTTTGGATGTACGTCTCCGGTGTGTAGTCGGCACAGATGCGATGAGCCTTCATGCCATTGTCGGTCGGCAGAAGATCGTCATAATCGACATCGTTGGGGCATAGGATACACGGCATGCCGCGTCCGGGGATCTTGAGGCGAATGCGGATCTTCCTGAGCTTCTTCGGTCTCGCTGCCTCCTGTGGCTCGTCCTTCCCGCGCTTGCGCTTAGCAGCAGGTTTCCTGCCAGGCTTCTTCTTGGTCTTTCCACCAGCAACACTAGCTGGCGGACTTGGTAGGCGATCAGCGCCATCCTCTTCATCTTCTTCATCGTCGGTCTCCTCGTAGTACTCGGGTGTAGGCTCGCCGCGTAGCTTACGCTCGATCTCATTAACATCGACCCACACACTGTCGGACTCGCAATCGCACTTCTTAGCGATCCTGCCGTAACTCAACCAGCTTTCAGTCGCAAAGTTCACAGACTCTGCGCAGTTGTAGCCAATGTTGTACCCAGAGTGGTAGCCGTAAGGATATGTGATGACAAACTCGCCCTCGTAGTGCACAAGACGGTTGACCTTGATGTTGAAGTCCTTCTCCAGGCGCTGTGGCGAGATGAGATATGTCTTGTGTCGCAGGAATTGAGAACAATTCTTCGCGTCGTTCGGCCAGATGCTCTTCATCGCAGCTTCGAAGCGACGAGCATCCTCCTGAGAGATACTGTACCACTGCTTAGGTGCGCCGAAGTGGATGTAGTTGATGCTGTAGAGGTCAACATCCTCAAGATGCCAAGCGAACGATGCTTTCCACATGCCAAGGTACAGGTAGGCGGTGTTGACACCAGGCACTTTCGTCCCAAGAACATCGAGCAAGTTGGGAAGTTTGGCGACATTCCACGATGTTGTTCGGTCGTCGAAGAGCGAGCCAGGCATGTCTGCACCATACATGGGCTGTCCGGACCAAATGGTCTTCCAGTAAGTCTCTTCAAGTTCCTTGCATCGCTCTGGCGTGAACTCCTCAACGCCCTCCAGATGGTAGTCGAAATCTTCGAAAGCGGCTTCATCGATGTAGTCGTTCACGGCGCCCCTGTTGTTGAGTCGTCGAGATGACACCGATTTCTTCTCGTTCTGGGCCCTGGGCTGACGGCCACGCGGTCTTGTCGGCGTATCTTCCTTCTTGACTCTGCCACCACGCTTTGCTGGCTTGTCTTCAGCGCCGGGCGATGTAGGTGTTGGAGGCACGTCGAGGTTGTCTGCCTCATCGTCGTTCTCATCTTCCACTTCCTCCTTCTTAACACCCCGCCGTCCGCGTGCAGGGCGGCCAGGTTTGCGTTTCGGAGCTGGTGTCCCCTCGTTTGTCTTCGGAGCGGCTCGTGTGGATCGTGTGCGTGCTGGGGGCTCTGCTTTGCGGCCTGCACGTGTCTCGCCTCGTTTCGCTGGTGGCTGGTGGTGTGGTTCATCTGTGACTGCCCGCCATTCTGGGAGGTTGTAGGACCGCTGCTTCTCAACGTTTGCTCCTGTGTATACACCGTGCTGGCCTGTGAACTCTTGTGTGATGGGGTTCTTGACTCGGATCGACTTGACGGCCTCCTGGAGGTCTGGTAGAGAGTCGCGCCTGCGTTGACATCAGCAAATGAAGCGCATGCCTCTTGCGTGGGTGATACTTTACCATTCTGTTGGTGGAATAACCTTGACAATACCAGATTTCATTCCATATTTGTCCACCTTCTCAATGAAGCGCTTGAAGTTATGGAACTGGGCCATAGTCTGCGCAGGACAACGTTAGCATCTGTCTCGTCTTGCCTCATTAATTACGCCTGCAGCGCATGTTTCGCACATCGTGTGCAGTCTCAATGCCGCACTCTTGCGCTTGCAACATACCGGCTTGAACACGGGTATCTTTCCCCCTTCCCAGTAATGGTCCGGCTCAATATCCTCGCCATCATCGCTATCGACATCAGACAGCTCTGATGACATCCTCTCCTCCCTGTTCGGGTCGTTGTCTTCGCTCGTGGGTGGCGTCAGGGCGGCTTTGGGGATCGCATCGTCGTGCTGGAGAGTCTGCGGCGTCTCAACCGACTGCACGACGTCGGCGGGTGCCTCCATGGTTGCGGTGCAGGCGCCGAGGCGTACGGCGTGTGACAGGGCAGGTGCGGAGGAGCGCTGGGGCTAGTGAGCGTGGATCCCAGTGCGGTCAGATCGCAACCTCGCCACCGCGATCAGGCGTCGCTATTCAGGGGCCGCAGCAATTTTGCGGACTGCGCATCGACTTGACGAGTCGCGTGTACAGTGCAGGAGCGGTTTTGCTGGGCGGGGAGGTGTGGGGAAGGTTGTTGTCGTTCTTGAGGTCGAAGGGCAGGAACGAGGAGGTGCGCAGGTCTCTGATCGGTTAGTGCGGAGCTAGCAGGGGTAGTCTCGTTCGATCCTCGTTCGATCACCACGCACCTCTGAGAACCGCAATCACAACCTGTCGACCTGAGAATGCTTCACTTGCTCACAATCTATCACAATGGGGTCGTAAGGTCTGCTTCGTACCGAGTCCTGTAATTTACCTCCATGAAGTGAGTGACGATGCTGTGAGCCACAAGAGAACGTTTCGACCGTGCGCTTGGCATGCACGTCATTCGAAACATCGAAGACCCGTCACTCCTATCTAATCTGATCGTCCATCAATCCGCATCAGACTTCTCTCCTCTGATTGTGTTCTTCTAGGTCGGCTGGTCTGCACAGTGAGGTTGAATATAGCTATCGCCAATCTACATTCAAAAAGTTTGCTGCGCCATGGATACTGCGAGGTAGAGGCATCCTTGAACCGCATGCTTACCCATATTCACATCCAGACCGAAAACCGTCAAAGTGGATTTAAGCTTTGCGGATCTGGGTTGTGGAGCGTGCAGGCACGATAAGCTAGCGGGAGCTTGCCGTACCTGCATCACTCCGCAACACTTCCGCGAACAATGCCATGTCTCGGCTCTTCCATCACACGAGCCACTGCGGGTCTGATGCGGCCCAGTCGATCATTTGATGCGTCCGTAAGCCTCTTGGAGCGGGTACTTCAGGAGCTGCGAACGAGGTCTGCCCTGACGTGTGTGCTGAATGCGCATTCAAGTGCACGCTGCAGCTGCACACTGAGCGACTGTGAGTTCAGAAACATCAATAGAGCTTGCGCAACTATCTCATCGTATTCAGTGATCCTCTTCTATGAAACAATGAACATAAAACGGATGGCAATGGTCCACTGTGATGGCTTGCGTACCGAGATGTGCGCATTCTGTCGGCGCTGTACGCATCACCAGAAACCGTGTTACGACCTTTTCAACCCCAACAACATCATGCGCTGTGTTTTGAGTATATGCCACGATGATCGAGAAACTCTTCGAGCGGTGTCAAGCGTCGTGGTGGTAGTCATCTGCCACTGTGTCTGGCGAGTGTAACTCGTTTTCCCACTTCCGCCTCCGCCTCAACACGGGGCACCGCTCCACTCGGCACATCGCCTGACAGATGACGCGCAGCACATCCCTCAACAGTTTCTCCGGATCGACGCAACGTTCGCTAGGCGCTACTCACGGTTCCTAGCCCGAAATTATGGTTACATGGCTAGATGACAGTCATCACAAACATTCTATACGAGTCAAAGGAGTGATGTGACAGATCCATATTCATTACCGCCCAGTCTTTAGAGTACAATGGCCACAATAGAAGGCCGGCGCTCCGATGCTATGCAGTAAACAAAGTTGGTTGTACAAATGCCGTGAAGCTGTTCTTTTCATCATTCCGCTCAAATGCTCAAATGGGAGGTGAGGTGGGTAGGCCAAACCAGAAGGCGGAGGCTTTGCGCGCCTCATAAAACCCAAAATGACAGAGAAGAGAAAGTTGGTTGGCACCCCTATGCAGTCGAGTCGCCGCGAGGAGTACCGCGGAAGCCACCACGGCCACCACGGAAGTCACCACCACGGCCGCGTCCACGTCCACGGAACTCGCCTCCACCACGAGGACCGCCGCGTCCACGACCCCTGTATCCTCCTCGGCCCTCACCCTGGTGCTGGCCTCCTCGTCCACGGCCGCCGCGGTTGTGCTGGACCTCAGAGAAGCCATCGTTGGCCGGCGCAGGAGCTGCTGCGGGCTCGGGGGTATCGTCAGCCCAGCTCTGGGTGCTGGTCACCGGTGCAGTCTCGTGAGGGGTCTCAACCTCAGCTGGGTCGCGGGGAATAATCTCGAAAGGCTCGCTGAGAGGCTCGTCCTGGCCACCGGCCTGTTTGTCCCACTGTGCGGTGGCAGCAGCGTTAGCAGCCTCGGGCTCAATGCTGCTTGCTGCCGGTGCTGTCGACTGCTCTACCTCCGCTCCCCCAATTGTCGCTGAGCCAGCATCGAGCTCTGTCAAGCCAGCGTGCGTAACGGTAGGGTCGGAGACTGCTTCGGGGGCCTCTGTCTCGGGAGCGGAGGGCTGCGCCTGCGCGACGTCGTCGACCCAGGCCTCCTCTGCGGCGAATGGGGCCTCCTCGAGCGCGGCCCGCTTTACTTGCGAGTCTGCCAAGAAGTCAGCACACAACACTCCATTGTCAGCGGTCTACGTACACGTTGTGCCAAGCAGCACACCCTCAGTGGAAGGCACGCCGTCTTCAGCACCGTCGATGAGCTTCTCAGCTGCAGCGACAGCCGCAGCATCGCCTCCATAGACCTGCAGAAGAGCACCCTCGAAAGCCTTGGTAAGGTCCGAGTCGTCATCCTCCAGCTGGCGACGAGCGGCAGCCGCCCTCAGGAAGCGCGAGAGTGTGAGGAGCTTCTCGCGGAGAGCCTTCTTCTGCTCAATGGCAGCCTCAGCCTTCAGTGTGTCCCTCAGAGCCTCGAGCTCGCTGGAGTGCGACTTCTGCAGAATTTCCTTCTCACGAGCGTGCCTCTCTGAGAACTCCTGGTCAAACTTCTTATACTGTGCAATCTGCTCCTCCAATTGTGCAAGCTCGGCCTGGAGCTTTGGCTTCCTCTGAGCCTGGGCCTTCTGATCGGCATTGATCTTGCGGGAAGCGGCGAGTTCGTCGAGTGAGACGCCGGGGTTCTCGGCGATGATGGAGTCGACCTTCTGGGTGGCATTCTGGCGCAACGTGTCAGCTGGAGCCCAAAGTGAGACCGATGGGAATGGACGTATCATACCAGCTTCTTGTTGATGTTGCGGATGTTCCTGCACACATTGTGTGTCAGCACATGAGCACTTTCCATATGTGGCCCTTGAGCTTGGTAGCCGGGCTGCAACTTACTTTTGGAGCTCCTTGACGTAGGCATTCTCGCCGTCGCCATTGACGTTTCCGGAGGGGTCGGAGCCACCGGCACCTGCCTCAGAAGACGTCTTCTCAGTCGCTGCTGGGACTGCGGTGGCTGCGTTCTCCTGCTTGGCCTTCTTCTTGCGGGCGCTCTTCGACTCGCCAGTGACGAGGTTCTGGAGCTTCGAAACAACTTCGGAAGCCATCTGTGGTGATGTTTGTGTGTCTGGTAGGATCTTAGATGTAATCTACGCGTCAGTCGCGAAATGTGAAAAAGGTCAGAGGGTTGGTGGGGCTGTTTGTGGTTTGTAGCTGAACGAGTCGGGCTGCTTGATTGCTCTGTGCTTCAGGGTATGACGCTAGCGTAGACGCTCAGGCCAGGGGATCGCCGTGGAAGCTCCTCGAAACCTGCGATCTCAGGCAGCCCTGGCAGAGGAGTGCAGTATCTTTGTCTAGTACGCATGGACAATGTCCCTAGGCTGTCAAGTTTTACGGGTGGCTATAGTGCGTCCCCTGAGCCTGCCACATCTGTCACAAGCATGCGGCAGATGTCAGGGTCTACAAGGAAGCCGTGCAAGCATTCGAACTGTTGCATATGCTGCTGAGTAGATGCAACGCTAGAGCAGTGCCCAAGACCAAGTACCTATAGACATAACAGGTCATTACTACTTTTACATTCATACTCCCCCAATCATGGCCGTTCATGTACAGTAAATAGCCTCCGTCCTACCATGGTATATCCAGAATGCGTCTTAGATCTCTCCAAATTGTAAGACAATCTCCTTCATATCCATTCAAATAATCGTTTCATCATCCATCATTCAATATCTAAGCCCTCACGTCTCCGTTTCATCCTCACACACTCCCCTCAAAATCCAACCCCATCTCCCCCTGCCCCTGCCCGGCATCCAACATATTCAAATCCACATTCTGCCCCTGCCCCAACCCAAACCCATACTCGGCCGCGCTGTTCTCAAAAACACCGTCTCCCGCACCTCCCATCATCGGTGGCTCGACATTGAACGGCACAAAGTAGCTGCTCATCGGGTCGAAGAAGTTATTCGAGGCCATACCCATGGCTTCCGGGTTCCAGAAGGCTGCGTTGAAGTCGGACGACAGATCAGGGAAATTGGACATGTCCATGTGATTCTGCGGATGTGTGTGTGCGTTGGAGAGGTGCGGGAGGTGGGTGAGAGAGGGCGAGGTGCCGCTTTGGAGGAGTGAGTGGGGACCGGCGAACTCGGCGATGAATTGTTGCGAGGTTGATTGATTCCGCTGAGGGAAGTAGGTGGAGGGGTCGAAGGTTGTGGTTGGCGGAGTGGACATGGATGCGTCGTTTGCGATGGAGATGTGTGACATCTGTTGTTGGTGTTGAGGCTGAGATGGAGCGGCGTGCTGTGCTTTTGTACTGTTTTGGCGTTGCGGTTTGGATGCGTCTATTGCGTTTACAGCTGCTTTTGAAATGGACTTTGACTTCGTCTTTCGCGCTTGCTTTCGTTGATCTGTCTTGGAGGGTGGCGAGAGTGATGCAAAAAATTCTTCAACGCTCTGGAGATCGCTCTTCTCACCAAGCACAGCGTCTGTGCCGGGCTCGTTGGCTTTCGACTCTGCAGCATCTTCGTAATCCGTCTTCGAGACACCATGTGGGTATCGGTCGAACCAGTCGCCGTATTGGAAGATGCTTTTGCTCTTCCCATCCGTACTCGCTGCAGGTCCTTTCATCTGAGCGTCCGCATGCTGTCGGTACAAGTCTTTCAGATTTTCAGCGATGTACTGGAACATGCCCCAGTACTTCTTCATTTTCGTCAGATACTTGACATTGTAGGCCAAATACTTCTTCGATTGCGCCTCAAGCTTAGCATTCTTCGAGAACACCCCGTGGACGTGGACCGTCGACGAGAAGAAGGCAGAGTATCCAGCGAACGGTGCGACGACATTGTGATCCATAGCCTCATTGATCAAGATCGAGATCTGGTTCGCCGACTCGAGCGCTGTCCGTGCTGAGTTCGTGAGGAAGTGGTGCGGCATATCCTTCGGTGGCCGTGCACCCGCCGTCGAGGGGAGCGCAAAGCGGTGCATGAAAAGCATAACTTGCTGCCACAAAATGTGCAGATACAAGAAAGAGTTTGCGGTTTTGCCAATAGCATGGCTCTTCAGATTTTCCGGCGTGTACACGAGCATCTTGGGTAGCGAATCTCTGAAGTCCATGGCCTCTTTCTTGATAATGTGGAACGTCGATTCCGGAGACCACATTGGCTCTGGCTCTCGCTCCTTGCCACCCAAATTCATGTACTTGATGAGCTTGCCCCAGACACACACCAAACGAACAGTGTACGCAGTGACGCCCATGTTCTCTCGTGGATTCGCCAGTTGCCCGCTGTCAGGTGGTACAGGGTTTGGCACGGCGCCTTCTAAATTCTCGGTCGGTGCGTGGATCTCATGAACGTACAGGTGCTCCTTGACAGGCAATTGTACCTCGATGTACTGCTCGTGCACAAAGAGCGGCCGGTCTGTGCCGGACGAGTTAAAGCGATCCATCAAGAAGCAGGACCACATCGTCCTCCTGCGGATTTCCCGGTCTGTCGCGCTGAGAGGCTTCTTCTCTGGGTCGTTTACCAACGGATCGTATTCGTTCTCTTTGTGCAATTGCAGAGCGTATGCCATTCTCTGCGCCATGCCGCCAAACATCCAACTCCTTCCGCCTTGACATGTACCAAACTCATGAAGACCCAGGAGCAGATATACAATCAGAATTGTGATGTTTGGCGAATCGTACCGCTTCAACGCAATTTCTCGCGCTCTTTGCGCCCAATCGTCGCCTCGTAGAAAACACGGCTCCGACCGCAGCTGCGGATGTGTCGAGAAGCGCGCTGAAATGGCACACATAGCCAGGATCAGCACCGGTGGGACTTTGCCCTGGTTCAGGCGACGCATGAAGCTCGGCTTGTGCAGCAGAGGATAGCTCTGACCGTATACGTAGTCGAAGTAGACCTCGGCAAGGTGCTCCTGGATTTCTTTCGGTGGCAAGCTCTCCGCACCTTCCTTGAGCAGCACATTCTCGTCTGACTCTTTAGATCGTCCTGCCTGACCTGTTGGGTCGGTGTCCCCGCCCTTGGAGTTTGCCCATTCGTCCAATTCGTTTCCGAATGCTTCTTCTGCTTGTCGTTTCTTGGTCGCTGCGGGTTTTGGCGGCGCGCCTGGTATCGCAGGTTTGACGACTGATCTTCCGACATTTGCCACTGAAGGCAGGCTTTCTTTTGGTATCAGCTTGATAACGCGGTCTTCCATGCGCTTGAGGCGCTTGTCCAGCATGGCCATGTAGTCTGTCCGTGGCGCCGCTTTTCTCGTTGTGACCTTGTACACGCACGGTATCCTGCTCCTTACGCAGTGTTTGCACGCAGGCTTCTCGCCTGAACAGCGAATCTTCTTTCGCCTGCAGGCAATGCAGGCGAGCGGCAGTCTCTTCCTCTCTTTCCCGGCTTTCGTCTTCATCTCGCTCCACTGTGGCGTGTCCTGCTCCGTCTCTTTCGTGCGCTTTGCAGCAGTGCCAAAGACAGGGCCGTCGTTCGCCTCGAGCTTGAGACCCGCAGTCGACGAGCTGTTCATGTCGCCGATGGCCAGCATGCCCATTGCAGGCGCGCTCTCAGGGCTGGTGTTGTGGCCCTCTTGCGCAAGCACGCCGGGACTGCCGCCAATGCTGAGTCCCCGCGGGTGCACGCTGCCTCCGCCGCTCATATTGTCCTCGCTCACACCGCCCACGCTGCCGCGGTGGACCTGGCTGCCCGGATATCCGGGGTTCTGGGTGTGCGCAAAGGCCATGTCGAAGTCCGCGAACTGGCCCATCATGTGGGAGGGACTGGTGCCGAGGGCATTGCTGCTCGCGGGCGCAAGACCGTACTCGGCCAGGCCCAGGGCGTCGTCGTGGTCAAAGGGCGGATGCTGTGAGGTCGCCATGGTGGCTGCGGTTGCGCCGGAGTCGGCCATGTCATCGGGGGCGGAGCGGGCGCGGCCAGGATCGCATTGGGTGTGGGGAGAGCTGAGCGGAGTGCAGTGTATACGACAGTCAAGACTCAAGAGAGAACCATGCTTCGGTCAGCGCAGCGTCATGTCGGCCGTGGTGCGGGCGGTCGGGAGGCTCTCGGAGGTATTGCTAGGCGAAGGGAGCGAGCAGGCGCTTGAGAACACACGCAGGGCTAGAGGGCTAGAGGGCAAGCTTCGTCTTCTCCACGCTGCGCGCAGAAGAGGCGGCTCTTCCTGGTAGGACCTGATTAATGTGGGGCGCTAGCATCTCAGTCGCAGCACTGACTGTGGGGTGCTCCGCCGTGCTGCCCTCTGAAGCACCTGGCCACACGCCTGGCGCTGCGTCATAGTCAATGTGCAGGACCGCATTCATCGCAGCCATCCCGCGCAAAGCATCAACCATCCCTAACCATCACGTAGCCGTCGTGCATGGCCTGTAATCGCGCCGCCAGGATTCGCAGCGACCTTCATCCATGTGTGGGGCATGGCTTGTGCTTGGACCGCAGGATGCATGGACGATGGATTCGCGCGCGCCATGATTCGCCGGTGTGCTGACGACGTTGGAGCTCAGGCATCCTTTGTTTCCTTTCTCGACCGGAGCTCGGCCGCCTGATTATTCAGACATCACCAATCCAGCGCCCGGGATTGATCCCTGCGCATATCTTCGTATAATCCCAGCGCGAGACGTTGGCTGCCATGACCTCCGAGAAAGTCCTGCAGGCGCGCAGTTCGCTGCATAGCGTCTTTCTGCGACGGACGTTGGACAGCTCACAGCGCTTCTCTATCAATATCCTTGGCCCTTGAATCCAAGTCACGGGTTTTGCGTTTCGGCGCTCGTCTGAATCGCAGCGCTGCGGGACCCAGGCCCTCAGCGCTCCGCTTCCTATTATCTCCGTCTTAACATCTTAATGCCATATAGCATCGGCCGAACCTAGAGGATAATCTGTGTTTTCTCTATACCAAATATTGGAAGATTGCTTCAGTCCGCATTGGGGTACCTACAGACGGGTTGAACTTGCAGAACGAACGTGCATGACATGGTGCCACGAGTGCATCTGACATCATGAAGAACCCCTCTCGGTCATCTGCAATCCGCACAGCGGCTGGGAAAGCTGGGGTAGTTTCGAGATCTTGGAGTGCGACATGCGCCTTGTATTTGTGGGACTTTAATACATAGGTATCTGATGAGGTGGCAGAGTGTAGCTAGCAGGAAAGGGTTCAGTCAGCAAAATGCCTGTTTAGAACTGTCAAGGTCCCGCCTCTTTCCCTGGAAGGTATTCAGCTCTCAAGGTAGCCTCTCCGTCTACAGCGCTGCGCATAGCCAAGGGTCAAAGTGTAAGGCTGCCTCACCAGATATCGCTGCCCTGTTTGATTAAATCTCATCGTTGCGCGAATACCAGACATGCATTTGTGCTTGAGATCACGAACTATCAGACTGGGATAGATTGTGAGTTGAAACGAGCGTGTTGTATTCTTCTCCTACCGGGTACCTAAGCTTCTCCGTACCTTCCTGGTCTGCGACGACTCTACGCCATATGCATCTTCTGCGCCTCCTTCTCTACACCGCCAGGGTACTTGCCATAGTCAGCGTATTTACCGTAAGCGCCATACTTTCCGTAGCTTGTATCAGCAGCCTGCTTCGCATCCATCATATCAGCGTCCTTCATCATCATATCCCTCTTCATGATCTCAGCTTTCTCCAACATCATGCTCTCCTTGCGCATCATGTCCGCGACAGCGGCGTCATTCATCATGTCGTTGACGTTCATGTTGTCGCGCTTCATATGGCTGGCTTCGTCTGTAGAAGTTTTAGTTTGGTTCATAGCAAAGGAGAAGGGGCGTGTACCCATTGCCTTGGCTGCTTCGTGGACACCACCGGGGTACGCGCCGTAGCTGCCGTCTGCGGCTTGGTGTGCTTCTTTCATGGCGTTCATGGTGTTCATCTCCATAGGCGCGGCGATGGCAACGGCGGTCAGGGTGGCGAGGATGATTGAGAGATGCATGTTGAACGAGTGTTGCGATGATCGTTGGTTAGGATGTTGATTGTATCGAACTCAGTTGAAGCTGGGAGTTGTTGCAGTCCCTCTCACGCCGAGTCTCGGGTCTTTTGTATTCGACGGGGGAGCTTCCATGAACTGGTATGGCGAGATTTGTGACCATGATGGCGAATCAAGGGTACTGGTACTGGTGAGGAGGTACCCGTATATTGGGGTTTACAATCACGTCCCGTGTAACCGTGAATAAGAGGTCTTTGGTTGGTGTGCTCCACCGTGGAATGCCTCGGCAATGTACAGCTCAGCTCCCTTTGAACGTTGAACAGAAATGAAGCTCTGAAACGTTGCTGGATTGGATCGTCGTGATTGCGTGCTGCGGATCGTAAGAAATCTGGCGTTGGTGCACATTACCAGCCAGGCATGAAAGTGAAGCTTTGGGATTTGTGCGACACCAAAACGGGTATGGACATTCGGATGGACTAAGGAAGCCGGACGCCATCGCTAGTGATCATCAAGCTCGTTCCTGAGCCGACAAACCACCATAACACAGTACCTGACCCGGATGGCTGAGTCTTTGACATCTCAGTCCCTGTGACGTACTGTTCGTCTCGTGTAATTCGTGCGAGCCCTGATCGGCGCAGGGCGTTGGTCGAGTCCAATCGCTCCATATTGCTGGACCAAAGTTTGTTCTCACCTTTGAGTTCAGATGACTGACGATGTGAAAAGCGCTTGCTACATGTTTGACGTGGCTGACAGCCTCGTATCGTGACTCGAATATAGCACAAGGGTCCTGTTGTGGTACTGCAGGTCGATTTGAGGCACATGTCGTACGCGTGGGTAGCTGGTAGGACTGAGTCTCGCCTGACAGGAGCTCGCGTAGAGACGTTGTGGGAACTCTGAGTGTCTTCTCGAAGACGTCTCCTAGCATCTAGCCTTCTAATCTTCCTCGGTCTGCAATCGACATCATGCTGGCTGCTCTGGCTCGAGTCTTCCGCAGAGCACCGAAACATAATCACCTCGCTCAAAGCGACACCGAGCGCCTCGATAGCGACACCCTTCTGCCAAGCTCGACAACTTCACTGACACTGAAGTCTTCGCCTACTACGAATGCCGAGCATCGAACAGCATACAAGACACTTGCGATCTGCAGTGTCGTGTATCTGGGTATAGGGTTCTGGATTGTGCACAGCGTACGCGACACGGAATTTGTTACCAATCCGGACGAGTTCTGTATCAACCATGTCAACCAATACTGTAAGGGGACTCGTCGAAGTAACGAAAATGGACCCTGACTTCGTGCAGCGCCAGTGGTTAGGGATGTAGCGCCGGATTGGCACACCCAGCAGTTCAACGGGTCATTCCTGCACGAGAACGTCTATCGACAGTCAGCGGGACCAGAAGTAGATGCCGCGTGGGAAGCTTTGGGTGTAGGGTGTGAGTATCACGACTGCCGATCCCGAGATTCCATGCTAAGAATTGCATAGTTCGAGACGTTGTCATTCCAGAAAATGAGGCTCGAAGATCGGGAATTCGAGAAGGCCAGGTCAAGATCAGCAAAGAATACGGTGGTGGATTCCCAGCCAATGTAGAGGGGCTGCATCATATGCATTGTCTGGTAAGCGCTAAGGTATCCAGTGGTGAATGATTGTTGACATTAGCAGGATCTCCTTCGGAAGACTCTTCATTGGAACTACGATTACTATCTGGCGAAAGGAGAAGGTCCTTTCGTCAACTCCGAATACATCGTACGGATCCACACCACTCACTGCCTGGACATGTTGAGGCAGGTGCTGATGTGCAAGCCGGATGTGGGAGTGCTCGGGCAGGTCTGGTGGAAGCCGGAGGGCGACTCTTACCCAACGGCGTTCGTCGACTTCAACACGAAGCATCGATGCCGTAATTACGAGGGTGTAAGAAAGTGGGCTGAAGCGCACCAAATGCCGCCCGAAGCGGATGTGGACATGAGCCGCTTCTACGAGCAGCCAAAACCTGAATACGTGTACCCTACCATACCTTGATCTTAATAGCAAGAAGTGGATGCTAGGTAGCATTAGCTGGAAGGGGAGGGTAGCACGATAGCAATGCGCGATTGCCCATTACTAGCCTCGGCTATGGCGTAAGAAGATCCTTGCTTGAGTAGGTTGAAGCTCGAGCGATGTTCCGCCTGTGGTGCATGAATGTACGCGGTGAGTCATGCTCAGTTCTGGCGCGGCTTGACTACACCGTCGTGTAGGATGTAATAGACGACGGTGCTGTCTGTGTCGACCGTGGCCAGCACTACCCTCTTTGTTGTCCTCCAAGGATTCTCTGAGGCTTCGTGCGCGGCAGCAGAAGTCTGCGGCGGGACCATGCTGATGTCGTCGAAGACCTCAGCGAGTCGGCGCAGTGTCCACTGCTCGTTCAGCCTGGTCGGCAGTACCCACTCGTGCTCGGGCTGCGCTTTGACCTCCAGACCGCTCTTCTCGCCTGCGTCCTTTGCGACCTTGCGCTGGCGGTCGGCATTCTTCAGCAGCTCGACCTGCTCATCGGGGTGGATGTAGAGGCGGTGCGGCGGTAGGCCAGAGACGAGCGGCCGTGACAGAGGCTCCTTGGTGACGGGCGAGTGGGTGTGCACCCTCAGATCGGTCCAGTAATGCTGGTACTGGAGGTTGTGGAGGATCTGAAGCGCGAGCGAATGCAGACTGGGAAGGTGTGTAGAACTAGAGAGCTTGGCCGAGTCTGCGACGAACATCTGCACCTGCGCAGGCGCGACTGCCTTTTTGGTGATGGTCTGCGTCGTCATGGCGGAGGGGTCGGTCTGCGCTGGTCTGCGGCGCTGGCTGGCAATTGGCGGTGCAGTGTTTCGCAATCGACAGAGTCGAGGTGAGGAGGCTGTTTAGCTGTCTGTTACGGGAAGGAGCGAAGAACTGTGTCGATCGCTAAGCCACTAGGACACGAGAGCCGACGTGACTGGAGCGCAACAGAGGTCAGCCTACAACGCCTGCGTGTCCTAATAACTTGCCTCTCTGCTCTCTACTGTGTAAACGCTCTCACATACGACCTTGCATCGACTGCGACATTACAGCTATCAAACCTTCGAATACCTGCAACCACCCGAGCTCGATTATGCGTTCGACTACTGTTGGCTCCACTCTGCTCCTATTGGCTGGCAGAGCCATAGCGCAGAGTGAGAGCGTAGTGACAGAGATTCCATCGTCGCTCGTTCAAACAACCGAGGAGGTCTTCACAATCCAGACATCGGTCCCAACGCGTGTGTCCTCCGTTTGCTATGAAGTCTGCGTGCAATCGCCTTGCTATGCATGTGCGTATTCCAACATTGTCAACATTGTCAAAGCATATCTGACTGACCATCGTAGGCTCTGCTACTGACCCTGCCATGAGCTTGCCCGTCGAGTCTCTGCCCGGGGTCAGCAGTATTCCGCCTGTATCTAGGCCGGTTCCCATTGAGACCAGTGTGCCGACCGTGCACATGCCGATTCCTATCACCAGCAGTATACCGCCTGTGTCTATGCCAGTCCCCATCAGCGACATCTCTGGCAGCATGTCGATTCCTCAAGGAGAGACACCTGAGTCTACGGGCGCACCCTCGACTACTCCCGGCTCAGGAAGTGCTTCAGCCAGTGCGTCCAGATCTGCGCCAGCCGAACAGACAACAGCAGCGGCGCCTCCTTCGCTCAAGGGCGACAGCACATCTCTCTTGTTCGCCTTGGGCGTCTCAGGAATATCTGTCTTGTTTGGTGCTGCGTGGACTCTGCTTTAAGTGCGAAGCGTGGAAGTCTCGTCCTCAGCTGATCACCGCAGGGGTACCTAGATAGGCACTGTTGACGTAGGTTGAGAGATTGCAAACGAAGTACGACTGAACGAGAACATCGGAAAGGAACAGGCGGAATTCGGCCATATACAAAGCATAGCATAGCATATCATAGTACATAAGCCATAAGAAGATTGAGAACATTTACGCTCGAAGTACGAGATACGCGTAAAGTCGTGTTTAGTCTGCTGCGCCCAACGGCGCACGGCCTTTCTCGTGGATCTCGCCCTGCGCCACATGCTTCGATGGGCCCACCCAGTCCCCAGACGGTCAGCGCAACCGGATGACCGCCATTGCATACAAGAAGTCGGTCCCCAGACATGTTGCTGTTTCGCCATGCGCTGTCTCCTGACGGCCCTTTAACCTGTCACAAACCGTGCCCATATCCGCCTTGTATTATTCCCAGCAAGCAGGTTGCCAAGGGGCCAGCCACTTGAACACCTGCTGTTAAACAACTTGGCTGACGATCCGGCGCGCAAGCAGGAGGCGCCTCCATTCTCCCGAAATTACAAAAAGCAGAGTCGCCTGGCATTGTTTTGATTCCATAGAACATGGCAGCCCCAAACTCACATTCCACTTCGCCAGCAAACGTATCCACGCCCGTCCCATTCGCACAAACAGAAGGCCTCAACGATGCCCCAACAGGCAAGCAACGCGCACGAACATCGACCAATGCATCTTCAGCATCGAGCAGGATACGGAGCGCTAGTATAAAGCTCATGGAGGCCGATCCTCCACCTGGCATGTGGGCAGCCACAGGCAGCACTTTCTCAAAGGCACCCTCGCTCGTAGACATCAGGAGAGGCTCGTTTGGCTCAGAAGGCTGGGACGAGCGAAAACAAAGGGATCACCGTCGTGGCAGCCAGGAGAGCAACGAGGGTCCTCCGAACAACAGGAAAGGGTCCTCTGGGAGACTAGGAGTGGAGCCCTTCCCGGCGCTAACAGAGGCGAGGTCATCGTTCGAGACTCGCGAGCGCGCTCCGCAATACAACGGTCCAAACGATGTACGAGATGTCAAGGGAATTAGGCATGGCTTCGAGTCGAGGACATCGCATATCACGGATAAGAGTGATGAATCTGCTATACGCCAGCCTCTCAACGGCGAAAGCCAGGTACGCGTCTCCAGTCATTGTAGAAGTCTGAGGGTAACGCGCTGACAGCAACACAGTACGCAAATGGCTACATACCACCGCCCAAACTGCCTTGGACGCAATCGTTCATGATTGGACTGAAGGGCTTCTGGAAGTGGTTTCTGACCATTCCTGGTTTCCTGATCACAGTGTACGGCCTCAACGTTGTCGCATGGGGAGGCATGCTCTTCTTGCTCCTCTGCAACGCTGCCCCAGCCATGTGCACACCCACCTGCGACGACATCAACTCTCCGCGGAGGATCTGGGTCGAGATCGACTCGCAAATCCTCAACGCACTCTTCTGCGTCACTGGTTTTGGGCTTGCTCCGTGGAGGTTTCGCGATCTATACTGGTGGGCACACTGGAGGCTTGGAAATGCTCAGAAGAAGCTGATCGGCATCCGACGACTCGCTGGCATACATCGAGGGTGGTTCCGACTGCCGGGCTCAGAGCAGCTCCCAGAAGAGGCAGATGCCACAAAGGTCAGCTCTGAGGACCTCGCCGTACCAATCCCAGCTAGCAAGATCCCCGACCCACCTCCAACTGGTCTCCGCGCATCGCCCACCAAGTCCTGGAAGATGGACTTCGTCTTATGGATGAACACCTCAAATACGTTCTTTCAAGTTGTATTGTGTTTCTACATGTGGCACTACAACCGGATCGAGAGGCCATCATGGGCAACGGGACTCTTTGTGGCCCTCGGTTGCATTGTGGCTGGAGTTGCAGGCATTATGATGGCCGTAGAGGGGAAGCGCATCAAGAAGGTTGAGGGTGTGCCGATGCGCAAGGAGGACCGAGACAGGCGTGCAGACGAGGAAGCACATTCTGCCCAAGATGTACCGCTTGAGACCTATGCTGGCGGCACAGCGAAGGCATGATAGACGCCCAGGCAGTGCAGTGGGTGGATAATTGATTTGATTGGCTCGGCACAATATTGCCGTCGGCTTGGCTTCTCCACCTTACATCGCGTGTGGCGAAGATTCAGGAAGTCCGGCACGTTGCAGCAACCATCACGAAACCAAAGTGATTATCAAATCGTCTTCATCGTCTGCTTCGTAACGTTGTTCATGTTGTGCTGTGCCAGCGACTATCTCAGCGGTTCTCAGCTACGGAGGGTGCTCCGTCCGCCTCCAATCGAGTCATGAGCGATCGTCTTCGAGCCTCAACCCTGTAGCCCTGCATGTTCGTAGCTCGCCGAGATCTCCGTCCGAGGCTCACATGCGGCGGACGCTACGACCATGATCTATTGACAAGAATGACGTACAAAGTCACGAATAGTGATTCGCAGCTGAATGTGACTGCTGCACGAGACCGTTCACAAAACTCGGCTTCCGGGCCTAATGCTGACTTGACATGCCAGTTCGCTGCTTCTTGATCTTTCTACAGACTCGGTGGCTCGGTGACTCCGACTTGACCTTGCCTCCAGATATACAAATAGGAAAGCACAGCCTTGACTCTCTGTGGATCTCCTGTGATCGACACAACCATTCCTACATACCTACGAATGCTGCGAACAACACGAACCGACCTTGAAGACTGAGCGAATACACGAGATCAACAAAGATGGCTTCTGCCGAATACTACCTGGGTACTCAGGGAGCGCAACAATACCGTAATCAGCATCCAACACCGCCATACCCACAGCAGGTGCAACATCAACCACAGTATCAACAGCAACAGCAGCCTCCGGCGCAGCCATGGCAGCAGCAGCAGCAGCAATACCAGACACCTCCCTACGCAAACACCCCGCCTCCGTCGTACTCGCCATACGCCCCGCAACACGAGAAGCAACAGATGCAAGCTTATCCTCCGCCACAGCAACAGCAGTATGCAGGAAAGGGCTATCAAGGGGCAGCAGAGCCATACTTTCCTCCACCGCCACAGAACGGAATGCTAGGACCGCCACTACAGCATATACGCAGTCACTCGCAGCCCGCTGGTCGGGTACGATTCGCAGACCAAGAGTCGACCGCGCTGGGCTCGGAAAGCGACACAGATAGCGAGTCGTCGCGTCATCGTAGACATCGCCACCGACGAAGCCGCGACCGCACACGCGATCACGAGCGCTTGAGGGACGCAGATCGCGACTCAGACTACAGCGATAGGGATTGCAAACGGTCTCACGGGCGCCGAACGAAGACCCACCAGAAGAAGCATGACAACAGAGACACGTTTCTGGGCGCTGGTGCTGGAGGTATTATCGGCGATGCGATCTTCCCAGGGCTCGGCACAGCAGCGGGTCTGATCATCGGAGGACTCGGCGGCAGGAAGTACGCAAAGGACAAGCAGAGGAGCCACAGTGAAGAAGGGCGCCCACACCGACACAGAGACGCGTTCCGCGAGGGCCGAGAGGAAGGCCGCGAAGACAGAGAGTACGGGCGGCACAGACATCGCGATGCGTACTAAGATGGAAAGGAAGAGAGAAGAAGGGAAAGGGCGAGAGACTCGGGGTACGAGTACGATGACAGAGACTTTGAGAAGTATGAAGGCCACAAACAGCGCGGGCAGCACAGGAAGTACGACGAGCAGGGCTGGGATGAGAGTAGTGCGACTTTCAAGAGAGGCACAGCTGTGCGATAGATGGTCTGACGACCTGGAGCCATTCATGACCTACATGACCTAATGAGTAGAGGATTTTCCAAACAAGAGAAGTCCCAGGCTCTGGGAACGTTGTTGTAACGTGCAAAGTACAGATTACATAGGTGCCAAAGCGTTCGTGACTAAGCACCAGCAGGCTCAAGCTCTGCGCGACATTTCTCACGCGTCAAGCTGACAAGCGTCTTCTACACAATCTCACGATGAAAGCGCAACGCTTCATCGGCGCGTAAGCTAAGGTTTGCGCGCACACCCATCACGAATCGTAAGTCACTCTCCACATTTCATTGCGTCCTTCACATGATGTTGTTGATCTTTAAGATCGCAGTTATCCCTGGCTAAAGCATACTGTTGAAACCGTGAAAACCTGAGTTACACCGCTGAACCTGTCTTGTTCCAAGAGACCGTTGGATGAGAATACTGACTCGGCACAGATGTCTAGATGCTCTCCAACTTTTGCGACGTTAGTGTGAGTTTCGCCGCGCCGTCGAGGCACCGTCCTAAGCGTCTATGCGCTCGCTGCCACCGCCCGTGTCGCATTCGCTTGTATCCGTCATTCCGAGTCGGCACTCATCCCTCAGCTGGCTTGAGGCCTGCGCCGACGAACGCCTGCTCGAATCGCGACGAACAACGTCGTCAATCGGCTGGTTGTCATTAGAGACCGAGCGATATGCGAACCACATCTGTTGTAGAACCGCCCTCGATCGCCTAATTGACACACGGATGTGCTTCATGCCATTTCGCAAGCGTCAGAGTGGACTTGGAAGGATGTATATAGTTAAAAGGTAGGCTGTTGCCGAAAGACAGCCAGTAACAGAACTACATTTGGCCTCCACACTGTTATGGTCTCTGCTTCCATCCTCTGCCTGACACATCAGGGCTTGTCTGCTCTTTGTACTGATTTTGGCTTATGCGAATCAACTCAGCTACTTCAGCTTGACATGACTGACCTCAGGACACCGTCCCATCTTAGTCCACTACGACACTTATTGTTGGAAGTCTCGAACCGCCTTTTCTCTGAGTATCAAGGCTTTCCTGCGTCTTACCTTTTGTTTTATCGAGCACCTCCACCCGCTTTTTGTGCACGTCACGAAGGAGCGTCGATGTGACCTTCTGATTAGCAAAGTGGGATCTGTCGCGATGGAGGTGTCTCCGTGTGTCCACATCTCCACTCGTGGACCGCCGCTGCCCCGTTAGGCTTGATGCTAGTGTGTGAAGCTAGTGCGACGCGATCTCCAGGGTCTTTTTTTCGGTGATGAGCAATGTAGTTTGTCTTCAACACCTTCGAACAAAAAGTCCTCTTCGATGAGCAGAATGTGCAGCTGACTGTGTGATGGAGATCGTGACATCCATGCTCTCGAATCTAGACTTCCATGCTGATTCAATGACAGAAAGATACTATAATCTGACCGCACCTTCACAGCCGCAATGCATTACCATCCCGTCCGGTTTCGTATCAGTCCAATGTGCCTGCTGAGATGCACTGCTGAATCAATCCACCGGATCCCTCACCGAGCGATAGCCCGCCTAGGTATCCATCTTGACTCCCAGAAGCGAGGTCTTGGTTTTCTCCACAGTACCAAGTATTTCCCTTTCAGGACAACATACCCGGTCTCAATGCAGCCGCACCTGACCAGCGCCTGAACACGCCGCCTATCCAAATAATCCGAGTTTGAAGCCTGGGAAGTGTGCGAGATATGATGCTTGTTTGTGCCCCGCATTCTGGTTTCTGGATCCACGCTGCGACTCGCGTTCGTGTAGTTACGACCGTTTTCTCCACTTCTGTTCTGGGTTCCCGAAGGCCCTTGCCACATGGTGACCTACAAGAGCGGGACTCCCCACTGTCGCGTGTCGTTTCATATGCTCCATGATTGAGGCGCTGCTGTTTCTCGGACTGGGCTGTTTGCTTTCGGCTTTTCCTGAGTTGTTCACGTCGAGACGAAGACCGCAATCGGCATTTGCCATACTCCACTCGACCTAGATATCGCATCCCTGCTTCCGTGTATCCGACAACACACCAAGGGTCAAGAGTCCGTCATCCGCTGCTTTTCGACACCGTCTCAGTCTTCTTGGGAGACATCAAAGTTTGGAAACGCCTCCCGGGACCCTTCAAGTCAACCTGAAAGACTTACTTTGATACCTTACCACGCGACCTGCGCAATCGGTGCGCACAATCTACAACGATGACCTCGAAGTCGACCGCCGTTGTCTCCCTCCCCACACTCACCCAGACTGGTGCCACTATCGCCTTGCAAGCTGCCTCGCTCTATGCCTCGGAGCTCGGTCTACCAATGAGCATCGCCATCGTCGACGCGCACACGCACCTGCTATCCTTCACAAGACAAGACACCGCCAAGCTATCTAGCATCGAAACAGCAATCTCCATGGCCATGACATCCGCCTCCAACCGCCTCCCCACGTCGGCGCTCTCGGATTCACACACTGCCCCTACATCTCTTTTCTACTCACCCCAACGTCTCTGCACGATCCCCGGCGGCCTACCAATCCTCTCTCCCACCGGCGCCCTCCTCGGTGCAATCGGCTGCAGCACAGGGACCAGCATGCAAGGCGAAGATGCGGCAGCCGCGGGCCGCGACGCTGTGCTCGCGTTCATCAAGCGTGAGACAGAGGACGAGGAACGCCGGATCGAAGAGGAGCGTGAGAAAGTGCTGAGGCTGTGGAAGGAGAAAGAGGGTGAGGTTGAGAGTCTGAAAGATGAGTTGGATTACGAGCGGTATGGGTCGGGGAAGAGGAGGAAGACGAGTAGTGTGGGCCTAAGCGGGAGCGTAGGTTTGAGTGCGGGAGTGGCGGGGCCGGATACGCCGCCAGAGGAGGGCGAGATTGGAGGATTCTTGGAGCCGAGTTTTGTGGGGGAGGTTAGGGTCGGGGGATTCTGAGGGCTTTGTCAGGGATATGGCGTCTTTGTGAAAAAATTTGGAGCTGTACTTGGTATAGCAGGCGTTCGATTTCATATGATGGTCATGACCAATGACTACAAGTTCGCACTTGTCTGCCCCTCTTGCCCGAAGAACTTCACGTCCAAGCCCCCTAGATCTCCCTTCTCTCTCCATGCCTCTAGAATCTTGATGAATGCCTGGCTGCCGTAGCCGTACGTTGCGTTCCGCGCTGCGCTCATACTCGGCTTGCCCTCGTTATTGTAGTACCCCGGCGTACACTCTTTGAAAAACTCAGCCCTGATCGCCGTCCCCTTCACGATTGTATCACACCACTCCTCTTCCGCTTGCTGCGTAGGCTCCATCGTCCTGATCCCGCGCTTGTTGCACTCTGCAATCACATACGCAAAATGCCGCGCCTGTTCAGCAGTGACGTGCATGAAGTTCGGCGTCAGCGCTGCCTGCACAATGGACACCCAGAGGCAGTTTGGGAAACCACGGCTAGCCCAGCCGTGCAGCGTCGAGGCGCCGTCTTTCCACTTCTCGGTGATTGTCGTGCCGTCGCGGCCGTAGATCTCGATGCCGGTCTTGTGCGACCACTCGTTCGCGAGCTCGAAGCCAGTCGCGTAGATCAGGCAATCGATCTCGTACTCGCTGCCGTTCGCGACCACGCCTTTCTCGGTCAGGTGGTCGACGCCCTTGCCGTGGGTGTCGACGAGCTTGACGTTGGCGCGGTTGAACGTCTGGAGGTACTCGTCGTGAAAACAGGGGCGCTTACAGAACTGGTTGTACCACGGCTTCAGCGCCTCGGCAGTTTCTTTGTCTTTGACTACCTCCTCGCAGCGCGCGCGGATACTCTCCATCTTCTTGAAGTCTGCGAGTTGGACCTTGGCAGCGAATGCAGCAGGATCATTTGTTGGGTCGCCTTTGACGGTGAGCAGAGAGCGGATGATGTCCGTCCAGCGATCGCCGACGAGGTCTTCTGGCTCGTTGCCGCCATTGACGAGGCTGTCGAAGTTGTCCATGCGATGCCTTTGCCAACCAGGCTTCAGGCTCTTGGCCCAGTTCTCATCAGTAGGTCGGTTGCCGCGGACATCAATCGATGAGGGCGTACGCTGAAAGACGTAGACTTGCTTTGCCCACTCACCGAGATGAGGAACGATCTGGACAGCAGTTGCACCTGTGCCGATAATGCCAACGCGCTTATTCTTCAGCTTGTGGAGGTTTCCAGAGGGGTCGCCACCGGTGTAATCGAAGTCCCATCGAGAAGAGTGAAAAGAGTGACCTTTGAAGTCATCGATTCCCTTCAGACCAGGCAGCTTGGGCCGGTGCAGGGGTCCTGCAGCTGGAATGACGAACCGCGATTTGATCACATCGCCGCGTGAAGTGTGCGTACTCCACTTGCCTTCTTCTTCATGCCATCGCATCTCATGTGTCTCTGTCTGGAAGAGGGCTTTCGAGTACAAGTCGTACTTCTCTCCGATCATGCGCGAGTGCTTCAGCAATTCTTTTGCTTTTGCGTACTTCTCCGTTGGCATGTAACCAAGCTCTTCGAGTAAAGGCATATAGATGTACGACTCAATGTCGCACTGAGCACCTGTATCTTCAATCAACGAAGGCGTTACAGAAAGCACTTTCGCGATATATACCTGGGTAGCGATTCCAGTACCTGTAGTCGTCAGTCAACTTATACACAGAGTGACATCCTCAACTTACCACGTCCCGCCAAAGTCTCCGGCTTTCTCAATGATCCTGAAGTTCTTGACCCCAGCCTCAATCAACCTTACAGCCACAACCTGCGCTCCATACCCGCCCCCAACAATCACAATATCCGTCTCCTCTTGCACCGGCTCCCTTGTGAAGCCAGGCTCTACCCACGGGTCCTTCAAGTAGTGCGAGAGCTTGCCATCGAGGAGCGTGTACTGCTCGATGCCCTCATTGCGAGCAAGGCGCCTGTCTCGTTCGGCGAGGTACTTCTCCTTGAGCGCTTTGGGGTCGAATGGTAGTGGTTCCTGCTCAGCCAGATCCTCAG
Organism: Didymella keratinophila; assembly: GCA_011058865.1. NCBI lineage: Eukaryota > Fungi > Ascomycota > Dothideomycetes > Pleosporales > Didymellaceae > Didymella > Didymella keratinophila. The sequence continues at coordinate 148,940 of SWKW01000038.1, forward strand.
TCTTGACTTCGACTGTAGGTTTGTCGACAAGAGGGATAGGGACTTCAGTGATGGGTGCAGGGGCGACGATCTTTGCTGTAGCCATGATGATATTGTGGATGGCTTGAAAGAAGTTCCGTCTCTGTGTGCGCTTCTGTATCGATATGATATACTTCCCAGTCAGCGCTAGCTTCTGGCTCTTTAGAATGCTGCAACGCTCAGCGTTGTGAGCCGCGGTAAGTAAATAATAGTAGCTTCCCCACTTGCTGTGCACCAAGAACAATGCGGAGCGCTTTGGTGTTCCGAGATCCGGTCCAATTAAAGTATTTAAGGTGCGAGATCTGTGTTGGTCTCTGGTCACGCTCACGCGTGCAGAGAGGCATGTTTCTAAGCGGGAACGTATCAAAGCGACTCGAGACCGAGGATGTGGCGTGCCGCCGTGCATGAAGATCCGGGGTCATCGGTGGGGTAAATCAGGCCGGCCGAGTCTTGCAAGGCGACTCATCGAAGTCAGCTCTTAGCACGGTGTACTTCGTAAAGGTAACGTCGACTCCTACTGCAGAAGAGCCTGAACGCGGAGTGCGCTGATGGCAGAGTGTTCTTGGGTTATTGGAGGGCAGCGTCTGCTGTTGATGTCAAGAGATGTAGGTTGATGACGTCACATTCGCAAAAGAAAAGACCGCTCAAGCTCAATGTTATTCCCATTCTATCACGAGGTACATCTCGACCAACTCCTGAAGCCGATCTCAGGGAAATGGCCTTCCATGTAGTATTTCAGTAAACCATCAGGCCGAGCTCTCATCAAAGACGGAGTCGCGCGCGCTTCATCCATAAGTCAAGTCATCTGGAAGCGAACGGCATCGGCGTCGATCGGTGCGTGTGAGCAGTATTTCTTGACCCATGCAATGTCAGTATCGCTCGGACCCTTCGAAGCGGAGGTGCGGCAGACGCGGCGGTAATCCCCATAAGGGCAAGGAGCACGGAGAAAAGCTGGAGGCTGATCTTGGGTGATCTTGGTCGAAGTCGAGAGAGGTAGAAAGCCACGAGTGGAGCTAAATTGTATATCGAGGACGCAGTCAGGGACTCAGATCAGCGCCGAGTGTTTTACACTTGTACTTAAGGGGTCGTGCACTTAGTGCGATGAGCGTAGCAGATCTGTACGTCCCGACCAGCACCTGCGGTCTAAAACATCGACCTTGATCGAGATCCAGTACACTGCCTCCTCGATGAACAGGGTTGGCATAGGCTGTGATGGGTAGAGTCACAGAATAACCGCGAAAGTATCGATTGCAATCAGCTCGAACATAAACTCAATTGCTCATCTGGTCATCAAGGTCACCTTCTGAGTTAACAAAGAAGACATGACAGCTGTGCAGCTGGTGAAGATGTAACAGTGACGGCTTCACAGCCGAAGAGAACATCACTGGTTCTCGAGAGAAACGATGACAGCGTCGCAGCTGTAATGACAGCTTTGAAGTTGAGTACAAAAGATTATGACAGCTTTAGAGAAAGGTTGACAACTTGACAGTTGGGTGGCGGCTTCACAACCGAGAAACACATAGCAAGCTTTATACACAGTGACGGCTTTTCAGCCGATTTGGGAAGATTGGTGACAGCTTCGCAGCTGCAGTTATAACAGTTTGAAAGCTGTTTCCGCTTCATGGAAAACCTCTCCGAGCCATGTCGGCGAGTTTGTTGAACTCGGCTACAGAAATGCTTAGCTTCTCTTTCAGATCGTCAATCGTTGCCTGGTGAGACGTTTCGAGGGAGCGGCGCAAGGAGGCAGCCTTTTCAAGTCCGGTGCGCGTCTTGTGGGCAAGCTCATTGTACTTCACCTTTGACTGGTGGAGTTTGGCCTCTAGTTCTTGTTTCTCCGCTGTGAGTAACTTGAATGACTTTGTGTCCTGCTCTTGTGTTGTCTTATAAAACTGGATCTGCTCCAACATCCGGCTTTTGTTGGTGTTCAGGAACTCAACCTCCTCTTTGTACAGCCTCTTTGTCTCCGAGTACAGCTGGGTCTTGTGTCTGCTGAGGGCGCGGAGTTCAGAGAGTCGCTCGGACGTCGTCGAAACCAGCTCGTCCTGGCTGGCGAAGTCGCCTCTGACTGTTTCATCTGTGCACAGTGGATGGTCGATGCCAAAGTGACCGTAGATGAACAGCAGGATCTCGGTTCGCGACTGAACTGTGAGTTCGAAAGCTTTCTCGTAATCTCGAATTCCCTTCCGGAGAGCGGCGATCTGGGAACTGGCATTCTGTTGCTCATGGTCGGTCTCGGCCTGGAGTCCCTGGAAGTCCTTGACCTGCGTCTCCAGTTCGTTCTTGCATGTCTCCAGTTTACCGATCTGTTGGCGAAACGTAGCCGCTTCGTCCCGGTACGTGCTGAAATCGAGTTCCAGGCGGTCGATACGCTTCTGGAGAGACTGGTGCTCCACCTTGGATTGCTTGAACTTTGAGTGCGCTTGGTCGAGCGAGGAAGCATGCCACCGAGCTAGTCGGGTAGATTTGGTGGAAGCTGCATCGAGAAGAACTCTCATTGCTGACTGCACCTCATTTGCTTGATCGAGGCGGTGTACCAGTCCATCATTGAACTGCTCGGAAGCAACAAGACTCGACTGGGTCTGGGCAAGGATGACGTTGGAGGATTGGAGATCTCGCTCAAGTCTCTGGATCTTCGAACGTGCCTTGGAAACGAAGGAGGTGTGCCACCGGCTCTGCCGCATAGCTTTGGCGGACATCATGACAGCCATCATGAAAGCGACGTCTTGCACAGCTGAGTTTGCCTCTGCCTCCTTTCTCAATCTCTTCATCTGGAGTTGCGCGTGGGCGAGCTTGCGCGCGCTTGAAGAAGCCAACAATCATGGCATGTGCCTTACTCTGCCTGATGGACTGGGTCTGGACACGGAGAAGCAACTGCTGCACGACTAGCTGACTTGCTGCTGACTGGCGTTCCAGCTTTTCGAGATCCTCCGTGTCAGTAATAACGCGCTGGAGCAGTTCGTGAAGGCCATGCACCTCCTCTTGCTTCTGTTGGATCACAGTGGCTGCGCTCTGGGTCTGGAGACTGGCTTTACGACGCTCTGCGATCAAAGCAGCGCGAAACCATTTCTTGCGCGAGATCGAGGAGACTCCGAGGCGCTGATACTGGAGGTAAAGTTGATCGTTTGGGGACTGGAGCTGGGCAACGCGATCGTTTCGTTCTGTCTTGGTCGTCTTAAGGGCCTCGACTTCCGCGATGTAGTCTGCTTCTTCACCGGCTCGAAGTTGCTTCTGCCTATACGACTCTCGCCGTGCTTGTAGATGAAGTTCCTCTTCGAAAGCGAGCATGTGTCTCAATTCCGTCACTTCAGTCTTCAGACTTGCTACTTTAGTCTGGAGACTTGCTACTTCGGTCTCCAGGTCGAACACTCCTTGTGTATAGTAGCAGTCGAGGTCGAAGAGCTCGTCTTGGAGGATTGCACGAGACTGGGGCGTGGATCGCTGCTCGAGTTCGACTAATCGATCCTGGAGAGCCTGGTGTTCGTCCTGGAGGTCCCGGTGAGATCGAGCGGGACGTCGCAACCTCATGACCGAGATTTTCGCTTCCAACCCGTCAGTTTTCTTCTGGAGGGCCTGGTGAGACTCATTTGTTGGACGTTTCTGGAGATCAGCGATTTTCGTCCTCAGAGCCTGGTGGGACTCAATCGTTGGTCGTCTTTCGAGATCAGCGATTCTCTCCTCAAGCGCTTGCTGTGACTCTGGGGTGGGTCGGGCCGCGAGCTCCGCCTTGAGATCTGCGATTGAAGAGCCTAGTCGACGGATGATCTGAATGAAATGGCTGTAGTTGTCCAGCACCTTCACGGAGGCTTCCTGGGCTTTGCTTGTAGCCACTGTATTGCGCTGGGGTTCATTCTGGGGAACACTGGGCTGGTAGAGACTGGGTTTTAGGCATTTTTGAAGTTTGGCAAGGTTCTCGAGATCCTTTGGCGACGGTGGCATGTTGGTGTACCGTGGGAGAGAAGAGGAATGGGCCCAAAGCGTTCGCAGACATCACTCTGTTGCCAGGGGAAGTGCGCCGCCTCACACCTGCCCAACGCGTCCGAAGACACGCCATCTGCGCAAAATCGGCATCAACGATTACAGATGCATGTCATCACACTCTGAGAGAAGAAGGCGCATCCAGGATCCACCCCGGACCACGCAATGCGCTTGTGGGATCACGAGAATGCCTCTCACGCTGGTGTATTCACGTGCAGAAAGCAGAACGGACAGCTATGCAAGCAATGACGGAATGCGAGATACACTCTGACCAGCAGAGGAGAGTCTCGAACGTTCCTTGACATCGGCTTTTTCCCTACCTACCCACGTGCCAGCGTAAGCTGAAACAAGATAATTGACAGCATCGAGCTGGATCCCAGCGTAGCCATGGCGCTGTTGACCTTGGTTTTGCTTCTTGTTCCACCAGGGCTTCTTGCCTTTGCCATTGCCCTTGCCCTTGCTCTGTACAGAGCCCGTTGTGGAAGCAGGTGCAGGCACAGGGGTAGCTGGAACCCAGGCAGAGCCAGTGGAAGCAAGGTTGCTGGAAGCGGCAGTCACCAGATTGGCAATGAAGCCCTCCATCGCCGGAGCAAGTGCAGAGCCAGTATACGGCGTCTGGGCATGCGTGGTCCCAGCGGCTTGCGGGAGAGAGGTTGCCAGTGACGGGTTTGACTGGGGATGCGGTGACTGGGGGTATGGCGACTGGAGGTAGGCTGACTGGGCCGGGTAATTGTACTGGCTGGAGTTGTACCCACTGTTGAAGTCATTGTAGCCGTTGTAGCCGCCGCCGTAATTGTTCTCCTTCTGGTTGGAAGCAAATATGCAATCTTGTGCGATACTGCAATGCTCGTGAAGAAGCGGGCAGTCACCAGCCCGCGCAGTCGACACCAAACCTGGCGCGACTTGACCACGATCCAAAAGATCACCAAATTTCGTGTCAGAATTTACGGCCATTTTGAGCTTAAACGATCATCGTTCATGGTCAACATAGTTGTCGTTGCTTTTGGCATATCCAAATCAACATCTTTTCCCAGATCCAACGCCACAAACTCCATGCAAATGTCATCATATCTCGTCCAACCCCAATCTTTACTGCTTAAGCACAGCCTCCAGCCTCTCCAGCAACAAATCCGCATGATGCTTCTGGAAGATAAGCATGGGCCTGAGCCTAACAGCCTCCATACCGCTTCCACCAATGTTAACACCATGCGCCTTCGCATTCTTCAATATCTCATCCCTCCTTGGTGTATCCCACGCAATGAAAGTACCCTGGCCCTGCCCACGCAAGTTCTGTATATCACCCGGATACCTCTCGGCCAGGCGCTGCAGTCCAGCATAGAGATAATCTCCAGTCGCCGCGGTATGGTTGACGAGGTCAAGACGCTCGATCTCCTGGATGATAGCGCGGAAAAGGATAGCCCTTGCTGGGTCACCCATCCAAGTGTTGAATTGGCGGTAAGGCTTGTTAGGCTTCAGCGCATCGTTGCCGTAGTAGTACCCCGCAGTCTGCGCCTTCTTGCTGAACGTGACCATATCCGGGGGTGAGTCGAGGTTCCAGTGGTCGTGTGCCCAGAACTTTCCTGTTGCGCCGACACCAGTCTGCACCTCGTCGACGATGAAGAGCACGTCGTGTTTCTTGGTGATGTTGCGCAGGCCCTGGAAGAAGGCGGGCGAGGCGTGATTGTCGCCGCCTTCGGATTGCACGGGCTCGACGACGATGGCGGCCACGGGATGGTGGAATTCTTGGATCAGGCGCTCGGTCTCCTCCAAGCAGCGTTTCTCTTCGGCGGCGTTCTCGGCGGCGAAGTCTGCGAGTGGGTATTTGAGGGCGGGAAAGGGGGCTTGCGGCCAGTCGAAGGCGGGGATGTCGAGTTTGTGGATGGGCTTGCTGCGCGTCGTGGAGAGGGAGCCGAAGAGGCGCCCGTGGAAACCCTTCTTGAAGGACAGGATGGACATGTCTGGCGCGCCCGGAGCGGCGTTGTTCATCGAGGAGCTGACATCCGCCTCGGAGAAGTCGGCGTCGTAGCCGCCGCGCTGTTGCTGGCGCTTCCACATGAAGGCTGCTTTGTAGGCGAGCTCGTTTGCATCAGAGCCAGCTTGCGCGGTGAAGACCTGGTTCAAGCCCTTGGGCGCGACGGAGAGGATGCCGGTCTCGAGGATGTCGGCCCAGTCGTGTTGGGGGAAATTGCCGAGCGCAGGGCGGTTGATGATGGCGGAGGCCATTTCGGGCGAGGTCGCGGCGAGCTGGAGGGCGGCGTTGTTGTAGCCCACGGGGATCGAGGCAATCTGGGCGTAGACATCGAGGAGGACGTTGCCGTCGAGGTCGGCGATACTATGCAGAATTAGCGATCACCCTCGTTTGTACTGATTGCAGCACCCACTAGTTGCCGTAGCTCTGCTGGTAGTTGGCCATCATGTTCAAGCTCCGCGTGTCGGTGACCTTGCTGAGGCGCTCAATCGCCGCCTTGCTCTTGGGGCCCGGGATCTGCGTCTTGACGATGGGCTGGCTGGGCTCATCGGGGAAGAATGGCTGCTCGCCTGCGTCCGAGGACACGGCGGCGGCTGCAGCAGAAGCATACTGCCTGCGCAGCGCCTGTGCTGTTGGGCGGACGAGCGACGACCGTGCGCGGCCTGCTGTGCGGAGAAGAGATGCCATTGTGCAGCTGGAGAGCGAGCGGCGAAGCTGCGGAGTGAGCGGCTATGCTCGGGGTCTCAAAGAAATATGTCGAGCACTGAGCGAAAGCTCAAATGCGGGGGCGGACCAGAGCTCGAGAAACCGTTACGCGATGGAATGTTCTGTCAGGACCCTTGAACATCTAAGAACTTTATCAGAAGCAGCAATTGGAGCAGGCGGAGATAGTAGCACCCCTTGGAGGGGCGTCTTGCGTTTTATAATTTCGTTCGAATGCAAGATACCGGTATCAGCTTGGCCGTTGTAGTTGCACGATAGTCCACCACTTTTCCCAAACAGAGCTACTCCACGCGACGAGAAGCTTAGCCATCCCGGGGTCCCTTATCGCCTAGCCTGTTAGGGCGATAAAGCTTACCAACGTGATCGCTACCCGCCAATGAGCAGCCGTGTACACGCCGCACACGCTTGAGGCAGGAGTCTACGGACTGCACTCCACAACCTCTTCATTCCGAGTGAGCTTTCCCGACGGACTGTGGGGAAGATGGATCTTTTTGTGTCGCTGAGTACTTCCGGAGCGTCGTATGGTGTCGGAATTCAGCTTCATAGATTGTGTTCTGCTGTAATGCGATGCCGGAGAGCGGGGCACTCGTTGTGTCGCCGCTACTCATGAAGACAAATGACGTCGTCAGGTATGACACCAGAAGTCAACATGTAAGTATTCTAACGACGGCCATTCGCAATCATCGCTGTCATTCCTAACTCAAGGGCAGTGTATCACACTATTCGTGATCAGGTATCTTGTTACTGTTCTCTGGGATCATGTTTGCCAGCCACGAACCTTCCATATGAGATATCTGTCTCACTTGATTCACACTGTGCAGCACCGCAATGCTTACTCTACGCAGCCCTCGCATTGTTCTACGCGAACCGAAAGACAACCCCCCCCCCCCCCCCCCCCCCAAGCCATTCCATACAAAAGGAAGACACCTAGTATCATGTTCCTGAACCGCCTCCTCTCGCCGCATGAAGCTTTGTACGGCTGTTGTGTGGGATAGAGCTCGGCCCTAGTGGAGCCGGAGAGGGAGGTGTTGCTTGCTACCATTGGGAGGGACATGGGGAGTTGGTCCTTCTGCATAGATGTCAGAAGTTGCGTGTGCTTTATACCTGTCAAAACGTTCTTGTGTCATCGAGCTCCGTCAAAAACATGGATAATCGTGGAACCTCCCAGATCCTGCTCTACACGCTCGTACAGTTATTGTCGCTTCCAAATTGCGTGGCGACGTCCAGTATAGAACAGCTTTTTCATATGATACATGCCGACATTCCGACACATTCTCTGACTTTTGTATATTCCACCCACATCATCACATCTTTACTCATCTTTCCCTTTCTACAGCTCATCCCTCACCGCCTCCCCATCCAAATCCGGCATCGCCATGATCTTAACCACCAAGCTCGTCCAGCCCGTAAAATGCTGCGTGCGCTGCCCCTTGCCCGTCTCAGGATTATACTGCTCCCACGCGAAGCCCGTGTCCTTCCAGCTCTCATACACGGTATTGACGAGGTTCTTCCTCAGATCGGTGTACAGCTGCTTTGCGCGCTTTTGGTGCGGGCCCTTGGCTTGCGCGACGTTCTGTAAAAAGTTAGCTCGGTACGGGATTTCAGGGAGTGGGAGTAGGCTTACAAGAAGTTGCTGCACGGCGAGGTAGTTCATATTCATCCAGATGGGGCCGCGCCAGTAGTCTTCGCCCGTGTGGTACAGCTCGTCGCTCTTGCTCAGACTCCTAAGGCCGTAGTCGGACCACAGGTGTTCCTCGTCGCCGATGAGATCGAGAATGGCGCCGAGGTGCTTGCTGTTCTTGTCGACGAGGCCGGTCAGGAAGGGGAAGAGCGAGATGTAGCCCTTGTGGCAAACATGCGCGTTCTCCTCGTAGTCGTCGATGGTGGCGTCGCAGTATGCTTTCTCTTTGCTGGACCAGTGCAGGTCGTCGATGTTGCGGACAATGGCCTCGTCGTACTTGGCGAACTCGGCTGCGTCGTCTTCCTCGTCGAGATAGACGGCGATGCGCTTGATGGCGCGTGTCATCATGCCCATCCAGCTGATCAAATCGACATGCAGCTCCCCGGGGTGCGGGGGCTGGGCGCGGGGGTAATCATCAAGACCAGAAGTGAGAATGTGCTGCGGTGTGCGGCCCCTCCAGCGGTATCCCTCCTTGGAGGAAAAGGCTTCGCGGTCGTAGCTCTTGATGTCGCCTGCCTGTGTCTTGCGGAACCAGAAGTAGTGACGCTTGAGCAGCGGATACAGCTCGCGAAGGTACTGCAGCGCAGCGTCGTGGTTGGCGAGGTGCATGTAGTAGGACTTCTCCTTGACACCGGATCCGGCCTTCTGGGCATCAAGCTTGTCGAGGAAGGAGTTGATGACCATGAACAACGTGGGCGGGTTGGCGTAGTGAGGGTATTGGACCTGGAACTCGGCAGGCACTTTACTGCGCGCCTCGGGACCCAGGATCTGCTCGCGGCCGATCCAGCCATCCTCGTCCATGAGATTGAACCAGCTCTTGATGATGTCGAGTGTGGTATCAACATCCCAGTCGATGATGGGGAGCAGGTGGAAACCTTCGTCCCAGAGGAAGCCACGAGGAAAGAATGGTCGCGAGGGAATGCTGGTAAAGAGCTCGTTGGGTCCAACAGTCTCAGCTTCATGCCTGCCACGTGCCTCGGCGGCCTCTTCCCAGAAGCCCTCGTTCTCCTCCTCGTATGCCTCATCGTAGGAGCGGTCGACGCGCGAGTCGCCGTAGAAGTAGCCGATGCCACCGATCAGATTCGAGAAGAGCGACTTGGAGAACTCGGTGTAGCGCTCCTTGAGGAAGGGCGGTTGCGGCTTGAAGATGTTGGCGAAGCGTGTCGCGAAGCCCGAGGTGACTGACTTGATCTGCGCGGTGATGTCGTCGGAGGTAATCTTGGCGGGGGCAGAGGCGGACGAGAAGATGACGTCGAACTCGAAGGCGCCGGCGAAGACCTTCTGGACCATATGGATGTTGCCAGCGCCGGGCGAGTGCTGGATGGTGTAGACCTGAGCGGGCGGCGGAGGGTTCTCCTGGCCGTACTTGGGGACCAGCTCATCGATCTGGCTCTTCATGTGGGCGAACAGGACGGCCTTGATCTGCCACAGCGCTTCGTCGGGCACCTGGCCGCTATGCACGAGCGTCCTGTCCAGCGGCTTGTCGTCGGAGCTCGGGTGCTCGAAGCGCGGGTGCTCGCCCTGGCCCTCGGTGACGCGGACCTCAAAGTGGCCCAGTTCGGTCGTCTGGCCCTTGAATACGACATCGCCGGGGATGCCCGTCTCGTCGCGGTTTGGCTGGTCAACCTCGAGGCTGCCAAGCCCCTCGAGCGTGTTGTACCAGATGACCGTCGTCGTCATGTCGGGGTCGGCATCTTCGCGCGGAGTGCCTTTGATGCGTGCGCCCCAGCTGCCGCCGTGCTCGCCGCCGGGGAACTTGATGAACTCGGTGGTGATGTCGATGCGGTTCGCCGGGTCGTGGATCGTCTGGCGGCCGCCGCTGCGCACGTCGTATTCGTCCCAGCCGTAGCCGTCGAGCTCGTGCTGCTCACATGTGTGGCGGAAGGCTGTCGATGTCAATTCCTGCCCTGTAGCCGCTCATGCTAATTGCCCGGGTGCATCATGGTAGTGCTTACTGCTCTGTACGCTCTGGTAGTCCTCGACCCTCGTCCACAGCAGTCCGCCCATCAAGCTCTTTGGGATGCGCGGCCGGACGCCAAAGTACAAGTTCGGCCTGTACGGCCCCCAGAGCAAGCTGTCATTGCTGGCCTTTGCAATGTCTGCGACCTGCGCAGCGCCGTCTGCGGCAGCGCATTGCCATTGGGACTGCAGTGTAAGTATACACGCCAGGCCTGTCCAGAGGCTGCCTTGTCTGGTCGTGGGTGGCATGGTCTGTACCACCTGCTATCTAGAGATGAGGAATGAGGCCTCACATGAGCTATCAACGAAGCTGGCGACGTAGCGTTTTGGGGTCGCGGGGGTTGCGCGGCCTCGGGGGCTGGTGATTGGCTGCGAACGGAAAGTCAGACCCACGCGGTGCAGGGTCCAGAAGAGCTTGAAACGGCCTGCAGGAAGATGCTCGAGGCATAGCACAAGTGACTTCTGATGACATTCGATAGTCGTTCCTGATCAGACGCAGTGAGGTGACCGCAGCAACATCTCAACTGGCTCCATCTTTGCCGTTCGTATGCACGATCACTGTGGAAGGCACGACAGGTGTGTGAGCTTTTGAAGTGGTACATTGAAGAATGGGTGCCCATACCAGATATCTCGTCCCTTTGAATGCATGTGTCGTAGCTGGACGCCGTGGCGCAGCTTTTGCGCTTTCTGCTCCCTTTGTCCCTTCCCCCGAGATCGTCCGTACAGGTACCTCGCTCTCTCATGACACCCACGCCTCGCGCCTAAACCTCACCCTCATGCCCGAGCACTCGCAACAGTAACTCGTTCGTCCTTCTCTCCCTCGTCTTTAGGATCATCCTTAAGCTTCCGTTCCTCTCTGCCCACGGAAATCTAACCCCTCCCCGGACTAAGCGGCCTATTGAACCCACCCTGCCTGTTCATGTACTGTCTCGCCTGGAGCTGTTTGTCTCTTCTCACCCCATAATTCCTATCGTTTCCCGGCACCTTGGTGTTCTTGGTGCTCTTGAACCCGCCAAACCCCATCGTCTGCATCATCTCCCACGTCTCGTCGTCCACGCCCTCGGGCCGTGAAGGCGCTTCGCGCATGATGTCGTCCTTGGAGTCTATGGGCTCTTCGGGCTTGATGGCCTTGGGCGCTGCGCGAGCGGGAGGTGGAGGAGGGCCTCGTGCGCCGGGTTGGGAGCGCGGGCCTGAGGGAAGGCCGCGGTCGGAGCGGTCGTTGTTGCGCCCGCGCCCCGAGTCGCGCTCGTCTCTCCGAAAAGGTGATCGTGACCTGTAGCGTCCTCCTTCGCGCCTGTTGCCGCGGTCGCCTCGAGGACTGCGTGACCGGTTGTGTCGCGAGCTGTGTGTGTCGCGCTCGTTGCGGTCGCGGCCGCCTCGGTGCTCGCGCCTTACGCGGTGGTGCTCGCGTGGTCGCTCGAAGTCCGACATTGTGTGGTGTGGGTTGTGCAGAGTGAGGGTTTGCGGCGTAAGCAATTGTCTGGGAGAGACGGTGGACGCTAACTGAAGTTACTGTATGCGGAAGGTTTGGTGAGTGGTGTGGAGTGCGGCGCGCATCGGTGCTTCTCCAGGACAGCCGACGTAGCGCCGTGGGAGCGCCGAGGTCTGCGTCGTTGTTCCGCTACTTCAAGGACGACATAGGTCCTCTATCTCGTCGAGTGACGTGCATCTAAGTATGGCTGTGTGGATTCGATCAAGTTGGTATATACTTGTGTCTATTGAACTTCTCCATGTGCAGGGTATCGTGCAATCTTTCAAGGTTCTCTTTCCACAATGAACCCGCCTAGCCCACGCAATGTGCATCTGCAAGCTCAGATCTCGTCCTCCTCTTCGTCGAAGTCGTCCTCCTCACCCATGTCATAAAGAATGCGACCACCCTCCCCAGCACCCTCGCCCTTCTGCGCATCAAAGTAAGGCAGCACAACACCCTCGCGAGCCTGCTTCTGCTTGTCCGTCAGGCCCAGGTTGAACGTCGACTCGATCTCATTGGCTGCGGCATTGACCAAACCTGTGACCTCGTTGCTGCTGTACGCTGGGACCTGATCAAGCAGGACGACGAATTCCTGGCGTAGTGTACCGAAGGCCAGGCCCTGCAAGGGGCTGTTGTAGTCTGACCAACGTGCGGCACGGAGGAAGTACGTCTCGCTCTCAGGACGTCCGGACTTGCGGCGGAACTCTGCTTCGAGGACGATACCGCGGTGGTCGTTGGCATCGAGACACTGCACAATGCCCTCAGCGCCTTGGAGCAGGCCGTGTGTGGGTTCAGGGAGACTGCGCTCTCGGGCAGCTTTGGCGGCGAGGACGTGCGCGAAAGACTTGCATGTGATGACTGTTGTTGCCATGTACTTGAAGAGGTCGAGTGGTTGGGGTGCGTAGGCCTTGTGTGCGTCCTGGTCTGGAATGGTGTCTTGGTGGTAGACGCCGATGAGCGTTGATGCAAACTCGCCGGCGACGAGGTTGAAGAGCGCGCCCATGTCGACGTTCTTGACGCTCAGAATCTCGTACAGTGAGTCAACGACGACGAGACTCTCTTTTGCCTCGCCTAGTGCCTTGCGGATGTCTTGTAGGACCTGTTCACCTGTCTCCTCGCCGTATGCAGGAACGCTGCGGACGGCGGGGTGGAATCGTGTGGCTTCGAAAGAGACCACTACGACATTGAGGTTGCGCGATAGCCCTCGCCGTACCAGCTCGCCAATGAGGGGCATGGCACGCTGGTTGAGATCATCGAGGATCAGTGTGAAGGGCGAGGCGTTGGTGCGGATGTTGAGGACTCTGGAGATGAGCTGAAGAGAGTGACGCTGATACTGCGCAGTATTTCCGGGTCGTGCCATGCTGACTTTGGGTGGACGAGCCTCCGGCTTGCGCTTGCGGACTCCGCAGGCTTGAAAGTTGTCCTTCTTGATCCAGCGACTGCAGTCAATCTTGCGGACCGACGGTTTGATCAAGGGGTTGGTAGAAAGTACAGAAGATCCAGTGAGTCTGTCCTTGCGTAGCTGCAGTATCCAGCTTGGAAGAGTCCCGTCTGCCGAGATGAGGTGGTGGAGGAGGTCAGGAGACTTGAGAGCTGTGCCCCAATTGATGTTAGCGAGGCTAGGACGCGGTGAATAGAGCATGGTATGGTTGTGTTCAGGGCGATTTTCTTCGTGATCAAGGTTGCGTTGAGCCGAGGATTGTTTGAATTTGAAGAAGTTCGGATGTGAGAGGTAGAGATGGAAGTGGGAGAGTGAGAGGATTCGAGAATAGAAAAGGAGAAGGCTGGATCGAAAAATGGCTGGAAGCAAGAAGTAGCGCTCGTAGTGCTTTTGATCCAGTACTTACTCAGTCTTTTTGAAGTGAAGGAGAAGTCAACTTGTCGAGGCGGATGTAGAAAATTTCCTACTGCCCCTCAATGGTCAAACCCGGCGTGCAGGTCTGGCGTACTTGACCGATCAAACTCTCTAACACGAGCAAATGCTTCACTATTTACGAGCTTTTACGAAGTTCAATCTTTAATATCTCGGCATGGTGTTGGTAGAGGTGAACGTTCCTGTCGTTTTGGGCTGGTGCGTCATTAGCGGCGCGCTAGCGGCCCCGGAGTTAGGCAGTTGGTCCCCGCAAATTGTGGCTCTGGAAGCAGACATCAACGAGTTCGTGGTAGAGAGGAGTCGATCGAACAGCTGCGATGAATGCTATTCCCTACATCGAGCTGAGATGACAAACAACGCATCTGGGACGGCGCCCAAGCCAGCGCGTCCGCGCTCTCCTCACTTCCCGCCACACAACGCGCCTCGCGTCTGGTTCATCACAAGGGGAGTCTCGCCCATCGCGATTGCTCTAGCAAAACAGGTACTCGAGCATGGCGACTACGTTGTAGCGGGTGTCATACCTGTTGAGTTTGAAAAGAGCGAGGGCCAGATCGAGGATTTCAAGGCCTTTCTTGAAGAGGTGAAGAGCACGGAGAGATGGCGAGAGCGCTTGAGAGTGGTTGGTCTGGATGCGAGGATTGTTGGTCAATGCCAAGCCGCTGTTGCTGAGGCTGTCGAGGCCTTTGGACGCATCGATGTGTTGCTATGCGCAGCTAGCGAAGGTACGAGATATGAGCCTGTTTGTTGTATCGGGCTGATACCTGACGCCCTGCAGCTGTCATTGGAACCGTTGAAGAGCTGGCACAGAGTAGTCGAACCATCAGCCTCGTGGACGAGATCTTCGAGATCAACTTCTTCGCCAACGTGAACATCATCAAGGCCATTCTGCCCGTGATGCGCGAAAGGAAGAATGGACACATGATTGTGATAACAGGAATCAGTATAGCCACCTCACTGTGCTGTACGAGCTCTCTACTGACATCCTCTAGCCGGCCATCTTGGAACACCAGGGCTTGGCATGTATTGCTCATCGCAATGGGCCATCGAAGGGTACTGTGACGTGAGTATTGATCGCCGCTCTCGCAGTTCCTGCTGACCCAGATCAGAGTCTTGCGTACGAGATCGCGCCATTCAACGTCAAAATGTCAATCGTGCAGGCCAACATGGAAGTCAATGTGCTGACGAACAGGATCACCTCGGTGCCACCGATGCCAGAGTACTTGTCTGAGGATTACCCAGCACCACTGGCCCGCGAGATCTTCTCTGGCTTACTGGACAGACTTGACAGCATCGAAAATCCCCGACCAGAAAATGCAACTTCGCCCACATACAGTACGTCTACAATGAGCCCGGGCAACACGGCCGAATCCACCATTGGTGACCACCTGAACGCCGACATAATCACCTCGCTCTATGCACCATTGCCTGCCGCGTTGAAGAGCTCCCTCATAGCCGAGACCGTTCACGCACTAACCGCTATCGGCGGGCACGATAATCCCCCGGCACGCCACATTGTTGGGTCTGAGGGAGTGACAGCGGTGAAAGAAAAGTTGATGACCACGAGCGAGGAACTTGAAGATTTTATTGAGGTCAGCAGTGCTGTCGATATCGCGAAAAACTATCAATCAGTCGAGCCCTCGGCCTTCGATTAATGGCTGTGCAGCACACCGTCTCGAGCCGCGTACATTTGACAGCAAATTTCAAGGGTTCTTTGCGTACTGGATACCGCACACTGCGTAGGCAGGCTTGCATGAATTGTGTTGCGGGGTTCAGGAACAGCAACGGCATGGCACGGGGCCACAATATGGGGGCGCTGCTATTCGGTCCAGTCGAACGTTACTGAGGCTGCGGGATCTTACTGCGCGCTGCTGGAGCAGAATACAAACGCCAGCTTGATCGCCCGGGTGCATCCGAGATTTTTCGAAGTTGCATTGAGGGAAAACCCCAAGGTTGCGCCCTCCGGTTGCGCTGCTGCGGCAAATTTTCTCGAACGTGCCCCAGCACAGCCGTGTCTTCACTCTGGTCCTATGCGGACGCCTTTGCGAGTCTGCGGGATATAAGATCTCGTCCCGCCCATCCGCAACTGTTTTTTTCCACCCTCAGCCTCTCAATCTCTTGCCATCTCTACCCAACATCAACTCCGATACCTCGTCATGTACTACGCCATCCCCATCCTTGCCATCGCCGGTGTCTTGGCTCCCACGGCGAATGCTACCCCTCACAACCTGATGGTGAACAACGAGGTCGTCCGCGACGTCGGTGTGGTCTACCCTAACAACAACTTCACGGGCAACCCTCTTTACCTGGTCACCCACAAGAAGGCTCCTAAGTGCGAGACTAGCATCTCCATCGTTTCCATCGCCTCCGCCCAGATCTGCGTGCCCTCTACATGCGTTTTCTACAAGGTACGATGTCATTTTGCCCATTGTACTGGCTACGTTGTGTGCTAACAGTCTTCTCAGAACAAGGATTGTACGCTATCCGAGGTCGGCAACGACTACTTTCTTAGGGGCCCCGTCGACGTCGACGACTTCCAGGCCGTCACCAACAAGACCTGCGGCTCCTACACATGCGGCCCCGTCGAGGACATGGCCCACATCATCGGCAACACCGCCCCGGCTCCAGCGCCGACCAACTCCGAGGGTGGTTTCTGGGGCGTCGTTGGTCACGACTAAGGGGCGTCGCCCTGTTGTTCGACCGCAGGTGGGCCTCACGGCAATCTTACTCTGCTCTTCTACACTTGCCGCAGCGGCTGCAGAACTGTCAATGAACATCTCGGTCGGCGGCTTGCAAGTCCTACACCATGCTTTTGTCAGCATCGGTCACACCGTTGTGCATGTCTTGGACGAATCTTTCGCGATATAGACGGTGGACAAAAGTTTTGATGTGCCAAAAGATCACATAGTTGTTCATAAACGTTTTGTCAGACGCAAGCAACCATTGCCTTGTTGGAGGCCAACTTTTGGAAAGTGAGGCTTGCTGGTCGAAGATATAGGCGTTCAGTACGCAGTGCATTTGCGAGCTAGCATATAAAGGGCAGCTGTGGACGTCACGCCTCAATCCGTCGTATCCTTCGATTATTGCTGAGCTACATGGGCCCAGTATTGTACATGTCGCTTACTATCGTACAAGCTTGACGCGCTTTTGTTGTACATGTCTATCCCACCGCAGCGCGCCATCATTCGGCCTTTGGGTCTTTCGCTGCAGATCGAAGGCTTGCGAAACTGCCCATGGGCTTCGTCGCAAAAGTGGCCTTCGGTTTCCGCTCAATTGGCTCCACCACCTTTTCCTCCTCTCCAACCTCCTTGGCCCCTGCTTGCGCCTTAGTCTCGTTGCCCTCCTGCGTCTCACCCTCCTCCTTAACCTTCTTCACCTTCGGACTCACAAAATTAACCAACTTCGCGCCAACCACAACAACCTTGAAGTCTTCGGGCATATCGGGGTGCGTCCAGTGCGGCTCTTTCTTCTGACTCAGCGCCCAAAGCTTGCCCGTCTCCCGATCGAGCCACTCCTTACCCTCAGGTGTGTCCGCGATCTTCGCAACGATGCCTTCTGCCTGAGAAATTTTGGAATCGTGCGGTCTCACCGGATTCTTCTCAATCACAACCTCAAACTTCCGCTTCCCGTCGACCTGCACCACACAAGTAACGAAGGGATTGAGGTGCGGGATGATCTCCTCATCCGCGACAGGGAAGCCGGCGCTGAACACGCTGGGCACGAGTTGATTAGCCAGGCTCGGATGGATCGTCGCCGCTTGCAGGTTGTGCCACGCTTCCTCCGCGACGCCGGGCGCGATGGGGGCCAGCATGCGCAGAAGATGGACGACGGAGTGCCATTTAATCCAGGCTGTGAGTTCGGAGGCGTGGGGCGTGTCCCAGATGAGATTCGTCAGCGTCATGAGGTCACTCACAACGGTATTCAGCGCAAATGTCTGGGAGTAAGACGATGTGACCGAGGCGATGGTTTGTTGTGTCTTAGTCCAGAGCTTCGCTTCGTCGATCTTCAGGGCCGCGATCAGGTCGGGCAGGTTTGTGATTTGGTTGCGTTGTTTGCGCGCTCGCCAGCGATGCATGTTCACGATCGAGCGTAGATTGGCGTCAATATCTTTTGTGCCTCGGAACAGCGCGAGTTCCTGGTCCGGCCACCAGAATGCGCATGAGAGTCGGATGACACGCGAGAGCCAGCGCTGCACGCCGGTGATCTTCTGCTCGTCCCACTCGAGTACGTCGGTCACGGGCGCTTGGAAGAGCATGTGTGCGCGGGTGGCGTCGGCGCCGTACAGGGCGATTGTGGCCCCGGGGTCCACGCCGTTGTATTTGCTTTTGGACATTTTTTCGAAGCTGACATTGGGTGTCTGGCCGGTGGCCTTGATCAGAGGGGTCCCGGATGTTGTGTCAACTTCGTCGGGTTTTAGGAAGCGGCCGTTTTCTGGATCTGTGAAGGTTTTGCCGTGGACCATGCCTTGTGTGATGAGCTGTTTGAACGGTTCGCCGTTGACGAGATGTCCGGCTGGCCATACTGGTGTTGAAGCGAGGAATTTCGAGATGAAGCGGGCGTATAGGAGATGCAAGATTGCATGTTCTACTCCACCAACATAGAGGTCGACGGGCATGCCTTGGTCTGCCTTTGCAGGCTTTACTATCTGCGAGGTATTCTTCGGGTCTAAAAACCTAAAGAAGTACCAGGACGAGTCCATGAAGGTGTCCATTGTGTCAGTCTCGCGCTCAGCCGCCGAGCCGCACTTAGGACACGAGGTCTTCTTCCACTCCTCGTCCTGTTCGAGCGGATTGCCCGATCTCCCCTCGAAAAAGCTGTCAGGCAGGTTGGGCAGCTCGACAGGAAGATCCTGGTCAGGGACCGGCACCGGGCCACAAGACTGGCAGTGAACGATAGGAATAGGCGTGCCCCAGTATCTCTGCCGACTGATCAGCCAGTCGCGAAGCCGCCAGTTGGCGGTCTGTTCTGCGCGTTTCCCGGATCCTTGAAGCTTCTTGACCATGAGCTTGACTGCCTTTTTCGACTGCATGTTCGCGAACTCGGGTATGTCGGCGGCGAGGAAGCCTCTCGCGGTCATGGCCTGGTCATCCTGGCTGTCAGGTAGCAACTGCGAAGCTGGAGTGCCAGCTTTCTCGGTGATGACGACCTTGATGGGCTCTCCGCCGGCGTTGGTCCTCCAGAATGAGTGGTCGCGAGTGTCGTGACCGGGCACGCCCATGACCGCACCAGAACCGTAGTCGTCGAGCACATACGGGGCAACATATATAGAAATTGTCGAGTCACCCGTGCCTGTGATCTCGGCAAGCGGGTTGCGAGCAATGACGTTCGGCAAGCGGTAGCCCTCCTTGGTGTCGAGTGGAAGATCTTTTGCTCGCGCGATGAAAGTCCGGAGGGATTTGTCGTCGGCAGCCAAGCGTTGAACGATTGGGTGACTCAGCGACAGGGCAATGTACTGCACACCAAACAAGGTATCCGCGCGTGTGGTGAAGACATCGATTGGATCAAACTGCATGTCACCGCTGTTCGCCTCGACGTCAAACCAGAGCTTGGTGCCCTCGGACTTGCCAATCCAGTTCTTCTGCATGGCAAGCACCTTCTCCGGCCACCTCCCACCCTCGGCCAATGCCTCTAGGTCCTTGAGTAGAGGTTCCTGGAACTCCTTGATCTTCAAGAACCACTGCTTCAGCATGACCTTCTCCACCTTGGCGCCCGATCGCCAGGAACAGCCATTGGCGTCCACTTGTTCGTTTGCGAGGACAGTCTTGTCGACAGGATCGTAGTTGACAAGGGATTCGGCCTGGTAGGCAAGGCCGCGTTCGTGGAGCATGAGGAAGATGCGCTGGGTGTGCTTGTAGAAGTGTGGATCACAGGTTCGAATTTCCTACGATGACGGTCAGCGTCGTCCCTAGCTATCTGATCGATGTTGCATACAGCGTCCCAGTCCCAGCGCCCGCCCATGACCATCATCTGCGCCTTCATAGCGTCAATGTTCTGCAGCGTCCACTTCTCCGGATGCACGCCGCGCTCTATGGCGG
The DNA here is from genome assembly GCA_011058865.1 of Didymella keratinophila. Lineage (NCBI taxonomy): Eukaryota > Fungi > Ascomycota > Dothideomycetes > Pleosporales > Didymellaceae > Didymella > Didymella keratinophila. The sequence continues at coordinate 168,641 of SWKW01000038.1, forward strand.
CGTTCTCAGCCGGCAAGCCAAATGCATCCCAGCCGATGGGGTGCAAGACGCTGTGGCCCTGCATGCGCTTGAAGCGTGCCAGGACATCGGATATGGTGTATACGCGCAGGTGGCCCAGGTGCAGTGTGCCAGACGGGTACGGGAACATGGGCAGCACATATGCCTTGCCCTTTGACGGCGCTTCTCCCTCCTGCGTGGCCAACTTGTCCCAGTGCGGCTGCCATTTGCCAGTCAGGTTCTGTAGCTTGATCTCAGCTGCTGCGCGACGGCGCTGGGGCATGGGCAGCGGCCATATGGAGGCGGCCCTGCGAGCGCACGGCAGGGTGGCATGGCGAGGCACCGGCCGCCAGCCGAGGCGATAGACACTGAGACCTCGCATCATGGCATCATCTCAGTTGGCGCGCTGGACAGTTCGTGGTCGGTTAGCGCGCTGGACATTTCGTGGTCGAACATTGTCGTTTCAGGAAGACCCCCGCGGTGATTTTCTGGAGCTTGGGCGCGGGCACTAGCCGTAGTTCGTCTCATCCCAGATGCTCACCATCAACCATTCACACCGCTGGGTTGCTGGACGATACTATAGTAGGGGGCATTTGGATAAACCCCTGCAGGCTCTTTGTTGCATACTCATACCCTCTCCATGGCTTTCCCGTAGTAACCATAATACCACTCCCTCGACTGCACCACCATGGCCGGCCGCTATGCCAACCTCCCGGCGCCCACCCGCGATTCCCTCGAGCTCGCCTCGCTGGCCTCGTCCTCGCACCCGTCGCGGCGCACGTCGGAAGAGTCGTCGGCATCGGGCGCGCCCTCTTCCAGGCTGTCGCTGGACGACGAAGATCCCCTGTTCGAGGCCGCCGAGCACGAGAGCAGCCGCCCGCGTCACAACCGCTCCTACAGCGTGTCCTCGGCCTTTGACTTTGCACCCAACCTGTTCCCCCTCTCGAGCACCGCGCAGGGCTACACAGCGCTGGGCGCGCCCTCGAATCCCGCTCTCGACCCGACTGCCGCCCTCAATGGCGGCTCGCTGGAGAAGAACAAGAGCCTGACCTACCTGAACGGCCTGTCGCTGGTCATTGGCCTGATCATCGGGAGCGGCATCTTCTCGTCGCCGTCGCAGGTGAACAAGAACGCCGGGTCGCCGGGCGCGTCGCTGCTCGTCTGGGTCGTGGCCGGTGTGCTGGCGTGGACGGGCGCGGCCAGCTACGCAGAGCTCGGGGGCGCCATCCCGCTGAACGGCGGCGCGCAGGTCTACCTCTCCAAGATCTTCGGCGAGTGGGCGGGCTTCCTGTTCACCTGGTGCGCCGTGACGGTCCTCAAGCCCGGGTCCGCCGCCATCATCTCCATCATCTTCGGCGAGTACCTGGTGCGCGCAGTCATCGGCGCAGAGGCAGTCGACGCCAGCGCGTGGCTGAACAAGGGTATCGCACTGGCCGGCCTCGTCCTCGTGACAGCGCTGAACTGCGTATCGACCAAGCTCGGCACCCGCAGCGCCGACGTCTTCATGTTCCTCAAGTTCGTGGCCCTGCTCAGCATCTTTATCATCGGCATCGTCGTCGCCACAACCGGGCTCTCCTACCGCGGCGATGCAAACACCGACTGGAAGCAGACCGGCTGGTTCGACAACACCTCGCACAACATCAGCAACTGGGCCGTCGCTCTGTACGCCGGCCTCTGGGCCTTTGACGGCTGGGACAACGTACCTCTCCCCTGCAATCTGAAGTACTTCGAGTCTAACACTTCCAGGTCAACTATGTAACCGCCGAATTCAAGAACCCTGCGCGCGACCTACCCCGCGTAATCCACACCTCGCTCCCCCTCGTCATCCTGTGCTACATCCTGGCAAACATATCCTACTTCCTCGTGCTGCCCTCGCACGTCATCGAGTCCTCCAACACCGTCGCCGTCGCCTTCGGCGCGCAGGTCTTCGGCCCCGTCGGCGCACTTGTCCTCGCGCTCTTCGTGTCCGGCAGCTGTTTCGGCGCGCTGAACGCCACCACGTTTACCTCTGGGCGGCTCGTGTATGCGGCTGGCAAGGAGGGCTACATGCCTTCCCTGTTCGGCACAATTGGACTCGGCAAGGCGCACCGCGCGATTCGGCTCAACTCGTCCAACACGAACGCAAGCAAAGCCGCCAGCAAGATGGCATTGTACTTCGCAGACCCCGACGCAGGCTTCTTCTACACCCCCATCTCCGCCATGCTGCTCAACGCCGCCCTCACCGCCGTCTACATCCTCACCGGCTCCTTCGACTCGCTCGTCACTTTCTACGGCGTCGCGGGCTACACCTTCTACTTCGCCACCGTGCTTGGGCTCATTGTCCTCCGCGTCCGCGAACCCGATCTCGAGCGCCCGTACAAGACGTGGATCACGACCCCGATTATTTTCTGCTGTGTGAGCTTGTTTTTGCTGAGTAGGGCGGTTTTCGCGGAGCCGCTGCAGACGCTGCTTGTGGTGGCTTTCATGGCGGTGGGGGCGGTGGTGTGGTTTGGATGGGTCGGGCGGAGGAGGGCGCAGGCGCAGAAGAGGTTTAGGAACATGGAGGGTGGAGATGAGAAGGGCGGGTGGAGGTTTTGGAAGAGGTGGACTGCGTGAACGGTCAGGCCAGGAAGCCCGTGATGAGATATCGACATGAGCCACGAATCAATGAATCAATGAGAACACTGCCACGAGCACACCCAAAGAGGCCACCGCGGTCCGATCCTCGATTCGAGCCTAAAGCCTGTGGTTGTCAAAGCACCGCAAGGCTTGAGAAAGATCATCAGTGCACAGAAGGAAACGCATCAGGGTAGATTACAAGAAAACTCAGGTCACAGTCGGACTTATTGCAGGAAACTACTGTGCATCAGAGGAGAAGCAACTAAACTAGAAGTCTCACTCAAATCCATGTCAGAAGAGCGAAAATGTTGATTACTCAACGGGATGCTAGGAACTCGCAAACATGCGCAAATGATGTAGCGGAAAGGAGGGAAACGGCGCCAGAGCTTGCAATAAGAGAAAGCAATTACGTAGTGCTAGCGTTGCCGTGAAGGAAGAATCAGACTTCCAGGTAAACACTGGCGAGCGTTGAAAGTCACTCAACAGAAGCTGTATCGGCAACGAAGGTAATAAATGCGATCAATAGAGGCAACCTTGTGTTTCCTCTGCTTGTGCAAGTGGCGTAAGAACCGCATCTCTTTGGCTGCTACTTCTGAGCCTTCAGCGAGGCGCCTTCGCTGCGCTCGCCTTTTGGATTGTTCAGGCCAAGGGCTTGCAGTATTGTATGATGACGTTAGTGTTGCTTGAAAAACAATCAAAGAGCCTGTGACGCCACCTGAGAGTGATCGTGAGGGAAAGAGCGGGAGCAGGAGCAGGATAAGGTGCGGCAAGCAGGACAATTAAACAAATGTGCAACAGTTCTTAGAGACTGACACACTTATGTGCTGCGCACACGTCTTCGTCTTCTCCTTCTTCTCCTTCTTGCTGTGCGAGGGGCTTTACCCTGCTAGCTTGTCTCTCAGTGATCGAACGCTTCCACGAGGTACCTCAGCTGCACATTGTTCGGGTCCGTCGTCATAGACACACGATGTTTGCGTTGACATCGGTCGTCGTAGCCGCATTATGAGGCGCCAATCACGAGAGTGAGTTCGCACTATGTGCACTTACGACTGTCCAAAAGGCTCCTCCAGAAATACCGTCAGCGCATAAAGAAGATCAGCAACACAATCTCGAATCCACGACAACCATGACCGACTCCCAAACACCTTCCGAGATGGACTTCTGGCACAAGCACGTCGAAGCACTCGAGACGTGCAACATCTGCATGGACCCGTTCGCCGGCGAGCGTGTCGCACTCCGATTCACCGCCAAAGACGCGTGCTCACATGTCTTCGGGCACCCATGCTTGCGCAAGTGGACTGAGACCGCCAACCAAAACGCTAACCAGTGTCCCATTTGTCGTCGCGTACTCTGGAAGTCGGACGACCCATTTCATGTCACAAACATGGCTGATAACGTTCACGGGGAATTTGATGCGGGGGAAGCGGCTCTTGAGAACCTTGAGGAGGCCCTTGAGAACCTAGAGGAGGCCCTTGAAGATTTTCAATTTGACCAGGACGAAGAGGCTTTACAAATTTGCACAATGTGTTGCTGGCGCGGCTTGAGGCGTTGAACGGCGAGCGTGGGAACGGTGGAGAAGGTAACTGGGCTTTGCCGCGAGACCGTACGGATCGTGGTCTGGAGGTTGTCGACGGTGATGACAGCCGTGATGCTGACTCGCTGTCCTCCTCTTCCACCCTCTCCTTGATTGACGAGGAGGAAGACTGGGGCGCCGAACAAGCAGACGACGACCACTTGTCCGATGAGACGATTGATCGAATGCTCAACTCCATAGTAAATGCTCAGGTCTCTGATGACGACAACGACGAGCAGCTATCCGACGATATGATGGCACGAATGCTCAGCTCCTCATTAGATGCTCAAGACTCTGACGACGATGACGACGAACCCGACACCGTCACCACCGCGCCCATGCGCACAGTCTCACTAAAGACCCTCGATCGAAATATCATCGACAGCCTCTTGGATGACCTATACAACCTCAGCGCCTCACGCTATCTGATGCCTCTTGACGCTGGCATGAGCCACATGCGCGAGCGAATGGAACAGTGCATTGACGTCGCGCTGTTAGAAGCTGGCTTCACAGAGCCGTGTCAAATCGCACCCGGGTTTCTTGATGACATGCTAATGCACTTCCAGTCTATGGTCGTGTACCATCGAGCCTACACTGTCTCGGAGACTTATTTGCAGTGGTGGAAGCATGCTATGTTGGCGTATATCGAGCGCGAGGAGCCGGGACCGCTAGAGCCTCGTGCGCCAGCGGCTCGTACGCCTGAGATGGGGAGTGCTGGTTGTCGCTTCACTGCGGGTTCCGGTGGTTCGTTTAAAGGCTTTTCTCCTGTGCCTTGCTTTACGTCTCTTTCCGGGACATCGAACTTCGGACGGAAATCTGGCTTTAGTTCGAATGGGACATCTGGCACCACATACGAACCAGGATCCTGGATACCATAGCCCTGGCGCCTTTCTCATCGGGTCCTTCAAGACAAGTAAAGATCATGATGTAAAGCCGGCACAAGAAGACCACGCAATGAACGATGGCTACGGCTCGCTTTGTCAACAGCGTAATCAAGATTTCCAGTTCAACCGGCTCTGGAGCAGATTGTTTCACTCACCGCTGGACCTCAGCCCCGAAAGTCATCTGCCCGGTCTGACAGAGCTTCTTGCAGACCGCTGCTGTTCGCGGACCTCCGTCAATTCTGTGCTGCTGTTGCTCACCAGTTCGGTCCTTTCTCTACCCCGCCATACGGTGCAAGATTGTAGAGGCTGAGGTGTTTCATGCTTGCTCCGCCTTTGAACCAAACTTTCTCGAAGAGTTCTCGCTAATGAGCCAATCGCGCGGCTTCAACTGAGACTTGGGTCTTTCCTTGGCGGTGTAAGAGTTGCACCAACCAATCAGGACAGGATAATCCAGCTGCAGCACCGTTCAGCTGCTGTACCTAGTCAATACCGCCGTGAACGCTCTCCAGCAAGCAGATCGAGTATATAGCTATCGTGTATCAACAGCTATGAAATCTCCCATCGTCACACTCAAACAACGCACCATCAACAGCATTTCCTTATTTCTTTCGTCGGCTGCACCACTGATGTCAATTTCTGCGACAGGAACAGCTTTTGAGGGGTCAGAGACCATGAGGTATAGCGTGGTGTTCGAGATTGTCTGCTATTGTCTGTCTTTTATTCTTGATCTTTTCGCTTGATTTTCTAGAGAGTTTTTCTATTTTCATCTTTGCTGTTCAGCGGGCGCATTGTTTCCGAGTTGTATATACACACTTCTTAGATCGAGTCTTAATACTACATACTCTTGCTGTTGACATTTTCTGAGCGCCTTACCATGCTGCATGACGCATAATTCCAGTTTAGGACTTGCCTTTCTGGAATCCCGGCGTCTTCCACGAATACACGCTCAGTGCAACACGTAGTCACTCCTCATTATCACCGTCGGACCATTTCATCCGTTCACACATCTCATCAGTCCACTCTTTCCGTGCAGCCTCAGACAACGGCACCATCTCTTCAGTGATGAGCATCTGGATGAACAGATCCAGAATGATGTGCTCGATCCTCGAGCGAGCACAGATCCCACCAGGCGTAAATAAAAAGTAGTTACCCACAGGATCGTTGCTGGTGACATGTCGGATGCATTCCCACATCCGATGTATCGCCTATCACGGCTTTATTGGCGGGTAGTGATCCCTGCAGGTCTTTTCGTACAGGGCGACGATGATGTTGCCCTTCAAGTCGCTGCTGAAGCCCTGAAAGTAGAACTCGGTCTCAGCGTCTGGGTCGTCCATCTCAATACCTTATAGAAAACCGTCTTGTGGAAGAGTGTTTCGTGGCTGTTCTTCTTGGATAGACAGAAAACGTGTGGTATATAAAAGTCACACTAATAGTAGCACCTACGTTTATAAGAACAAAAATAGTTGCCTTATTAGTTCTTGCAAAATGCTTCGCAAAGCTGCTGCTTAGCGCACACTAGCGCATAATCAGGTTTGCCTTCAACATAGGCTACCTTGTGTATCCTAAGAAGGCCTATATTAAATGCGTAACAGCTAGAGCGTGCCTTCAAAAACAAAAAGCGCTTAGGCGCACATTAATTGTACTAGCTAAACAATTCAGCACGCGCAAAATTAAGGGAAATCCTTACACAAATAAAAGGCTAGAGAGCATCCTCAAGTGTACTAGGGAAGGCAAGATAGTAATTCAGTATGTTAGGCTAAGTATACCTGTCCTTTCTGCAGTACAGTGGGCTATTAAGCGTTAGAGTCTGGGTCGCGTTGTTGTTGCGCCTAGCATCTCAAAGCATGCAGAATTGAGAATCTCGCGAGGGGAACGGAGCAAAGACAGACGAGTTCTTGTTCATTGCTAGACGATCCAGAATCGAATGCAAGTCCGTTGCTATAAACTTGGCGAGAGGAGCTAGATACGAGAAAAACTGCGTCTGCACATCAAGATCGGAAAAAAACACTCGGGAGACAATGCCTGCCACCAACATCCTCAACTTGCTGAGCCGAACCATTTCATATCCTGTTCCCTGAATCGACACAGGATGACCTGCATTGAGTGCCCAGACACCTTGCAAATTGGCGCCGTAGATATACGTGGTCCAGCCAGCGGCTGGTGAGTTCAATCGCGTTGCATCTACAGCAGTATCGTAACCGAGCAGTGGCGTCCAAGCCTGCAGGGTAGTGTTGAAAGCGGCTGACCCTATAATCGTGTCTTTTGATCTAAGGTAGAGCTGATACTTGGGATATGCACCAGTGTAGCCTGGATACATGTTTCCGAGGTTCCCGGAAGAGCCCGCAGAGCACACAACAACAGCTTGATATATAAAAGAAATGGTGAGACTGCGGGCATCGTCGGCTTAGCGATACGTTGGAAGTTGGGAGTGTTTCCGATCGCGCGGTTGCAGGGTTCCAAGGTTGTTGGCCAAAGGCACATGCCGCGTTAGGTAGGCTCGAGAAGATAGACCAGAAAAAAGCGCAATCGATAAACGGACAATTAGGTAGATGAGTGGGCATGTTGGAGCAGCGCGTTGAAACTATGCCGATCACATGGGCGACTCGATTCCTCTGCCTGTGCTGTTCGCTGGTGTCACACAAGATGCTCGGTGCTCTCCTGTTTGCGCACGTCTTGCGCACCCGTACCGCTGTGCCAGCCGTCTTGTTGTACTTCCTCTACCTGGACCTGAACCTCCGTCACAACATGTATGTCCAGTGCCGGATCGCCGCTCAGACTGCGCGTGTGGTTTCCGGTCGGAAGGGCTGCAAGATCGTACTCAGTCTGCGACCTTGCATGTTTGCCGCCCTTCCCACTGCTCATCATGGCGTATAGCTTCTCCTTCGACTTCATGCTGCGTTTGTACGAGGAGAGCGAGTCAGGAAGCCAGCGCACGAATAGCGGTCGGAGGAGAGGCAAGCATGAGCAGATGATGCCTACGTTTGTCTCAACAGAGCTCCAAGTTGCGGCAGGCGGATTGTCGTATGTGGGATCCGAGGAGTTCGAGATGGCCACGAGGGACTGAAGGCGAAGTATGGAAACAAGACAGACGCTACAGGTTTGTCAGCAAGATGTTTCGGGCGGACCGGCGTTCACGCTGTGGCGCGGACGCTGAGACGATCTACAGCAGGAGCTCAGTCACGGCGCACTTACAAGCCTCCAACTGCAAAGATCCCCATGAGAGCTGTTTTTTGACGCCGATCCAAGTTCAAGCTGCGGATGACGGGCATAGGCAGGATGATGATCGCGAAGTCCGTAGATATGTTGATGGCTGCATTCGTGCTGTAGAGATTTCAGCAATGGTTGGCCGTGCCGATGCATGCACACTTACAACCACATAGCGTACTGGTTGATACACCGAGCCTGTTCGCGGGTCCAAAAGGCTCGTACTGGAACGCACGCAAAAACGCTACTAAAGACCGTCCAGAACGTGTAGCAGACGACAACAGCCATGACAGCATAGTTGCCAACCTTGAAAGCTCTGATCGTGAAGACGCGCCGGTACTGGAGAAGCATCGAGCCCTTCGTCAACCCCAGTGATAGGTAGTAAACTATCAAGGACACCCAGAATGCCTTCAAAGTCAGTGCACCGTCTTGCGAAGTCATAGGAATTTTGGGTCTGCACCTTGAGAGACTTCTGTATCGTGTCGGGCTGAAGCTCCTGAACATGCTGACCCATGCCCCACTGCGCCTCTGCATCGACGTTAGAGGCTGTATTCAAGAGACATTCTAGGACACTTACGATAACCAATGCAGATGGTCAGGCCAATGGAGCACACCTGATAGAGTGAGTGTCACGTCGGTGGAAGGCTCTGTCCATAACTCACCATAGCCAAGGTGACGCCATAGTCTTCGACACCTGGACTGCGTACAAGGAAGAAACGAGTGTACAGTCGCAGACTGACAATAATGAAAGCAAGCGTTGTGAATGTAGCAGACACAACGACGGCTTGTCGTCCACGAGGGTTGTGATCAAGATCAGAGTGCATTTTGGCGGTGCATTGAGTGGTACCTGGTGTGGAGTCACTCTGCCACGACCAAGACCAGCCATATAGTCTGTGGTACTCCTTTGCATTCGGGCCGGGACATGGGCAAGGCTGCACCGCAAGGTGAGCACTGATCTTCCATTACAACTGAATGTAGCTGGCGAGCGGTGCATATGCCCTCATTGCCGGCGATCGCTATGTGACTCTGCAGATCATACCGCTCTCAGCTTGGCGCAACATCGACCAGCTTCACACTCGGTCTCAAGGTAGATCGAAGAGGGCGCGATGTGCATCGCGGCGTGTTGTGCGACCTTTTGAGACGAGTGCACCGGGTGAAAGCGTGGGGACCTACCTGCCGTGTAACCGCAGCCTGTACTTACAGCCGTTTCGCCTGACCCTGTTGAATGTTTGAGATTGCCACCACACCGTTCGACGACAAAGCTCAGTGCGATACGGTCGCTTGACCAAAACATCTCCAACGGCCCGTAAAGTGTCCCATGAAGATGGATGCCTATGGTCGCGGCACGTGGTGTTGTGAGGATCTCGAGGTTGCCGCGAAGAAACACCGATCGTGGGGATGTGATAAACTTTCTGATCTGCCCATTTCACCACATGTCCATGCTGCGTAATCTTAGACGTTTTCGCTCTGGGCTGTTGCCCAACGTACACCATTGATGCTTCAAGGTCCAGCTGGTGGCTGACTCGGATGTGTCACGGAGTAACGGGACGGCAATTCCCTCTGGGGCGTCAAAGACGGGATCTCTTAGCAAATGAGCTGGTGAGGTCTTAATGAGCCTGCAGGCACGCAGCTGGTGCGATATGGAAGCTGGAGAACCCTGCGGTGATCAGGGGTTGAATTGTCGATGCACAGTTCCATCCTTCCCGAGGTCTCCTCGTTCGAGAATCGCGCTAGACAAGTATCAATAATGCTGCACAGACCAGGTGTGGGCAGCGCGAGGGGATCCGCCCAACACTGAGCATCCGTCTGACTATCATCTCACGAAGTCATCACCGACAATGAAGCCGCACTTCGGATCTCTAGGATTGCTGTCTACGAATCAATCACAGGGACGACAGCAATGCCGGCCTCGTGCTCGTGCTTACGCGACGCAACTGCTAACCCCACTCTTGGGATTAGCATGTTGACCTCGTGCCGCCAGATCCCTCGACTTGCTCCTTGCAAGTCTCGTAGCACCAGTCCACTACACTCCTTGTACGCATAATGCGAGATACTCATCGCCCGACATAACGCGCCGCGCTGTCCTGCACATCGTGTGCGTCAAGAAAGGTCAAATGCAGCAGGTCCATTCCGTGTCAGGCTTGCTTAAACCGAGGCACCGCCGCAGACTGCAGGCGCGAGATGGTGTTGGTGCGGGGGCGTGTACGCACTGCTGATGTCCCCGGTTCCAGTCCTTCGGTAGCAGAGCTCCTACTCGAGAACGCACGTCTATCTGCGCTGGTCGCAGGATTCACCGCATCGGAGAGCCTCAATGCTTCTGCTGTCGATCTTGCCGAGTACTATGAAAGGCGTCTTCACGCAGCTGTTGGCGCAGTTCATCGAACTCACACTGTAATAACTTCGATGGACATTGCAACGCCCACACAGTGCTGTAGCCGGGTCTTCGTCAACTTCGCGGACGTATGGACCTCGTGGGTCCATTTTGCCTGCTTCTTTCCCGCCTTTCGAGAAGAACACGAAAGATTCTGGGTGGAGGGAAGCTTATTTCCCGCTTCTGATCCAACGTGGCTGTCGCTCTACTTCGCTGCTCTTGCGTCTGCTTTGGTGGTCATGGGCAACGAAGAGTTCGCGCACAGCGAATTCCCTCAGGAGTCATGCAGAGACTTGATCTGAAACTGGTACAGCGCTTCACTCTTCTACTTGGACCAAGGCGACTTCCTACAGAAACCAGACATCCGCGTGGTGCAAGCGGTCGTCTTGCTAGGTAACGTCGCCTCAACTATCGGCGAAACGCATCGACACGCAAGTCTATGGGCTGTGGGTCTCCGTTTCTCACAAATGCTCAATCTTGGCTGCGACGAGATGAACCTTGCCGAAACCCTCATAGAACGAGAGACACGGAGGCGGATATGTTGGACGCTCGTAATACGTGAGTGGCTTGCCATCCCGCTGCGTACGCCTTCATGAGCGACCTAGACTTCACCTGTCGGCTTCCTCTTGTGACCAGCGATGCTCAACTCGCCAGTGCTGACTATGGCATTGACACGACATCAGTCCATGAGCCGTGTCCGGTTCAATATCACATCGTTATGGCCGAGATTGCCAGGATCTTATCACCAGCTACACGCCAAGCTTCGTTTGCGCAGATGGTCTCCATCGAATCTTGCAAACTTTGTCATTCAGGCGGACGACCAGCTAGCCGGCGTGATTGAGCATCTACCGAATCACCTACATCACGATGACGATGCTTCTGTCAAAGATCGTGAGCTGGAACAGCGGTCGCCTTGAATTGCTACACAAAGAACGAGCCTAGTAATCGTGTTACTGTACTATCGCTTAGCAATCAACAGGACCCTGCAAGCATGTTGTCTCGAGGGGTCGACAAACTTTGCACGCGCATGCTCAATTTCCTCTCGTCCGCGGTCGGTTTGATCCATTCTGCAGCGATCAGTGAAGCTCAACTCAGTCGTCTACGGTCGTGGTAAGTGGAAAAACGGATCGACAAGGTTCTCGCTAATCAGCTGCAGGGACTTTGCCATGATTGTCTTCTCGGCCACAGTCACTCTTGCCCTAGAATATCGCCGAGCTGGCGATGCCAATCCACAGGTCATCGAAGCGATAAACAAGGGCACGCAGATGCTTGAGCAAGTAGAATTACGGAACCGGTTGGCAGAAGAGGCAGGTCGAATGTTAAAAGAACTGAGATCGGCCCATTCTATATAATCCCCTCTAATACGACCTTACGGCAGCCAGCTTGAGGACAGGATCAGTCTCTTCGGGTTCAAATGCTGGCCGCTCTCTGATCGATGGATCTGGCTGTCCGAGTCGCATGTGCTTGTCTTCTCGGTGGAAGATGTTCGCGTGCGGCCAGTGTGTTGTTCCCACTCTTTCCTTGAAGCACAGTGCTTTCTCTTCCAGATCCTTCTCTGAAGCAAAGCTTGCTGGCATGTAGCAGATGTACATCACCGCCTGAGGTTGCCTGAGCTCGGTAGCTTGTTGTAATGGATCTGGCGACTATCCCACAGGATCAGATCTGTATAACACAGGTGGTCAGCAGAGGTCGTTGATGCGGGTTACCTAGGCGTATCTGCATACCTCCAGGGTCCGCGCAGACTTTGATCTCTTCGCAATCTCGGTTCTTGAACCACGCCACCTCATCCTCACCAAAGCCATGCCAATCCATCGATCCCCAAGTACCAGCTCCCTTGGTCTCTGGATGCAGTTTGAAAAAGTCTCGTTTGCGTTGTGCGAGCCCTTCAGCACAACAAGTTCACTGTCATCTGGACCATTAGGCCAGAGATTAGGATACCCTGGGCGCATTGCATTCCCTTTCGGTTAGGATTCTAATCGACATGCGGCCAGGGCGTCGTTGGCTTCATGTCCTTTGTGGGCAGGGTCAGGTTCATGCCGTCGAATGAAACGAGTAACTTGTCAGTACCCCACAATTTTGCAAATGCCTTGATGATAGCGGGCTCACTGACAGTTGTCAGTCAGACTGTGTCTTGAGTTCTCGCATGGTCTGCTTTCTTACGTCCTGGCGTCCCAGATAACCTTCTCGTGCTGGACCTTGTAGCCATGATACATGCCACCTCTGCGCTCACATGTCAGCTGGTGCAGGGCCGAGCTTGGGCGGACATGTCGGATCTTACTTCATGTGTTCAGGCAGATGCTCTTTCGCCCATGTCGACTAGTTGTCGGCCTTGAAGCCATGTGGGAAGGTGTCCAGCCATTGAAACATACACTGCTGGTAGCTCTGCGCCTTCTCAGGGGACAGTACCCCCTTGACAACAACGAATCCATCTCTGAAGATATTATCGCGCCAGCCGGTCGCTAGCGAAGTGTCAATCTTCGGCTCGCTTTCGTAGTATGGCATGGTGAATGCGCTGTGAAGGGTCCTAACAGGGTACTGGTTCCCGTGAGGCTGCAAACGACTGGAAGCTGATCTGCGACAGCTTTGACCTCTTCAACATCTGGTTGATCTCCACAGATGATGCTCACGATAAGGTCCCACCAGCGGAAGAAAGCAAGCGTGCATGTGTTCGGTGCGATGTGATTGGTCAGACCCAACCCACTCGGGCGAGTCACGGGCGAGTTTCCTCTACCCCAGACTCCGTGCGGGACGATAGGCAATAAAGAGCCGAAGCTGAACCAGAAGTTGCCGAAGATATCGAACATGCCTGGGGAGAGATAGATCGTCTGGGTGTTAAGATGTCAGGCGATCTCTGCATTTCACCACAACATCTGACCACCTACTGAGCACCTACGAATCAAGTGGAGCGATGATCGCTTCTCTTCGTGGTACAACGCCAACAGGCACTTTGTGCATAATACTCACCTCCGCTGGCGCTTTCCTTTTCGCGAGTAATAGCTGTCCGCACCTCGGTGTCACACACTGCACAATAGCCAGCGCTTTGATAATAGCTGGTGGGGAACTATCCTTGGCTCGCAGACTTTCCTATCCGAATAAGGTTCATGCTCCAAAGTCGATGGTACCCGAACATGCAATCTCTCGACCGCACAACTCTCCGCTGGTAGCTCGGTGCAATCTGGCGGCATAAGTGAGGCTTCCACTCCGCTGATTGGGATGTGCTGACAACCTTGCAGTGATCGGCTGCTTAGTCGCGATGTACCTCAACAACTACCTCGGACGAAGGCTTTCGCTTATCGTCACAGGTGTCGTTTCGATTGTGGGTGTGCTGATCGAGATCACCAGTGCCGGTGGTGGCCAGGGACGATTTGGTCAATTCGCCGCAGGCAAAACGATCGCGTCTATCGCCATGGGGCTGGCGGTCAACATTGTGCCCGTCTATCTGTCGGAGACGTCAACGGGTGCTGCTCGAGGCTTCGTTGTCAGCCTTTACCAAAACGTCCAGATCCTGGGTGTCATACTCGCATCTGGTGTGGTTTATGCTTTGTCTACCAGCAGCACATCCTCGGTGTACCTCACGCCTATTGGGTTGCAGTTGATTGCGAAAGCGAAGTCCGTTGTATGCACAATACCTCTGTAAGTGTAAGACCTTGTGAAGTTCAATCGGAGCTGACGATAAGGCGTAGAAATTGCCTGGGTGACATTCAATTCGCCCCACCGCTCTTCCCCCTGCGCCAGCGCGCCATCCACGAAGGCCACATCAACATGGGCGCAAAGATCCACTTCAAGCTCTCCAGCATTCAGCACGGCTGGTTCGCATCCTGCTCCAGCACGCCCTCCGCACCATTTTGTCTCGCTTTTTCGGACCAAAACAGCACGCGCCCCAGCGGAGCAGACGCACCATGGTGCATTGGGATCGGCTATGGCGGACAGCTGACTGATAAAACGAACTCTGCACATATCATTAGCTCGTTCACGGAGAACCTGAATCCTCAAGCGGATGTGCTGCTGTATGCGACGCATGAGTGGGCGAACGATCCTTACGCCAAGGGCGTCTGGAGCTGCTGGGGCCCAGGGTCTATGTCAAAGTATCTTGCGGAGCTGCGGAAAAGTGAGGGAAGAGTGGTGTTCGCGAGTGCGGATTGGGCGGATGGCTTGAGGGGGTTTGGTGACGGTGCGCTGGAAAGGGGGAAGGTTGCTGCGCTGGAAAGGGGGAAGGTCGCTGCGCAGGATGCATTGGAGGTTGTAAGGCAGGAGAGTCGCGCAAAGTTGTAGTCTTCAAAAAGCTCTTTATCATAAGCTCTGACCCTTTCTCCCATCTGCGTATGCAATGCAGCTTTGTGTGAAGCCACTGGAATTATGAAGCTCTCTATTTCCATGCGGATCTTAAAAACTTGACCGCCAATGACCCGGTCATGATGCCCAAAATATCCAGCGGATCCCATGCAATGAACACGATCATGAGTGGTGATCCACCAGATGGGACTTCCATTACCAACGGCAAAATCAAGATATTGTTGCTGCGGCATCCAGACCTAGAGGACGCACTTTCGCTCCGGAATGGGCTAGCGTTGGCACGGAGCCCGCGGACAGCTTGAGGGGAAGACGGAAAACACGAACGACGCTTCCGCACTGCGTGCTCGAAAGTCTTATTAGTAGTCCAAAAGATCAAGAATCGACAATCGAGGATCTGGAAAATGTATTGATACCATTGTTGAATGAGACAAGTACCGCATTGCAGGGTAGCTGTGAAGTTCGAACGCCTAGCGCTATGTATCCCGCACTTTTTCATCCAAACGCCCAATGCTGAGTATGTAATAGCGTGATTAAACATAAAAACCGCAGATGTGTATCTTGATCGAACGTCGAACATATGTGGTAGAAGAAACGACGCCTCGTCTTGCAATAGGCTTACTCGCTGAAGTCGCCATCGGCAGAATCCTGGCCGGGATTGGCCTCCTCGTAGTTGAAATACTTGACAAATCGGTAGTATCCAGCAGCGAGCGCACCGCCAAGGAGGGGACCGACCCAATATATCCAGTGGTAGCCGGGGAACGATGTGCCAGCGACGGCAGGACCGAAACTGCGCGTGGGGTTAAGGGAGCCGCCTGTGTAGTAGACACCTAGGATCTAGTCAGTACAAGCTTCCATAGCGACAGGTCGGTGATTGATTACATACCACCCATCATGGCAACGAAGAGCGCCAGTCCAATGCCAACGGGGGCGATGAAGGTATCTTTGCTCTTCTCGGCAGCGAGCATAAGTACCACGAAGACCAGCTCAGCGGTCATAAACATCTCAATGAAAACACCCTGCGCGATGCTAGTGCCAGGCGAAAGTGTCGTGTTGGTGAGCGTAATATCTCCAGGGAACATGCACTGCACAAGACCAGCAGCGCACATGCCGGCAAGGAGCTGGGCAGGGAAGAGGATGAGGCCGCGAATTGGAGGGAGAGTGCCAGCGAGAACCATGCCAAACGTGACCTGTTTCATATGTCAGTCCTGGGCTGCCTCAATAGCAGGAAGCAGCACTCACAGCAGGGTTAAACAGACCACCACTGATTCGATAGAAGGCCCACACATTTACCAACAGACTAAAGCCGTACACAAGAGCAGTATGGATGTTCATCTGTGCACTGAAGCCGCCATTTTCGATAGATGTCTCGCTACGTTGAGTGTGCAGCATGACCTGGCAGGCGAAAGAGAAGTACAGGAACATGAAGGTACCGCAGAACTCCCCTGACGCAGCGACCAAGTGCTTCTGCAGTGTGCTGAGCTGAGGTTGCTTGCGGCCGCTGTTGCCGTTGGTGTTGCCATTCGTATGGCCATCTCGCTCCTTTGGTTCACGGTGTACCGGGAGTCGAGGCATTGCAACGATTTGATTGTGTTGGTACTTAGTGGTGTTGAAGACTGGCGCACGGGACCACGAAAGGTGAAGGTGTGAAGACGGTGAGTGATGTCAAGTCAGATTGATATGAATGGAGATGATGAATGGGCGCTCTCCACGACAGGGGGGTGAGGCGTTCACATCATCGATCCTCACATGATCAAAGCATTCGACGTGTATTTCGCACGTACAACCTGCACGCTGACCGTGGAGCTGAGCTTGGCTGAGACTTACGCAGATGGTAGAAAGCCCCTATCCCAGTAAGCGTGACGATGTATGACGATCGCGCAGTGGGACTGGAACTTGGTGGGCGGCCCTTATGCAGGGTTCAACGGTTGATAGGTTTTGAAACCATGGCAGCCACGGCATACCGGTCCACCGTTGATTTGGCGGCGGCGATCTAGAGGCAGATCGTGCAGATTGCCGATGATTTGTATGTGTTTCGTTGAGGAGGTGGATAAAATCCGTAACGAGCGCTGACGTCTTGCGGACGTGAGAAGGCCTGCAGCAGCGCGCAGGCTGGTGGACGCAAACTAAATCCAACAACGGTCAGAAACACTGTTGATGCCGGCTGGCTGACGATAGCCTGCAAATAGTGTGAAGGAGCTCCGCGGTGAAGATGTGAAATGAATTGATGCACGCTCGGAGCAAGCGATGTTGTCAGTGGTTCTGGTGGTGACACAACCGGTTGACTGCCTTGTAGTGGCGCCCACGCACGTGCAAAAGTGGGACGAGGCTGCGCGTCCGTCCACTCAAGCAGGTCGCGGTCTGACGGCAGAGTCAAGCATTTGCGATGACTTTCGCATGGGAGGCGGGCTGAAGCGAGAGATGTTCCCGAAAACCCGGATTTGACATTGTTGGTGATCCCGCTGTGGATTTTTCAACTTTTGCTATCGATGACGTCGCCTCACCTGGTTTTCTTGCCCTGGTAGCGGAAATCCTGTCGTTTGCGCCTGTCCTCCCATCTGGCCCAACCCGAGTCGACCAAATCCTCCTGGATGACTAAGTCGCGAACTCGAAACGCTCTGAAGAGCCATGTCCCAAGTGCCCATTCGATCCAACCAGCTCGGCGCAGATATGTCGTGAATGCAAACCACACAAGGGCGAACGCCGCACCGCATGCGCAGCCAACGAGCACTTGCTTCTGGGTGTGATAGCTGAGATATATGCGACTGACGGCAACGGCTGCTGCAGATGCTAGGGCAAGCAGTGAAAGCACGAAGCGGCCGGCGAAACTGAACGGCGTATGCGTTTCGGTAGGGTGAGGAACGTGACGGAACAGCAGGAACAGCGTCAGGGTGACCGAGAAGAAAGCCACAAACTGAGCATGTGACGAAGGCATCCCATAGCCCTTGCCGTGCATTTCTAGCTTTGTCAGCACATCTTCTGCAGTGCGTTGAGCCGAGTGTTTGTTTACCTCGAGGTCGCTCCTCCTTGAAATGACGCTTCAGCACCCAATTGAGGGCTTCACATGCCATTTGACCTGCGAACATGAGGCCAATTTCGATCTCACGATTCGACCATATCAGCGTGGCATACACAACACAAAGTCCCTGCGGCACAAGGGCCAGCCAGGCGCAGAGGTAGGAGATGCGGTCCGCGGGGTTCTTGCAGGATCAGCACCATCAACAGCAGGGGCGGGAGCAGGAAACAAACATAATGGACATGCGTCAGTGATAGCGACGCAAGCGGAGGGTTCTCCATTTTGCAGTCGATCTGTTGCGAACAAAAGTGAAAGTCGCGGTTCTGAGGAAATCCGGGGACTCGGTGACGATGCACGATAACGGCGGCTTGGCACCTTCCTCCACCGCAGCGGAAGGAAGGTGCTACTGTCAGCAGTAACAACAGCTTCGTCCAGATCCCGCCACTGTCAATAATAATGCGCCGGCAGAGAACTTGAGTCACAGAGATGGGATTTCTCAGTCTCTTCAAGGGCGCGTCTGCCTTCGTTCGCTATAGATAGTCGCCACTGCCTGCCAGCGCCCTTCTGTTATCTCCGTTTCCTCCGCACTGGCGCCCCAAAATACATACAATTCATAGAACGCCACCACTCTGGTATCTCACACCTTCACCCACCCCCTATCACTATGGACGAAGACTCAGACGAGCGCACTGAAGAGCTGGACACACTGCAGTCGATCTACCCAGAGCTTGTCATCGACCCTTCCAATCGATATAAGGCGACCCTCGACCTGCTGGTGGCGCCTACGAAGCCGCTGCCTGTCACATTCGAGCCCAAGGAGACCGTCGAACGCTTGGGATACCTCCCGTCACTACACATCGAGCTCGATCTCCCAAACAAATACCCAAACGAAGCGCCGCCGCACGTCAAGATCACAACCAACCCGCAATGGCTGCCGGAAAGCAGCGCGCAGAAGCTGGCAGACGAGGCAAAGTCGCTATGGGACGAGTATGGAGGCGGTATGGTACTGTTCGCCTACATCAGCTCGTTGCAGGAGCAAGCTGAGACATGCTTTGGGGTGGAGGAGCTTGTACTGCCTACCTCATTGCGGACGGAGCTATTGAACTATAGCAAGCGCATGAAGCGCGAGCTGTTCGACAAGGAGACATTCGACTGCGAAGTCTGCCTGGAACCCAAGAAGGGATCAGCCTGCTACCGCATGGAGCGCTGTAGCCACGTCTTCTGCATTGCTTGCCTGCAAGATTACTACAACAACTGTATCACAGAGGGCGCCGTCAACAATGTCAAATGCATGTCGACAGACTGTGGGGGCGGTAAGAAGAAGGAGCGACTGATCTCTCCAAAAGAGCTGTTGCAGATACCCATACCACGCGAGCAGGTTGAACGATATGTTAACATCAAACGAAAGAAGAAGATGGAATCAGACCCCAACATCATGTTTTGCCCGCGGCAATGGTGTCAGGGTGCAATGCGCTCACCCAAATATCCCAAGATCACCGACGTATCCCAGATGGACGACTCAGAGTCGGAGGATGAAGACGATACACAAGCTCAGCCTGAAGCTCCCACTGGACCAGAAAAGCGTGCAGTCGGTGTTCGCGGTATGGATCGTCTGGCTGTCTGCGAAGACTGCACTCTCGCCTTCTGCGTGGTCTGCCTATCGTCATGGCACGGCGACTTCGTGCGCTGCGAACCCCGTGACGCCAACCAGCTCACCGAAGAGGACCAGGCATCGCTTAACTTCATCATGAAGAACACATCCCCGTGCGCTTACTGCTCTGTGCCCTGTCAAAAGTCATTTGGCTGTAAGTATACATGTTCTCTCCTTTGTAACTCCAGACTGACCAAACGCAGGTAATCACATGACATGTGCACAGTGCAAAACCCACTTCTGTTACCTGTGTGGTGCCTGGCTGGACCCCGGGCGGCCATATCAACATTTTAATGACCCGAAGAACAAAGGCTGTTTCCAGCGCCTGATGGACGGTGCGGAGGGTGACATGGCCAATGGTGATGTACAATTTGGAGGAAGGCGGGGAGCGGAACAAATCGCGGACTTCTGGGAGCAGGAAGCAATGCGGATACAGATGCAGATCAACGATGAAGACACCAGGTAACACCGGCTTTTGCAAGATCTGCGCACGCAAGCGTACCGGATTGGCGCTGTACAGGACCCCACACCCGCTCCTTGGGCATGGGTCGTGTAGCGCTGTACAACGGCGTCTGGTCCCTACAGACACAGTTCCCCAGAGGCACGAAGACGGCGCTCGTCGATACCGACAGCCAGCAACGCCGACGAGCAGCGCGTAAGGCTCTGGACTTGAAGCAAAGTGGCTGCATTTTACAACGCTTGTAACTCAGACGACCGCGAAGGTCAATCTTGGCAAGTCGCTGCCTCAAGGCACGGCGCCCTGGCCCATCCGTCATTGTTCTCTTTGATCCATGGCCAGATACTATAATTGGTCGTTTGCGCAAGATGCTGCCATTGTCTTCGTGTCCACCTCGCCTGTTGGACAAAGCAGCATTTTAGATAATGAACATCTGTACAATTCGGCGACACCTTTGCCCATAAACTTGCGTTCGACCGACAATGTTAACGATTCATGACGTTCGACTTGAATCTCAACATCTGCGCATCTGCGATTTTCCGGCACACTGAACGAACCAGCTCTTCGACGATATAGGCACTTACACCCAGATCATGAACGCCACCTCCGGAGTCATCAGTGATGGTGTCCTCTGGGCATCCACGCCTCTCTTCGCCGCCGCTCATTTCTGGTCGTGGCATCCACTTTGGGCGGCCGGCATATGGACGGCATACGGCACCAGCGCTCTCTTCCCGCAAGGCGAGGCATTGCTGAGCCGAATGAGCTACTCACCATTTTACTACAACCTGAATCTGCTGCACTCGCCGATTTGCGGATTGAAGTGTGGATCCATGATGCTCGACGTGCCAACAAATAGCGGCAAGAACACAAAGACGAGCGTCTGGCTCACATCCATTGCATCCACGTTCGACTCGGAATTCACCACACGGCCTAGCGAGCACGACACGCTGACTGCGGTCACAAACGTAGAGGCCACCAGCAATGATGACCACCCAGCTCTAATCCCGACCGGCCATTGGAACGCTCTAGGCAGTGAAGAGAGTCAGGCCGATGTCAGCGTCTCTAGCAGTCCTGGGATCGCTGACAATCTCGCTCGGGGGACAGTACTGGGCGAGAATCGTGGCCATACCATTCTTTCCCACACTCGAAGCTCGCTTTCATCATCCAAGACTACGCAGTATTACACCAGTTCCCGGAGTGTGGCGTACGAGGGACCGACTTCAGCAATCGATGAAAATCCCTCCATTCCTTCCAACTTTCGATGGCTCGGACGCTTTAGGATCGACTTGTCCCAGAGCGTGGATGGTCATGAGATTTGGGGACATTCATGGCAGTCATGGATGGCAGACTTGACTCTGAAATTGTTACCCGCGCTGGTTGTCATCTTTGTTGTGGCAAAGTACTTGCTGAGGGCATTTCTGAAGGTGGTGGGAGCATTCACTACAACAGTTGCCCCGCCGAATATTCCTGCGTTAAACACTACTGTCCCGGCTGCACCTGGACCTGCAGCTTCTGCACAGGCAATGCCGACATCGATTGCTTTTGTTTCGTACAACCCTGCTGCAAACACAACGGAAGATGGTCCTACATCATCATGTGCTTCTGCAGATCAGCAAGCTACTTTCCACTAATGCATACAGCAGTGGACTCACGGCCCTGCCAATTATTGTCGAACGTCCAAGAACGCCCTGACGGCAAGAGTGGGCGGGTTCAATCTATGGGCAGCAAATGCGATGTGGGGTAAC
This sequence comes from Didymella keratinophila, assembly GCA_011058865.1. Taxonomy (NCBI): domain Eukaryota; kingdom Fungi; phylum Ascomycota; class Dothideomycetes; order Pleosporales; family Didymellaceae; genus Didymella; species Didymella keratinophila. The sequence continues at coordinate 190,427 of SWKW01000038.1, forward strand.
AATTCCCAGCCTCACGTGCGGGTCTCCAGACCGATGGTCATTTTGGTTGCTTGCACGTGCATCTTGATGCTGTGGTCGAATCTTCTCATGGATCAGCCTGCGACTGTGCCACCTGGCCTTGCACCAACGTCGACAACGAACAGCTCCACCACCCACCGTGCGCCGAACAGAACCACTGCCACAATTCTCAATTGCCTGTGGCAGATCAAACAGTGCACCACCTCTGCTTACAAGACTCGTCTGAGTCCGGATGGCTCCTACGACCCCTGCCCTACGCTCTCGTCTCGCACAGAGTTCATATGCGAACACATCTTGAGTATGATTATGAGCTACAAGGCTATGAGCTACAAGGCTATGTGCCTTGCGGTCTCTCAGACGGTATTTGGCGATCTCAAACGCTGCTTTGACCAAGCATGTACAAATCCAACGTCTACTTCTGGCGCATACTACCCCATGCCTCATTTCGGTCGTACGGCTTCCCTATGTGCAGCCATCGAGAGGGCTGTCATGGGCGCCAGGAGTATTCCGCTGCGTTCCTTCTGGGGACTGGTCCATCAAGTTCTGGGTTGTCTCCTTTGGTATCTGCGCTCTATTGGAGAGCTCTGTCTGCTGTGGGCAGGCGCAATCGACAGTTGGACGTACAACATCCTCACACCCATACTCCTCACCACAATCATCACGCTCAACGTTCTCACCAGTACTTCAAGCAAGTTCCTCTCGCTTCATACGTTGTTGTTCATAGCTTCGGCTGGCCTGCTGTCGATGTATCTACAGGATACTGCGGCCTACCCAGCCTGGCAAAACGGGCTTTATATCACATCAGCAGCACTCGTTGTTTTTTATGCAAAGGGTTTGCTTGTGCCGTGGTGGATGGGACGCTTACGGTCGCTGAACATCGTTACACGCAACGATGAGACAGCACTTGTGAAGTATGCTGAGCGAGGGACGGCTGCTGGAGGGAATCAGCCGTCAAGCTATGCGTTGATGAAGCACATGACGCAAGCTCCATAGCAAGCAACGAGCAAAAAAGAAGTGTTTTTGTGACCTAACCAGGGGTCGCTAATGATTCATTAGGACTCGAACGCTGGATGCGACTGAGTGGATACTTACAACCTGGAATCTCTTGATTACCGATGGAATCGTAGTCAAGCGCCTTGCCATTGGGCCATTAGGCCATCTGTTGCTTACTAATTGATGACAAAATTTTCGACTGGACATAACATATACAGGTATTGTTTTCTCAAAGCCGCAAATGTCTGTCACATATGCAACAGTTAGAAGCATAGCTGCTCTTGCAGCCGTATCCCTCAAGCAGAATTTGCGAGCTGTCTTCGGGCCGAAGGACTGAAGCGACCCACCTTGACCGCGAACATTGTAATATCCCCCACATTGGTCCCTTCCGTACCCTGCGACTTCTGTAACATACTTCACTGCGGAGATGGACAGGGAATCAGCCAAATTAGCGTGGTACTCATGGTCATGGTCTCTGAAGGAGCGTTCCGGCTCGAGATTGGGAACCGTTTAAGCGCACATCCCAAAGTTCCTCAGAAGAGCCGCATGTGCCGGTCGGTCCGACGAGTCAAAGTTAGTGTTCTGTCGTCCACCGCCAAAGATGCTGAACTTCTAGAGGGTAGTGATATCCCAAGTCTGTCGCGCCGCATATCAAAATTGACATAACGAAGATTGTTATGGTTCTGTTGGAGTCGCAGTGACAAAATCTTCTGGCCTGCACGTGAAGCGGTTGAGCCCCTGAAAGTAGTTACTCAAGCGTTGCCGAGCGTCGGACATAACGCAGTCTCGTGTTTGAATCAGCTGTGGCGCCAATGCGCGTCATTGGTGGTCAGCGACATCTTGCTGCTCGCCGAGCAATGTTGTTCGGGAAACGAGTACGGATGCAGGAAACAGCGATGCAGTATGAGGGCGCACTTCGGCGTCCAGCGCTGAGCTGAGAGGTCCAGGTACCGGGTTTCTTCGAGCGGTTGGCTGGCTCAATGACGCGCCTGAACCCAGCGACACCTGGCTGCGTGCAGGCAGGCAGCCGCACTTGGCAAAGGCACAGAAGCTAAGCTTCGCTAAGCTTTCTAGCGCTGTGACTAAGCGTCTCGCTGGTGGCTGTGTTGGGTGAGCCCTACGATCATCAAATGAATTGCCGGCACCCGCCATTATCTTTACTCGAAAAGGTATGACTTCTCGGCAGCCATCACAAAAATAAGTATCGATAGCGCGACCTCGTGAAAGCACTCCTGAAGCCACCCATAAAAACCCTCAGCTGCTGTCCGCTCGCCAGTCATGTGCTCGGGAATAATAACCACCGACAAGGCCAGCGCTGTCAGGCAGCCCATGGTCCCAGACCAGGCATGCCGAGGGCCCGTTCGAACTCGTATCGTGGGCGTGGGTCGATAGCTCAATAGAACCAGTAAGTTAGCTTGGCATAGAAGCTTGTACTTTTAAGCTTCTTGCCGCTCAATGCTTTTGCCAGTAGGTCCAGCTTCCTATCCGACTCCTGTTCGCTCTTTCAGCTTCGCTTGCACTCATCTACAATGCGCCTTCTAATCACCTCCACTGCGCTTGCAGCCTCCTGCAATGCGTTCGCTCTGCCCTCCTGGATGACACGAGCAGTCGATCCAAGCCTCCCCGCTCTTCCCCTGGAGCACTTTGTCACCCCAAAGTTTGCGCGCCCATTGACGCTCGACCAAGCACTGTCGGGTCAGAATGCCTCGGTCACTACCATCAAGCCTCAGGATCTGCAGGCCGCCAAAGACCAAGTGCCTACGCTTGTGCTCCCCATCAACGGCACTGTGCACGGCGCTCTGGCAAATATCACCCAGACCGTGGATGATGTATTGAACCAGTTCACCAAGCGACAGAGCACTTGCTCGAATGTCCGCACTCGCGTCGAATGGGACCATGCATCCAATGATCAACGGCAAGGATACATCAACGCCATCAAGTGTTTGATGGGCAAGCCTCCGTCAGGCCAGTTCCCTGTGTCTCAGTCACGCTACGACGATCTCGTCGGTCTCCATCAAACATTGACGCCGAACGTGCACGGCAACGCCAAGTTCTTGCTCTGGCACAGATACTACACCTGGACGTTCGAGTCTCTCCTTCGTGACGAGTGTGGCCTGCAAGGCCCTCTGCTGTGGTTTGATGAGACTCGTTATGCTGGCAACTACGCGGCATCGTCGATCTTCAGCTCCCAGTGGTTCGGAAGCATCAACATCGGTGGTAATTGTGTGACGGATGGAGTGAGTATTCTCCACAGAGGCCGATGTCGAATAGTGTGCTAAACGCATGACAGCAATTTGCCAACCAGGTTTGCGTTTATGGACCAGGAAGCGGCAACACGCGTCACTGCTTGGCTCGTAACAACGATGATTCCAAGACAATTAACACCGGCAACGCCATCGTTGATGCCTGCAACAGTCGTTCTGACTACGCCGATATGGCTTCATGGTAAGTCGAGCCACGAGGTTGTTTGATGGAGGTTTACTGACAGTACTCTAGCGCCGAAGGTGGTGCTCATGCATGGGGACACAACGGAATTGGAGCTGTCATGGCGGATGTCTACGCTTCTCCATCTGACCCTGTCTTCTTCCTTCACCACGCCTTCATCGACCGCAACTTCCGTATCTGGCAGAACAATGGAGGCAATGCCCGAATCAGCTCGATTGACGGCACTGATGCGTTCGGCAACGCCTTGACACTCAACACTAAGGTCAACGTGTATGGCTTCCGCCCTGACGTCCGTGTTGGGGACATCCTCAACACCAGGGGCCCTACACTCTGCTACAAGTACGATTATTAGTTGAGGATCTTGTTGATGGCTGAGGTGAACTTTTACTTCGTGTACATACTTCCTTTACAATCTTTCGGGCCTCGCTCGACCCACAAGACAAGGCCCTCGACCATACACGTCTCCTTGCCGTTTTGTCATCACCTAGAAATGTAACATGGCAATGGCCTTTATCCTCCACCTCATCCATGTCACTCTCGTTTACACGAAGTTGATGGTATTATCGTGCTTGCGTGCTCCCGCGGAAGGCTTGCGACAAGCTCCTGCCCGAAGAAGCTTGGCGTGCAATAGCCGGCTGCCGGCTCCCGCTTCTTCTTATTCTCGATCATTCGCACACGACACTTCGCAGTGAAAGTCAATTGCGTCCGAGTCGATAATGGCGGTACTACAAGAGTCGGAAAGTGCGCTAGATGCGCGGGAGACGACGCCGTTGTTGTCGCACGCAAGGTCAGAAGAGGCAGGGGCTGAAGCGCGGGGCATTTCCGTCAAATGGCGCCTCATGTTTTGCGCCTTTCTAGTGTCGCTATCGTTTGGCATCACCCAAGTACCCATGTTGTTTGTCTTCAGACTCATGACCTGCGATGCATACTACGAGGACCCTCATCATGTCCGCGATCCCACGGCGAAGGATGTGTGCGCGAAGCACGTTATCGAGGCTAGCACCGCACGCAATGTCGCCTTTCTTGCAGCCTCCACCACACTGTTTGGCCTTGTCAATCTCCTTGTGACCGGCTGGACGATCAAGCGCCTAGGCGTCAAGAGGGCTCTTATCATCCAGATCTTCTGGCCTGCTGTGAGGCTCCTTGTGCAGAACATCGGCATATCGAAGGGATCGAGTGCTGGTGTTTTGATTATGCAGGCAAGCCAGGTTATCACTATCGTCGGTGGTCCGAACGGCTACGTCCTCGCCCTGAACTCATTCGTGGCAGACGTGGTAGAGCACGAAGGTCGGACAGGCGCGCTGGGTCGACTTCAAGGTTGCATGTACTTTGGAGCGGCTGTAGGCTTCTTGATAGGCGGGCTTATCGGTGAAGCTTTTGGAATTGCTACGCCGTTTCGCGTCACTGCTATTCTGTTTCTTCTTTCCTGCGCCTATGTTGCGGTATGTCTTCCGTCAACACCACCGCACGAGCAAGAGGAGAATCAGGCGCATCAGGCTGCAACCGGTCTTGGCCGATTTTTCGGCCCTTTGCGCATATTCGCTCCTCAGAAGTGGACTCTCGCAGATGGGCGCAAGAGCACACAGTTTGGGGCCCTGACCCTCGGCCTTGGTGTGTTTCTGGGCATTCTCGCCACTGGCTACATTCCCACGCTACTTCAGATGTACGCCACGGATGTTTTTGAATTCGGCACCAAATCCAACGGGTGGCTCATCTTTATGTACTCGCTTCTGCGAGGTGGTTTCCTGTCTTTCATTTTTCCCCGTATCATCGCTGCTGGTCGAAAGTGGCTAGAGCCCAGCAATGCACCGGTCAAAAAGTCAGCAGAAGACGACCCGCTGCTCAACGATGCGCGTCTTCCCACATCACCTAACGAGATCGGGCCCATTGATCCCATGGACAATGATGTGGAGCCAACTGGACTACCTGAGCCCAGAGACAAGCAGACATTCGCATTCGACCTCATGTATGCGAGGTTTTCGCTTCTTCTCGACGGCGTGCTGACAGGACTCGCTGTGTTTGTTTCTCAGGGCTACCAACTCTACATCGTAGCAGCCCTCCTTCCAGTGGCGGCTGGGACCGCAGCTGCCTCAAAAGGCACGATCCTACAGATGCTTCCAGAGAGCCAACGCGTCGATGCGCTGAGTGGAATTACTCTCGTCGAGAACATAGCACGTCTCTCCACCACAGCGGTCTTCGGTCTCGTGTTTGCGGCTCTCGCAGAAGTGGGCAAGATCCCACTGGTCTTTGTTTGCAACGCTGCTGTTGCGTTGCTTGGCTTTATGGTCTTGCTCTGTTCGCGTTTTCCGCCAGATGGCAGTCGGAGAGTAGACCTTTAGGTAGTGTTTCCGGGTCAAGCTTCATTCTATTCGCCTTGCAGTCTGACGGTCCGGCCCTGTGGGCCTGCTGCCCGGAAGCAATGCACGCCCCGCACCGCATCGGTGGGGTATTTTTCCGTCTCCGCCAAACTCACAACGAAGATCACCACAGCAGTGGTGCAAGGATGCATAAAACCTGCGCTCTATCGCGCTTTGGGTACGGAGGAACATCAATTGAACCGTTTTAGGCATGTCGAATTCAGCATGATGGTACTCTGTGGTCCCGGTGAACTCAAGTACAAAATGGTTGTGGAGATGATTTCTATCGTTGACTGGATTTTTGCTTTGCTAAACGGTAATGATGAAGCTTGTACGAATTCTGGGCGGAATTGCATTGGGGCTGCTGCCTGCACATGCTGTTGCGCGTGCTTTGGGTGGCAAACCCAGCGACTTTATCATTGCAGAACGCGCGCCCCTCCAGGACATCGTTACTTGGGACGAGCATTCGCTCTTCGTGCACGGCAAGCGCATTATCTTTTGGGGAGGCGAGGTTCATCCCTTCAGGTCCGTTGATTCCCAAACATGGTCTCAAGTAGCTAAAAGACCAGGCTCCCTGTGCCGAGTCTTTGGCTAGACATTTTCCAAAAGATCAAGGCCCTTGGATACAACGGAGTATCTATCTACACTCCTTGGGTTCTCCATGAGCCCAAGCCAGGCTTCTTCCAAGCTGAGGGCGTCTTCGATTATGGGCCCTTCTTCGAGGCTGCGAAAGAAGCTGGTGTCTACCTTGTGGCAGTATGTCCAACACGGATCGTTGAGATGCAACGGCTGACCTGTTAGCGACCTGGACCATACATCAATGCTGAAGTATCAGGTGGAGGGTTTCCTGGCTGGCTACAGAGAATCTCTGGAAACTTACGAACTCCGGATGCCGACTACCAGCAAGCCTCGAAGAATTACATCGAACATATCACGCCGATCATAGCAAAGGCACAGATCACAAATGGCGGCCCGGTCATCCTCTTCCAACCCGAGAATGAGTACAGCGCAGGTGCCAACAACGTCACCTTCCCAGATGCTGACTACATGAACCATCTGATGAAGCAGTTTAGAGACCTAGGCATCAACGTACCCCTCATCAACAATGTGGCTTGGCCAAGCGGCATCAACGCCCCCGGTACAGAAGCCGCAGTCGATATTTACGGTCACGACGCGTATCCCTTGGGCATGAACTGTACCGACCCAAATTATTGGCTCGATGACGCCCTGCCGACCACCTGGCGTCGAACGCATCTCGAGCAAAGCCCCAGCACGCCCTACATGCTGGTTGAGTACCAAGGTGGAGCCTATCAGCCATGGGGCGGTGATGGCTTTGAGAAATGTGCAGAGTTCACCAACCACGAGTTCGAACGAGTATTTTACAAGAACAATATCGCTGCAGGAGCGACGATATCCAACGTGTATATGGTAAGTAACTTGCTCTAGCGAGTTCAAAGACAGCATTAGTCGCTCACATGTGCAGACGTTCGGTGGTACGAACTGGGGCAATCTTGGTCACGCAGGCGGCTATACATCGTGAGAAAATCTTTGAACCTAACATTGATTCAAAGCTAACAGAGAACAGATACGACTACGGTGCAGCCATCACTGAAGAGCGTCAAATCCACCGTGAGAAGTACAGTGAAGCGAAGTTGATCGCAAACTTCGTGCATGCATCGCCAGCTCTGGCTAGCGCAGTGCCGGGCTTGAATAGTAGTGGCATCTACACCGACAACCCGGACATTACCACGACTCCGCTCTTTGGCGAGAAGACTAACTTCTACGTTACGCGTCAGACGAAGTACAACAGTGTGGCTTCGCCTTCCTACAGGCTCAAGGTCCAGACAAGCGTAGGCAACCTAACACTCCCACAACTTGGCGGACAGCTCTCCATCCATGGCCGGGACAGCAAGATTCACGTGACCGACTATGATGTTGGTGGCTTCAATCTACTGTACTCAACGGCAGAGATCTTCACATGGAAGAAGTACGGAAATCGGAGCATTGTAGTCGTATATGGAGGTCCAGACGAGCAGCATGAGCTTGCGGTGTCTAAAACAAGCGGCGCGACAGCTGTTGAAGGCTCAGGAGTTAAGTTCGCCAATCGCAACGGCAACACCATCATGAACTGGCAGACCGACTCAAAGCGTCGCGTCGTGCGGGTCGGCTCTGATCTTTACATCGTCATTATCTCACGCAACGAAGCGTACAACTACTGGACCGTCAGCACTTTACCAGCAGGCAGCGCATACTCACACAACTACACACCGTCGTCCGATCTCATCGTACGTGCTGGGTATTTGGTCCGAAGCGCTTCCATCTCGAACGACAAGATCGAGCTCGTAGGCGACCTCAACGCAACTACAACCATCGAAGTCGTTGGCGGCGCGCATAAGGACATCAAGAGTTTAACCTGGAACGGCAGAGATCTGAACGCCAGACTTGATCACAATGGTTTCTTAAGCGGTAGCGTCTCCTTCTCATCACTGAAGATCAACATCCCAGATTTGAGTGCACTGACGTGGAACTCCATCGATGCACTACCCGAGCTCCAATCCAGCTACGATGATTCTGCATGGACCAACGCAGATCATACTCAAACCAACAATACGTATTGGAATCTCACTACTCCGACTGTGCTCTGGGGCGCCGAGTACGGCTACAACACTGGATCACTCATCTTCCGTGGTCATTTTGCCGCCACAGGAGACGAGACCGTGGTGCATCTCAATGTCTCTGGTGGCTCCGCCTTCGCATTCTCAGCATGGGTCAACTCCACCTTCCTCTCGTCTTGGACCGGGACGGGTGAGGCCGCAATCGCAAATCAGACGCTTTCGCTCCCAAGACTGCAGCGCGGGTCCTACTACGTCTTAACTATTCTTGTCGACCACATGGGCCACAACGGCAACTGGTAGGTCTTGCTATAGAGCATCTCTACCTGTAAATGTATTGAACTAAGATGCACCAGGTTCGTGGGCTACAACGAGATGAAAACACCCCGCGGCATCCTCGGCTACAACTTTCCCGGCCACACGCTTGCATCATCAGATTCCTCACGCGCAGACGACGGCATCCGCTGGAAAATCACCGGCAACCTCGGCGGCGAAGACTACCGCGGCGGCCCGCGAGGGCCCTTGAATGAAGGCGCTTTGTATCCCGAGCGCAACGGCTTCCACCTGCCCTCTGCGCCAACAGAGTCTTGGGCCAGTGATGCTGGTCCTACATCTAGCCTTAGCAAGCCAGGCGTGAAATTCTATCAGACCACGTTCAAGCTCGATATTCCGAAGGGATGGGATGTGCCGTTGTCTTTTGTCTTCAATGGAGATGATTTCACAGGTCAGGGTCGCGGCTGGCGTGCGCAGCTGTGGGTTAACGGGTATCAATTTGGTAAGTTCGCGAATGGGATTGGCCCGCAGAGAAGGTTTCCGGTGCCGGAGGGCATCTTCAACTATCGGGGTAAGAATACGGTGGCGATCAGTATTTGGGCATTGGAAGAAGGCGGCGCGACACCGAAGAGTGTTCACCTTGTCGCCGGTACAGCTGTGCAGTCTGGTTATGGCGAGATTGCGCTTTCGCCAATGAGTGGTTGGGAGAAGCGCGAAGGCGCTTATTAACCTAGCTGATAGGATGCCACCGAGGGGACCCAATTAATGCTAAGGCTCGCTGAAAGCAGTGTAGCGTTAGGGTTTGCTTACCTAGTTTAAGCGTAGTTTAGCGAGCAATTAACGCAACCCTAACCTCTAATCTTTTTAGCCTAACCTATATAAGCCCACGACAAGGGCTACTATCGCGAGATGTTCAATCTGTTTAGGCTGTTTAGGTATAGCGCGCTGTCCTAATCTAGTAGTTTAGGGGGCTAACTTACGCAACCCTAACCTCTAACTCACTCCTTATCTAGCGCAGCTTTGTAGAGATAGCCTATACTAGACTTACTCTTGTAGAGCTCTTATACAAGTCTAGCTTATTACTGTACTTACAGAGCTATAGTTAGGGTTATGTTAGAGTTATATTAGGGTTACGCTAGTATTTAGAGGTTTAGGGTTATAGAGTTCTGCTAGGATTTGTAACTACTTACTCCTACAGCAGCAGGAACTTTATTACTATAAGCACTGCAAGCACAGCAGAGTAGCTACTAATATATAAAAAGGAGGAGAACAAGAAACATCTCTGCAGATACTTTAGAGCTGCAGATTAAAAATGTTAACAAACACATCTGCTTCCTCTACACGTACGGCGTGCTAGTCTGCAAGGAGCACGCAACCTGTTAGGACTGGCCTTTAGAACCCTTAGCCATCCTTCCTTGTCTATCTCCTGCCGAGCTTGCGTTAGTAAGTTAGGTCCAAACTTACTGACGCTATCTCTGGTATTAGTTATCTCTGCCTTTCACTGCAGGAGTTGCTGGCTGCCTATAAGTAGTTAGCGCCCTCCTGCCCTTAGCTAGCTCTCTGTCTGTTATTTTGTCTATCTACTAAATCTACCTTTTAGCTAGATTACTATCTTTTGTGCATGTGATGTCTGCCCCTTATATAATAATAGACCTCTTACAGCTAAAATTTAGCTGCTCTCTGCAGGTTTTACAGCCTTAGTTAAGCTTTATAGGACCTATATCGCCTAAGGTTTGCACAGGAGAAGCAGTTTTTAGCTAGTATAGTCCCTATCCCCTTTAGGAAGCGTAGATAAGAGGGCCTCTGCGCAGATTACTTGCACACCCTAGTACTTGTATAGTGTGCCCTGCACTACTACTACTCTACACAAGCTAGGGTGTTGCTAGCTTATAAGCAGCTAAAGAGGAAGGTTAGTTTATTAATAAGCTTATAGTGTGCCCTAAGCCCTTTCTAGTATGCGCTGTTGCTTTATAGGATCTATATTATAAACAGGCTGCCTTCTTTGTTCCTAAGACATTATCTTAGTTCCTCTACCTTTAGTATATTTTTACCTATTTTTCCTTTTTACTAACCTTTGTTTATAATAAGGTAGTAACCTTTATTTGCTTCCTTTTACCTAAGTTACTAGTGTTTCACCTAGCTCCCTTACTACTTTTTAGAACAGGCACTAGCTGCTCTGCCTTCTAAACTACTATAATTATAACATAACTTAACTATACAACTATAACTTCTTTATTAACTACTATGTCTAGACAAACTAACAACAAAGATGCTGCTAGCCTCTATTACTCCTCTAGCTAGCGCTCTATCTGTGATTAAGTATAAGAGACCTTATACTAGCTTTGCAAGCAGAAGTCTAAAGACCCTACTAATATTAAACATTTATTATAAATTTCAGGTACTAATACTAAAGTTAATACTACCTAGCAGCCTTAGGATGCGACTACTCCCTTTTCTACTCCTAAGTTTAGCTCTGCTGCTAGAGCAACGCGCCTAGTCCCTCTGCTATAACCTACAGCTACTTTAGAGGATAATAAGTCTACTTTAATCTAAGCTCTAGACCAGCCCCTAGAGGAACTCTGCTTACTACCTAATATAACTCTGTTTTAGCTCCTCTAGTTCCTGTTAACTAGCGCTGCTGCCTACTTAGAAACTACTCTAGGTATTATAGAACTAGCTTTTAATAACTTAGAGGAACTTGCGCTCTTAAGCACTTCCTCCCTTATCTGTCTCTCTGCTACCCTTATAGGTACTATATTTACTTATGCACGCTCTGTTAATACAGCTCTTTCTACTGCTAAGTAATAGAAGAGAGAAAATTAGCAACTTTAAGATTTAAACTACATCCTTACTACTTAATTAGACAATATTACAGCTAAGCGTAACAGCCTTAATACTAAAAAGGGTGCCCTAGCTGCCTTATACTAGGCACTCTCTACTAAGTACAAGGTCCTTTAGAACTGCTATAACACTGTTACTAGCAATATTATTAAGGCTAATCTCCTATTGTTACTTGCAGGCTTACGCTGCCTCCTAGTGCACCCTAGGCTGCCTTCCTCTAGTCCTAATATGTCCCCTGTTATCCTAAACTAAGCTAACAAGTGTAATAATGCTCCTACAGTTATGAATTAATTTCACGCCCCTATTCCTCTGCACAGCCTAAACCTATATATATTAGCTAGTTCCCTAGTATTAACTTCTATATTACTTATACTCTAGGATGCTTTTAAATTCCTGCGCAAACTAGATTAATACACTAAAAACCTAGACTGCAGTGTAAAGAAGCTAAAGAAGTTTTCCTTAGGTAAGGAGGCTCTAGAGACCTAGATTTTTAACTGTCTCTATTACCTTAAGGCTAATAGCAAGAACTACTAATATAAAGAAGATTGTGTAGATTTCTTCCTAGTTTAGACTAATTACCCTGCTTGCTAGTTGCTCCTAGATGCTTCTAGTTTGCAGTGCATCTACAACAACCTATACAATGTCCTCTAACGCTTGTGGCAAGTTTATAGAGAGGCTGATATATATAGAGCTGCTAAACGCGCCTTTAAGAACTTTGCCTTTCCCTGTTACAGCACATCTAAGATCCCTAATATAGCAGCAGCTTTTGCTGTCTTCTACTTACAAATAGAGCACTTTGCCCTCTGCCTACAGTAGACTGCAGAGACCTATTTCTTTTACCTGTAGGCTAGACTCCCACAGTTTGTGCAGGGACCTATAGCTACTATTCTATGTAAGCGTTTGCTAGTAGGGCTACAGCTCTATTATAATTATCTCTCTTTATTTATGTCTAATTATTCTAACATACCGCGCTAGGAGCAAGCCCCTGCAGCACGTCCTGCTGCGTTAACTAGACGCAACTGCTGTAGGAATAATAGAAACTCTAATGCCCTAGCCAGTAATCCCTCTAAGGCTACTGTCTCTTCTAAGCAGGTTAATTAAAAGTCTGCTAACGCAATTACTTACTTTAACTATAGTAGAAAGGGTTATAAGGCAGACTAGTACGCCTTGCCTAAGAAGCTAAAGGCAGCCTCTACCCTAGCAAAACTGCAGTCTTCTTAGACTATAAAGGAATCTGCTAGGACTAAGACTGTTTAAAACTAGCACACTATAGTTACTCTAGGCTAGGATAGCAACTTTAACAATTATCCTAAGTATAATTTAGACTCTAATTTAGAAAACTAGTTCCCCTAGGCTAGAGTTACAGCCTAGGGAGCTCTCTAATTGTGCAAGGCTCTCCCTTTATCCTATACCTTAAGTCCTTAGACGCTACTTTAGTCCTTTGCAAAATTTAAGCAGATTAGCAGCCTCTGCAAGACTACATTGTTGCAAATTAACTAGCTTTCTAGTGTTATGGGCTGAGCCCTAACTGTACAGGGCTACGTACAAGACTTGCTTACGTAACTTTATAAGTAAGGCTTAGCACCCCTTAATCTGTCTTATACAAGAGGAGCAAGTTGTCTTCTCTATCTTTTAGCTTCTATAGTATAGGACAAATGCATACTTGTTAGAAGGCTACTTTAACCCTTAACATAAGCTAAAAGATTAAATCTATAAAAAGAATCCCCTGCAGTACCTATATAATAGAAGGGGAAGGACTTACAAACAAACAAGTAATTTAACAGTTGCAGCGCATATATAAACACTAAAAACAACTTAATGTAACAATTAAATCCCTCTATACAAGCCTAAACAAAATAAGAGTCTAAGCGCAGACACAGCAGCAGTTACACAACACCTTACGTAATAATACCTAACACAATAGAAGGAACACAATAATAGAGGAGAGCAAGGGAACTAGTGTTATGTAAGGGTATAATATACAAGAACCCTCCCCTATATAACCTATAAAAGCAAGACTTTCTAATATAGAAGTCTTTAAGGATAGTACACATAAACAGTACCTATAATAGAAAATAAAAGTAAGGGCTAAGCTGTACAGCAACTGTGCAGCCTTCCCTATAGAAGAGTTACAGGTCTAGTACCTTATTACTTGTACAAGTAGGCGAGCGTTTAATACGCTGTTACTATATGTAGACTAAATTATAAGAGGAGTTGCTGTACCTGCATCTAGCAAGCTATAGTCCTATCTGGATACCTTCTTTAAAGACCTAACAGCAAAAGTAAAAGCATTAGAGTACCTTTGTACAACTAAATAAGGAAGCTAAGAATACAACTAACACGTACAAAGCTTTAACCTAAAGCTCTAAGAGGCTAGCATAGACAACGCTAGCAACGCGCAGAAGATTGACTACCTACAGAACAGTCTAGCTACTAGACTGCTAAAAGCCCAGGTAGGCTATCAACCTGCAAAAGAAGAGTTGTACGACAAATTTATAAACTAATTACAAGTTACATAGGAAAACCTAAAAGCTATAGACTAGATTACGTTAGGTAAGAAGTTATACAGAAACCTAGACTATTAAGAGTCCTTCTGCTAAAACAGTAATAAGATAGACTAGACTCTAACTATAGGAAGTTACTAACCCTGTATAAAGAAACTGCAGGAGTACTAGGGTACAGAGAAAGAGATCTAGGACAGACGTAAGTTAGGGGCCTGCCTAAGGTATAGCTAGCAAGGCTATAGAGTGTAGGAGTGCAGGAAGAAAGTCCCCTCCTCCCTGCTAAGTTATATAACAAAGCCTAAGCCTTATAGGGCTATGTAAGTAGCAGCTATATAAGCTGCTAAAGACTCTTCTTCTTCTAAGAATAAGGGAAAAGAGTAACCCTAGTAAAAAGTTGCACACTAGGGTCTACCTAGCAAAGTTCTTAGCCTGTATAGAGTACCTATTTATTACTCCTTTGATTAGCTGCTATAAAACTAATATCTGTTTATGCTGTTATTAATTTATGTACTGCAGTTGTTGCTATAATTAATAATAGGTGTTATATATTTACTCTTATAAATAAACAGCTTGTACAGAAGGAGGACTTACTGCGTATTCCTATTACACCTATTAAAGTAGAAGGAGTAAGAAACTAAAGAAGCACAATTTCTAAGATTATAGAGTTTATATTAGACGTAGGCAGCGTACAGGAATAATAAGTTACTGTGTACATTACTTTGTCTACATACAACTACAATATAATCTTAGGGAAGACATAGCTTAAGAGTGTTAGGGGAGTAATTAATGCTAAATAAAAGTTAATATAGATAAAGCAGTATAGTGTTTCTGTACAGAGTTTAGAGGCTACTGCACCCCTTAACTACTACCTAGTGTTAGCAGTTGCATTCTAATACTACGTACAGAAGAGTTAGAAGAAAGAGCTAGGCTTACAAGTATTTACTGCAAGCATAAAGGATATTTAAAAGGTGCTTAAGGTTAAACCTAAGCTTATATCTAAGGAAGTTCTTGCTACTCTTCTGCCTTACCTTTAATTATATGTTAAACTCTTCCTACCTAAAGAAGGCAACAAGCTCCTACTATACTAAGGTCCTAAAGTAGACTATGTTATTAAGCTGAACAAAGTTAATAGAGAGACGCTAGAAGTACTGTACAGCCTACTCTACGCGATGTTAAGGGATAAATTACTTGTGCTTCGCTGTACGTTACTAGACCTGCTAGAGAAAGGGTTTATTAGGGTAAGCAACTCCCCTGCAGCCTCCCTAGTCCTCTTTATACAGAAACTAGAGGGCAGCCTAAGGTTCTGTGTAGACTACTAAGCCCTAAATACTCTTACAAAGAAGGATAGGTACCCCTTACTACTTATTAAGGAGACATTAAACATAATTAGACAGGCTACTTAGTATACTAAGCTCAACATTACAGCTACCTTCTACAAGATTTGTATTACAGAGGGACAGGAATAGATAACAGCCTTTCGTACAAGGTTTAGCTCATACGAGTAGATAGTTACTCCTTTTAGCCTAGCCAATACACTAAGCACCTTCTAGAGGTATATTAACTAGGCCCTTCGCGACTTCCTTAACAATTTTGCCTCTGCCTACTTAGACAATGTCTTAATCTTTACTGAAGGTTCGCTTAAGAAACACTATAATTACGTACAACAGGTTATAGACAAGCTACAAGATACAGGCCTGCACCTAGAGCTTAGCAAGTGTAAGTTTAATATTTGTTATACAAAGTACCTTAGATTTATCCTTAAGTTAGGAAGAGGTATCTTAATAGACTCTAAGAAGGTCTAAGCTATTAAAGACTAGCAAGCCCTAACTATAACTAAGAGCGTACAGAGATTCCTAGGATTTGCAAACTTCTACAAGAAGTTTATCTAGAACTTTGCTGCGTTGTCAGAACTACTTATACAACTTACAAAAAAAGACGCTGCGTTTATATAGGGTCCTGAACAGGACAACGCCTTTATACAGCTAAAAGAAGCCTTCCTGTCAGGTAAAGTACTAGCTACCTTAGACCTAGAAAGGAAAGTAGTAGTAGAATATGACTCCTCTAGCTACGCTATAGGTGCTACATGTTACGATCCACAGAACACAGGGTCACGACGAGTATTACACTCTAGTGCGGCACAGCAAGAATTACTAGCTGGAGTAATTATATGTATAGCTAGACTAGGAACGCCTCCTCACTAATTAGAGTAGGTTACGTAACAACTAATTAGAAAGCTTAGCAGTGATTAGTTTAATTAGTAATTAGTGTGAGTAGCATAATTAGTATTACTAAGCACTCTGCATATCTCCTTAGTATATATTACCTAGGAACACAACCCTTAAGGTTTGTGTTTAACTTTGTTAATTAAGTTTATTATTGGAATCTTATCCTTAATACTATAGTCAGTTAATCCTGCTGCCAGCTATTAAACCCTTCTGCTATATTAGACTTTGTCTAGACGCAGAAACCCTACTAATCTAGAAACTGTACTCTATCCCTGAGAACTAACCTAAACTAGTATAATATTAGACTTTGTCTAGGTACGACTTTAACACTTTAAACACCCTTAAGATAAGTACTACCTTAGGATCACATGCTACTCCTACTAGCTCTTGTTCGCACGACACGACTATAACTAACTCCATTAAGGCTACTAACATTAACGTTAACAAGCCAGATCTCTATTATAGAGACCGTGCTAAGCTCAATAATTAGCTTATGCAGTAGGACCTCTTCTTTATATTCTAAGGAGAAAGAGTACCTAAGGAAAAACAAGTCACCCTTGTGTCTAGCTACATGCGTAGCAACGCCTTTAAGTAGATTAAGCCCTTTATCTAGCAGACTAATACAAGAGAAGCTCTGGATAAAGTAGATAAATAGGTCTGAGACTTTAACAGGTTTAAGGAAAAAATTAAGCCTGTTTTCAGTATCTTAAACAAACCCACAATTGCTTAACGTGAGATTTAGCGCGTTCGTTAGACTAAGTTAGCTGCTAATTACGCTGCGGAGTTCTAGCAGCTATCTGCTAACACTAACTAGGACGACACTGCCTTAATAACTATGTTTAGACAAGGTCTTAAACTAGCTGTTAAGACTAAGCTGATGCGCACTAGCACTAGCACTAACACCCTTAACAACCTTATTAACACAGCAATTAATATTGACGTCAAGCTCTACAAGTTACAGCAAGAGCTTTAAGACAATCCTAGGGTGTGTGTGGTCTTAACTAACAAACGCCTGCCACCACACAACAACTAATAGCGCAGTAATAATATTAACTGCAGACAGCACAGCAGTAATTATTAATCTAACACAGGACAACGCATCCACAATAATACAGGAAGTGGATATTATAGACCTGCTGCTATAGACTTATCTAATCTCAACAAAGGAACAGAGTAATAGAACAAGAAAGGAAGCACAAACAACAAAACTAAGTTAACTTGCTATAACTATAGCAAGTTAGGATATTTTACTAGGGACTGCTAAATAAAGAACAAGGTTATTTACTAGTTAAATGTACTTTCCTACAAAGACGTAGATAATAGAGAAGAATAGGAAGTTCTCTCTAAAGACATAGGGCGTCTTATAAAAGACATAGGACAGCTCCTAGAGGATATTAAGTTAGAACACAATAATACCTAGGACTATACTAAAGATCGCTTTAATTGCGCACCTACACTACACTACAAATTCTTTAAGCCTACAGTAACACGCTCTAAGCAGCAAGGACAACGTTGCTAGGCTAGGGCCCCACAACAAGAAACCTAGTAGTAGGTTAAGCAGACCCTATAAGAAGCTGCAGACGCAGGAGTTACTATTAAAAACAGCCTTGTATACAACAAATATAGGAAAGAATTCTGTTATATTAACAAATACAACCCTATCGCAACACAAGACTAGATTAAAAAGTCATTTTACTAGCAGTATTATAATATAGGGACACAAACAGAGAACACTGCTGCAGAAATTAAGTTTCAGAACAACTGCAAGCAAGCCCTTATGGCAATCAACAACCTACTCAAGACTAGGATAGAGTAGGACAGCAAATAGATTAAGGAGTAGGCGCAGAACAACCAAGCCACTCTTAACTAAATTAAGAAATCTAATAGAGATTAGAAGCATCTCTTAGAACCAGACTTTGACAGGAAGCTGATAATAGTTGTCAGCCCACAACTAGAGTACGACCTAGACTTCTAAAACTTCAGGCATAGACTGCAATTATAGACTGCATGCCCTTTTAACTATTACGTGGTACACTACAACGCTAAGTTAAAATCTAGTTAGTTTCCTAGCTAGAAGAACAACTGCAAGCTACAGTAGTATAACTACAAAAAGGACATGTGTGCAGTATACCTATAGGACAAGCGTTCTAAGTTGCACTTCCTAGGTACTAATAACCTGCAAAAGATTATTTAGATGCAACTTGTTATTAACAGGAGTTGCTACAATCTGCACTAGTAGTATTGCTTAAACAGAGATTGCGACTTGCACTATAACAGCAAGCACTGCAATAGATTTAGAGATAAGGAGCCTTTTTTAGAATTGCAACAACAGGCTCTAGGGATTAATCTATTAATTCTATTTAGA